>CM069141.1:66370872-66509605 GCA_035221665.1 Okamejei kenojei | reverse complement strand
GAAAATGAATGGAAAGGGGGAATAATGGGGGGGAAAAGTGGAAATGAGTAAGATAGATGTAATTTAAAATGAAATGACAGTAACGTAATTGTAATTTAAAATGTTATAGTTTGGGGTTTTCACGTGAATGCAAGAAATAATATGAATAGATGATGTAATATATAAAAATAACACTGATATTGATGTTCAAAAGATCGTTAAAACCGATACCTCTGTCCCTTTAGTTATATTGAATGATGTAATAATTTTATAATTTAACTTATAGTAATAACTTTAAGTTCTCTATTACATTAGAATGACTAGCAGAATTAGAAATTGTACGTTCTGCGGCAACAGTGGCAGCATAGAGCTTCTAGCCGTTTAAAAAAAAACTGCGCCAAGACCCGGATCGATCCCTGACTATGACTCTCTGTACAGTTTGTACGTTCTCCTGGTGACCCGCCTGTAGTTTTCTCCGAGATCTTGGTTCCTCCTGCACACCCACAGACGTACAGGTTTGTAGTTAAATTGGCTTGGTGTGAATGTGAATTTTCCCAGTGTGTTTTAGATAAAGTGATTTGCGGAGGATCACTGGTTGGTGGACACGTAGGCCGATGGGCCCATTTCCACTTTCTATCCTCTAAACTAAACTAAACTACACTGAACAAGGGACTCGACCCAAATACACCTATTTCCTTCGCCCATAATGCCTGCCTCCACCCGTATCAATTTCTCCAGCATTTTTTTTCTACCTTCGATTTTTCCAGCATCTTCAGTTTTTAAACATACTGCATCATACACTCACATCACAAGTTTAGGGATGACATTTGCAAGTTTCTGGTTCGCTTCTTTTAAGTGACAGAATAACCTAGAATGATGCATAGCATATTTAGAAGAAACCTACGTTTAATAATGTATATTCCAAAATACCAATATATTCTCAAGCGTTGCCAAACAAATACAATGATTTCTTCATGAGGTCACTGGAAAAACAATAGGATAAGAAGAGCTGGAAACGTGAATCATTAGACTGCTGTAAATCTCAATTTGTGAGCATAACAGATACAATAGATATGAATTTCATTTATTTTGACAGACTAAGCATCCGTTTTGAGAAGATCCCATTCTCAATTTTCAAATATATGTGAAATAGGTCCAAAAAGCAGTTTGAAGCCGTGTCCATTTTTGATTGCACACTGATGTATTTTGTGAAAACGGGGTTAAGTGTTCTTTGCAAATAGAGTTTACGGTTTATCATTCCATTCTAATGAAGATAGACCCAAAATCTGGAGTACCCCTCCCAGTGGGACAGGCATATCTCAGGATAGAAGGAATTCCTTCTCTCACCAGATATTGCTGCCTAATGCCCTCTGAGTTACTCCAGCAGTTTGCAGCCAAACATGGTGTAAACCAGCAGCGCTGCAGTTCCTTCCTACACATTTTGTCTGCTCCACTGCGAAATCTCCTCCAGGTATGCCTACTTTGAAGAAGTTCTCCCCCATTCCTTCTCTCCAGAGATGTTGCCTGTCCCGCTGAGTTACTTCAGCATTTTGTGTCTGTCTTCCATTCTAAATTAAGTCGGATCTTGACCCAAAACGTCACCTATTCCTTTTCACCAGAGATGTTGTCTGATCCGCTGAGTTGCGCCAGCTTTTTGTGTGTTTCCATGATAAATGAAACTGGATTAGCACGTAAAACAGAATAATTAGCAAGTCTATGCCAAGTTGTGTATCGGGAAGGCTGGCCAACCCCAAAGGGCCCATCCCCATGGCAACTATAGTCCAGCTCCATAAAAGCCTGGCATGAAGGTAAGACTAAACAGGGAAGGGGGGTGGGGCACAGCAATCATCAGTGTGCCAATGTGTAGCAATGTTACAACATTTTAAGATTTAAAAAATCAAGTCTGCAATTTATCCCATCAGATAAAGCATAAAAAGAAGTTTAATTTGACGCCTAATTCACTTTCATATCTTCAGTATTAAAAAAGTTATGGCCATTTTCATACTTGGAAATTAGCATCTTGCTCCCTATTGCTTTTCCATTGACTTAACACAAAGGTTGTGATCGAGGACAGTCAAAAGCCCATAACTTTCTTAAAAATTAAGGGAGCTGAAAGAAATTTTCAGTTATTATAGATTGAAGCATTCTGAAACTAATATGAAACAATCTTACTTGGACAACCTGAAACTTAAAGCATATAATTAGTTAGTTACCCCAGATTGTCTTTAGCTAATTACAAAATTCAATTACTAGATCTAAACATCTATCCATTTTCTTAAGAAAATATTAACATTTTTTTAAAAGCCTAAGTGTCCAAATAACATTCACACAAGAATTCACAATATAACATGACTTTTAAATCTAATTGTCATTAATTTATGGGCCAAATTGAAGGAATTTAGTGTTTAATGCCCGTAAATTAATGGCCATTTAAATCAGCTTGCGAGTGGGATTTTCTGGAACGCGATGGATTGGAACGTTGCGGTTGCGGTGAAATTAAACCCCATATCAGCAGGAAAATCACTGCCGGTTCATATGGGGAATAAATCACCGTTTCGCAACATGAAATGTTGATTAAACAAGCAAGTTTATATGAAAAAATAAACAGCTTTCACTTACCTGTCCCCTACTTAAAATCCGTCCCCGTTGTCGGCGTTCACGGCATTAGTAGCTAATTTTTATTTTACTGCAATGCTGAAATAGTCGGGCGATTTAAAAAAAAAAAAAAAAAAATTCACTTACCGGCAGTCGGAACGAATCTCTAGCAAAAACTCGTACTCGGAGAAAATTTCTCGTACTCCGAGAAAAGCTCGTACTCCGAGAAAACTCCGGATGGCAAGGGAAAATCGCATTTTAACCCCGCCCCCCCTCAACGGCACCAAAGTTGCGCGCATGTCCAGTGACAGAACTGCAGCACCACTAAAGGTAAGTTTTGTAACATACCTACTACGTGCATATGCATCTGCATGCCTGTGTGCGTGCATGTGTGCATCCATGTGCATGTGTTCACATGCCCATGCAATGAGCATCCCCACAGAACAGCAAGGTATGGGGATGATTAGTGAGACAGGGACTACGCCAGTTCATACTGAGCTGGAGAAGTTAGGAAGACTACGGACATTGAGGGCTGATGGCTGAGAAATATCCTGACCAGAGGAATATGAATCTAGCTAAAGTTGTGATCAAACATCAAGATGGATTGGAGATGCGTTATGTGCAGGAAGGAACAGCAGATGCTGGTCTAAGTCGAAGATAGACACAAAATGCTGGAGTAACTCAGCGGACAGGAGTATCTCTGGAGAGAAGGAATGGGTGAATTTTCAGAGTCAAGACCCTTCTTCAGACTGTGGTATGTCTGAAGAAGGGTCTCGACCCAAAACGTCACCCATTCCTTCTCTCCAGAGATGCGGCCTGTCCCGCTGAGTTACTCCAGCATTTTGTGTCTATATTGGAGATGCTTTATGTTGTTTCTCATTAGTAACTTCATTCCAATCTGGCTTGTGGTTTTCAGAAAGATCTTTGAGCTCCAATTTTTGGCTGTCATGAGGGAATTGATGGCATTTGGTGTGCACCTAACACCAGGAAAATGGGGATAATGACCTTCCTTGTGGCGGTCCCCGGAAACGACGACATAGTGCGCTCTGTGACGCGTCGGGCGACCAATTCTGTCAACATGTTGGACGACGACAGAAGCCAACAGCGAGCTATACATCATCTGACACACGAGCGAACGAACCAGGAAAACATTGGGCATTTTATCATGAACAGTGCATGAAAGTGCCCAGTCCATTTACCCAATGGGTGTGATATCACCTGGAAGTGATTGCTCGTGCAGTCTCTCCCTAATTAAATAATGTGTACAATTTAACCATAAAAAAAAACAGATGTTGATGGAGCCAGTTTCTAGCCCATGGCATCCTTCACATCACATCAGCATGTTTTAACATATTCTGCTTTTCCTAATTCATTGCCTCCAATGGTTTAGCTGTGATGTTGCAGGCTTTGTAATTGAGATCCCCAGATAATGGTTTTGACACATGGTCATGCAGTAAATGAGATATATCCAAACTAAAGACCCAGTGTAAAAAAAAAGACACAAAATTAAGATTGACCAAGCACTCTGCTTGCAATATCAACACATAAATGATGCTTGGCAAGAAGCAGAAAATGCTTATTATAGTCAATGGTTCTGGCAGTACTGATGGAGAGAAAACAGTGTTAACCTCCCAAGTCTAAGCTCTTTCCACAGCACAGGCCTTGTTCCCCTCTTCCAGGCTGGATTGAAATCCAGTTTCTGGAGGTGTTGGAGACTTTATACCTATCCCATGCCTCATTATCATCTAATTGACATTTATACTTTCATAAAAAAATCATGTCTATTATGATTAGTTTGCATAAAATACCACTGGCACAATTCATTGCTAAACTAGAAGGGAATATTAGATATGCACCAATGATGGAAATTCAGAACAAATTAGTACTGGTACCAAGGGAAAGGACCATCGGAGGCTGTGTGCATAGTTGCTGTCTAAATTGTTTGGTGGTGTGAGGGGGTATGGGAAGAGATAAAGAACCAGATTTTTTGTTTAAAGTGATGCTGTCTTCATGGAAATATGAGTGGCCAAAGTTGGTTTTGGTAGGGAGGAGAGCCCAAACAATGAGGCCAGCTGAAAAAGGAGATTTCTGCCACAAATAGATACAGAAAGATGCCTTGGATCATGAAATAATTCAAGCGTTAAAGCCCTGTCCCATGGTACGAGTTCATTCCAAGAGCTCTCCCGAGTTAAAAAAAAATCAAACTTGTCGCAAGCACAGAGAATGAATGTAGCGGGTACGTCACATCTCTTAGCGCTAATGGCAGGTACTCTGGAAGACTCGCTAATGGCAGGTAAGCATGGGAAGACTCGTGAAGATTTTTCAACATGTTGAAAAATGTCCACGAGAGCCCCGAGTACCGACGAGTGGCCATTACCATAAATCTCCGAGTTCAAATCAGGGCAAACTCGGGAGAGCTCTTGGAATGAACTCGTACCATGAGACAGGGCTTTTACAGCACAAAAAGAGATCTTCAGCCTGGTAAATGTATGCTGGCTCATTGTTGAGCAAATATGCTCATACCATTTCCCTGCTCTTACCCAAAAGCCCTGCAAATTATTCTGTCTTTCCTTTCCTTTCCAAAGGTTCGAACTGACCCAATTCATTAAACCTGTGCCCACTGATCATTGAGTCATCTACTAATGGGAACCTCTTGGCTCCATTTAATTTAGCTAAACCCATCAGGTACATGTATTCCTCTATCAAATATTTCCTTTACTGTCTCTGTTCCCAGGGGAACAATCCTGGCTCCTCCAGTCTTAACTTGCAGCTGAAATCTCTCATCTCAGAAACCATTCCAACAAATCTTTTTCGACAGCAGCATAAGGGACTTCAGATACTGGAACCATACTGGTGAATTTTCACTTTATTGTTTCAATCTAGATGAAGTTGGGTCAACCCAAAATATTAACTCCCCATTTCCCTCCACAGATGCTGCCTGGCCCATGGAGGTCCTCTCCATTCATTATTTACATCTCCTCTCGGACCATGATGTTTTCTTCTGGCCACAGGATCATGCAGAGGTTGAGTTGCTGCCATATGGCACCTGAGACCCAGGTTAGATCCAGACTATGGCTGCTGTCTGTATGGAGTTTTTATGTTCTCCCCGTGACTGGCATGGGTTTTCTGCTGGAGCTTCGGTTTCCTCCCACACTCCAAAGATGTACAGGTTTGTAGGTTAATTGCCTTGGTAAAATTGTAAATTGTCCCTAGAGTGTGCAGGATAGTATTAGTATACGGGGATCGCTGGTCGGTGCGGACTCGGTGTTTCGAAGGGTTTGTTTCTGCTTATCTCTAAACTAAACTAAATTAATTTTACAAGACCAACGCTGGATCTAGTATTGGGAAATTGGGAAGGGCAAGTTAATGAAGTGTGTGTGGAGGAGCCTTTTGGGACCAGTGACCACAATTCGATTAGGTTTAAGATAGTTATGGAAAGGGACGGAGAGGATCCATGTGTTAAAATGCTCAATTGGGGTACGGCCAACTTTGAGGGGAAGAGGGAAGGTCTTGCTCAAGTTGACTGGAGCAGGTTATTTAGGGGGAAAGGAACATCGGCCAAGTGGGTTGTTTTAAAAGTGCACTGTAGAAAGCTCAGGATGTGTACGTCACCATTAGAGTGAAGGGCAAAGCAGGCAAACGTAAGGAAGCTAAGGGCTGATTTGGGATAGTCAACATGGTTTTGTACATGGAAGGTCATGCCTCACAAATCTGATTGATTTTTTTGAAGACGTGATCAAATAGGTTGATGAAGGCAGAGCTGTAGATGTTGTGTACATGGACTTCAATAAGGCGTTCGACAACATGTGCGGACGTGGTGTCGAAGGACAAGAAGCCAAAGCAAAGAAGTGGAAGCCAAATAACCAAACGGAAACAAAGCCAAAACACCAAATAACTGAAAGGGTGGGACGCCTAAAAGGTAACTCCCTGAAAGGCCGCTCTGCCGAAACGGCAACTCACCGAGAGGCTGCGTCACCTACAAGCCAACTCACTGAATGGCCGCTATGCCGAATAGTGATTTAACGGACATGAAGTCGCCGGGGGGGGGGGGAGGATTGGATTTGTCAGCGATTGGTCCATGTTGTAAAAGCGATTTACTATGGCTGCCAATGCCCCGAGCCGTCTGTCCCCGTGGCCGGGGTGGGGGTGAATCACCCGGTGTGGGTGTTGGGGGTGAATCACCCCATGTGTGGGTCGGGGGGGGGGGGGTGAATCACGCCGGTGTGGGGGTTGGCGTCCGATGGCGGTGCATCGCGGTCATTGACTCTGCGTGGGAAGAGGGACCCTCCTGTCCCACACCTCTGCTCCACCCGGCGTTGCCGAGACACAGCACTTCACAGTGGGGCCGGACGGGGCAGCCAAGGCGGAGGACCGGCGTGACCATGGGAGAGTGGGGCTGTCCCGAGGGATGCGCTCCTTCGGCCGCTTACAACTTGGTGCGCAGGTTCAGAGTGCCCAGTTACCTATGGCTTGTGTGGGAAAATGACCCCCCACCCTCCTGTCTCCACCGGCCAGTGATGTGATGGACACGGGGTTCTGGACCAATCGCTGACAAGTCCTGCCCCCGGCGATGTCATGTCCGTTATTTGACTTTTCGGCAGAGCGGCCAATCATTGAGTTGGCTTGTAGGCGAGGCAGCCTTTCGGTGAGTTAGCTTTTATGTGTCCCACCCTTTCAGTTAGTTGACTTTTAGGCGTCCCACCCTTTCGGTTCGTTGGTGTTTCAGCTTCGTACGCTTTCGGTTATTTGGCATTTCAGCTTTGATTCCGATCGGTTAGTTGGCTTCCACCCCTTTGCTTCAGCTTCTCGTCCTTCGACGCCACATCCGGGTACCGTTCGACAAGGTGCCACATGGTAGGCTGCTCTGGAAGGTTAGATCTCATGGGGTACAAGGAGAGATAGATGAATTGATAGCAAATTGGCTCCATGGAAGGAAGCAGAGGGTGATGGTGGAAGGCTGCTTCTCGGACTGGAGGCCTGTGACTAGTGGTTTTGATTTGATCTGATTTGATTTAATTTAATTTATTGTCATTGTCTTCAATTGAGAGACAACAAAATTATTTTCCCCTCACAGTCATACAAAAAATAAAATTAAAAAAACACAAAAACACAGAACACAATAGTCCACAACACAAACATCCCCACAACGGCACCAAAGTTCCCCACTGTGAGGGAAGGAACCAAAGTCCAGTCAACGTCCTCGCTGAATTTCCCCAATGTTCACCCGTTGACGGGGCCTCCCGAGCACCCCGCAGTCGCCGCTACGGGTGGCCCAATGTTCAGGCTCTCTCGCCAGAAATGATGGAACTCCGACGTCGAATGGGAGAACATCCTCAGCGGCCTGGACCTCTGAATCAGCCACCTTCCACCGGAGTCCGCGGCTCCCGATGTCCACAGGCCGTGCTGGGCGGAGATTCGCACTGGTGACCTCCGGCAAAGGGTCCCAGGAATGTTAAAGTCAGCGCCACCCTCGTTGGGAGCTCCACACCTACAGCTTCGCGATGTTGGAGGAGCGACCTAACACTCCGGAGCTCCAAGCGGCGATCCCAGGTAAGGCCTTGCCCGCTCTGCGATGTATCGAGCACAGCGCCGCAGCTGCTGAAGCTCTGGTCCGGTCCCGGCAGGAAAGGCCGTGCCAATCCAGTTGGTAGGCCGCGAGGGAGGGGAGGACGAGGACGCGACTCGGATAATAGTTGCATCCTTGCCAGGAAGCAACTGAAGGACGGTTCCCCCCCTTACCCTACCCGCTTCACCCTACATAAAATACTGAAAAAAACGACCTACTAACTGGTGTGCCTCGGGGTTCGGTGTTGGGCCCTTTGTGTTTGTCATCCACATCAATTATTTGGATGAGAATATACAGGGCAAGATTAGCAAGTTTGTTGATGATACAAAAGTTAGTGGTTTTGCAGACACTGAAGATGGTTGTGAAAGATTGCAGCAGGATCTGGATCGATTGGCCAGGTGGGTGGAGGAATGGGTGATGGAATTTAATACAGAAAAGTGTGAGGTGTTGCATTTTGGGATGCTGAGCAAGGCAGGACCTACACAGTATATGGTAGACCTCTGGGTAATGTTGTAGACAGAGGGATTGAGGAGTACAGGTGCATGGTTCCTTGAAGGTCGAGTTGCAGGTAGATAAGGTGGTCAATAAGGCTTTTGGTACTTTGGCCTTCATCAGTCAGAGTATTGAGTATAGAAGTTGGCAGGTCATGTTGCAGTTGAATAAGACGTTGGTGAGACTGCAATTAGAATATTGTGTTCAGTTCTGGGCATCATGTTATAGGAAATATATTGTCAAGCTTGAAAGGGTTCAGAAAATATTTACAAGGATGTTACCAGGACTAGAGGGTGTGAGCTATAGGGAGAGGTTGAGTAGGCTGGGTCTCTATTCCATGGAACGCAGGAGGATGAGGGGAGATCTTATAGTAATACAAAATCATGAGAGGAATAGATTGGGTAGGTGCACAGAGTCTCTTGCCCAGAGTAGGTGAATCGAGGACCAGAGAACATAGGTGAAGGGGAAAAGATTTAATAGGAATCCAAGGGGTAACTTTGCCAAAGGAGGTAGTTGAGACTGCAGCTATCCCACCATTTAAGAAAGAATGGACAGGTACATGGATAGGGCAGGTTTGGAGGGATATGGACCATGCGCAGGCAAGTAGGACTAGGGTAGCTGGGACATTGTTGGCCGATGTGGGCGAGTAGGGACAAAGGGCCTACTGTATCCCTCTATGACTCTATTGTCCATCCCTAATTAGCCTTGAGAAGGTTGCATTTAGCTACTTTTCACAGCTATTGCAGTTCTACTGGTGAAGGTACTCCCACCCTTTATTTTTGCAAGTCGAAAGGGAAAAATCTAGTCTTCAAATTACAATGGATGATATCAGGTGGCAGATGGTTAATGTGCTCACATGATGCTTATCCATCCGCTATTTTATTGGGCAAATTAACTCATCTATTCCGAATTTAGTCAGAATTGGAGACAGGGGACTGTTATATGGATAGATTAAGCGTTTGTCCACAATTATCATTACTTGTAGCTCGTGTGTCTCCACGCTTTGAAAACAGAAGCTGTTTGAAATTCATAGCTGCTTAGAATCTAAAGAAAGAAAGAGACATTTTAATGTCTAGGTTCAACACGTTAGCAGAATTTATTTCCATGTTGTTTTGGTGATAATGACAAGTCATTATACATCCTATTGCAGCTAAAATAAAGATTGTTATTTAGGGAGCAATTCTACACCCACAATCCTACACATCTAAGTCCACACTGAGCTCTCACAAACCTCAGGCTATTGAAATATAGATGTAAAAAGAGGCCATTCAGCCTTTCATTTCTGTTCTAGTTCAGTGGCGACAGAAAGGCATGCGCCACCTTTATGCTTATGGACAGCAAATGTAGTTGAAATTACTATAGGTGTATGATATATTTGCAAATTAATGTGCTATACCAGTGGTTAGTTGGTTAATGGAGGCAACTAGACCATGGTTTTGGAGACACAAGGAACAACAGATGCTAGAATCCTGAGCAAAACTTGAGCCTCGTATTCCGCTTGGGTAGCTTACAACCCAATGTTATGAACATTGAATTCTCCAATTTTAAGCAACACCCCTCCTTCTTCCCCTCTCTTCCCTGTACTTCCCCACGACCCTACTTCCTCCTCACCCCAGTGCATACGTTTTCTCCTACAATCCCACCTCTCTTCTCTGCCCACTCCTTACTGTTTCCTTTGACCTATATCCCTCCTTCTCGCTTTACATTTCACTCCTTCACTGGCACCCTTTTTGCCTTTGTTTCATCCACAGCCCTTGTCACTTACTCTAACCATCTGCCAATAAACACTCTCCCTCATCTGTATCCACCTATCACTTGCCATACTTTGTTCCACCCCTACTTCTTTCACAGCTTTTTCTCCCTACTACAATCAGTCTGAAGAACGGTTCTGACCCAAACTGTTGCCTATCCACAGCTGTAACCTGACCCATTGAGTTACTCCAACACTTTGTGCTTTGCTCTGTAAGGTTTTATTGTGATCAATCCTTGTTAGGGCAAACTAACGTCATGGTCCAAAATGCACCAAAGGTTGAAACAAAAATAAATCTCTCATTCCTCTATTGCTTGTGCCCAAAAAATCGGGAATAATGTCAATTCAATCACAATGCTACTCCGTAGGTGAATATGGATCAGATTTACTCAATGAAGTCATAAAATGATAGCAGACCCATTGTTTTAGTGAAAATCATTGAATTCAAGTTACGAATATTGTCAATTTAAGTCAGTTAGATATTTTGGGATCAAATCCGCATTTGCTAGTCTACTCCATTGGCAAATATACTGTAACATCCTTTCCCTGCCCATTAAGAAGAAATCCTGGCAATTGTTCGAAAGGCAAGACGATAACAATCTTCAACTTTATGCTATCGAACTTTCTCCAGCACCAAAGCATCATACCGACATATGTACCTCTTCTGAAGATGCTGAGTTAAGGGCCTGTCCCAATTGGGCGACCTAATCCGCGAGTTCTGGCGAGTTTGCCCTCGACTCATACTCGCAGCATGGTCCACATGAGGTCGTAGGAGGTCTTCGTAACTCTCCTTCATGCTCGAGAGTGGTCTCCGCGTACTCGAGGCCTCAGCTAGGTCACGGCGGTTTTTTCAATATGCTAAAAAATGCCCGCTAGTAAATCGCTACATTTGTTACTCATAGGTTTAGTCATAGTATGTCGTAGTAGTTCGGCATGTTAGTCGTAGGTAATCGAGGGTAGTCAAAGGTGTTCGAAGGTAGTCATGGATAGTCTTCATCATAGTTGAAGGGAGGTCAAAGAAGATCGAAGGAGGTCGTCTTCACTCTCCAATATTCAGTGTCCAATTTTCCCAAAGTTAGTCATAGCTAGTCTTCAACATAGTCGAAGGAGGTCTTCAACATGTCATTTTTTTTAAACTCTTCTAAACTTGCCAATTAGGTCGCCCAAGTGGGACAGCCTCTATAGAGCTTAAAAAGCACAAAGTAACTTTCTGCTCCCTCACCAAGAGCCCATTTTTTCACGAGTAAACACAGAACATAAATATTAATCTAGATACAAGCGTAGTTTAGTTTACATTAGTTTTGTTTAGTTTCATATTGTCACATGTAAGAGTGAAAAGAGAAAATAAGAGAGTGAAAAGAAAAGAGACAATAGCATGTCTAGACAATAAGCATACACCAAGACTGTAAACTCATACATTGGTGAGACCAAATGTAGACTGCGCAATCGTTTCACTGAACACCTTTGCTCAGTCTGCCTTGACCTACCTAATCTCCCAGTTGCCAAACACTTTAATTCCTCTTCCCATCCCCACACTGACTTTTCTGTCCTAGGTCTTTGCCATTGCCAGAGTGAGGGCAAACGCAAATTGGAAGAGCAGCATCTCATATTTTGCTCACGTAGCTTATAGCCCAGTGGTATGAATATTGACTTCTCAAGTAACTCTCTCATCCCTCCTCCTCCCCATCCCTCCCCCACCCAAGACGCACCAGTTTCAAAGTTGTCTTGTTCAGTCGCGTTGTCTGTACTCGTTCTTACCTAGCACAAAGCTAACAATAGCTTGTTTTTTTTACCATTGTTACTTTTTTGCATATCTTTTGTTAATTTGTTCTATATCTCTCAACATCACCATCTATGCCTTTTGTTTCCCTTTCCTCTGACTCTCATTCTGAAGTAGCGTCTCGACCCAAAACGTCACCCATTCATTCTCTCCAAAGATGCTGCCTGACCCACTCGGTTACTCCAGCTTTTTGTGTCTAGACAGTAAGTGCCAGCCTAGATAGTAAACATAGATCCACACAGTGAGTGCGTGGAGAAAATAAGCATAATTCCTATCAAGTACATTGTCATATGCACATATACAGTGAAGTGTAGGTGCAATGAAAATCTTGGTTGCAGCAGCATTTCAGGCACAAGGACTCACATGGCTCATCGGTAGAGTTGCTGCCTTAGAGCGACTGCAGCGCCAGAGATCCGGATTCGATCCCGACTATGGGTGCTGTCTGTATGAAGTTTGTACGTTCTCCCCATGACCTATATGGGTTTTCTCCGAGATCTTCCGTTTCCTCCCGCGCTCCAAACATGTACAGGTTTGTAGGTTAATTGGCTTGGTAACTGTATAAATTGTCCCTAGTGGGTGTAGGATAGTGTTAATATGCGGGGATCGCTGGTCGGCGCAGACTTGTTGGGCCAAAGGGCCTGTTTCCGCGCTGTATCTCTAAAGTAGACTAAACTAAACTAAACTAAACAGACATACAGAACATAAACATAAATTATACAAGACCATGAAAAATAAAAGGGTACAAAATCAAGATATTAGTGCAAAGCACAATTAGAAAAGCAGGAGATAGACACAAAAGAATGGAGACAAGGAAACACTTTTTCTCACATAGAGTGGTGAGCCTGTGGAATTCTCTGCCTCAGAGGGCAGTGGAGGCGGGTTCTCTGGATGCTTTCAAGAGAGAGCTAGATAGTGCTCTTAAAAATAACGGAGTCAGGGGATATGGGGAGATGGCAGGAATGGGGTACTCAATGGGGATGATCAGCCATGATCACATTGAGTGGCAGTGCTGGCTAGAAGGGCCAAATGGCCCACTCCTGCACCTATTGTCTATTGTCTAAAAGGATGGAGTCACTCATTGGGTCAGACAGCATCTCTGGAGAAAAGGAATAGGTGATGTTTTGGGTGGAGACCCTTCTTCAGACCCTTCTTCAGTAAAACAGGTCTATGTTAGTGCTGGAGATGGTCTGTGGTGTTGCTTTGCTGTGGTAGGTTTGTGCAAATCGGTTCAAAAACATGATAGTTTTCTGAAAATAGCTCTTCCTGAACCTGATGGTGTTGGACTTCAGGATTTCATATCTTTGCAGTGAGAAGATGGTATAGCCCAGATGGTGGGGATCTCTGGTGATAGATACTGCCTTCTTGTCACAACACTTCATGCAGTTGTTTTAGATGGTGTGGAGGGCTGTATCTAGGATGGAGAGGTCTGAGTTTGCCACTCTCTGCAGCCTCTTGCAGTCTTACACATTGGAATGGCTGTACCAGATACCATGAAAACAACCAGTCAGGGTACTTTCTACACTACATCTGTAGATGTCTGAATATTCAATGGCATGCCAAATTTCTTTAAACTTGCAAGCAGCAGGTTAATTCCCGGGATGGCGGGATTGACATATGATGAAAGAATTGGTTGACTGGGCATGCATTCACTGGAATTTAGAAGGATGAGAGGGGATCTTATAGAAACATATAACATTTTTAAAGGATTGGACAGGGTAGATGCAGGAAAAAATATTCCCGATGTTGGGGGAGTCCAGAACCAGGGGTCACAGTTTAAGAATAAGAGGTAGGCCATTTAGGACTGAGATGAAGAAAAACTTTTTCACCCAGAGAGTTGTGAATCTGTGGAATTCTCTGCCGCAGCAGGCAGTGGAGGTCAATTCACTGGATGTTTTTAAGAGAAAGTTAGATTTAGCTCTTAGGGCGAAAGGAATCGAGGGATATGGGGAGAAAGCAGGAACGAGGTACTGAATTTAGATGATCAGCCATGATCATATTGAATGGTGGTGCTGTCTCGATGGGCTGAATGGCCTACACGTGCACCTATGTTTCTATGTTTCTAACTAATGGCACACCTTCTTTGTGATGGCATTGTTGAGTTGGGCCTAAAACACATCTTCTGATATGTTGATGCCCAGGAAGTAGAAGCTGCAAACTCTCTGCACCCGCTGACCCACCATAAAAACCAGCACATGGATCCCGACTTACCCTGTCAACCATTACATAAATCTCTATAGGAAGCACGAGACAGTAAATGTAAGCTCAAAGGCAAGTGTGAGTACGGTAGAGAGTTTAGGGAAGATCACAGGCTTTGTGGGTTTTAGACATGATGGAATATTTAAATTGCCAATACAGCTCAGATGATCTAGATGATCACACAATGGATGTCACTTGGGACCCTTCTTAGTCTATGATGTGCAGTCCCACATCAGCTCATCCTAATTAAGCCTGTGTTTCTACATAAGTGAGCAGGTGAAAACCCTTGCTTATCTCTTTATCAAAAAATACTTGCCATGATCATGATTCGTAAAAGTTGGTCTCCGCCAAATGTTTCATATTTCATTCTTCACGGGACGATTTTCCACTCACTGGTTTCAATGCAACAATGGATATTATGCATCTTTTAAGTTCCAGCAATGAATCTTTCTTCTCTTGCCTGATAATTCTTAACATAAGTTTTCTCATCATCCTCTTTCCTTATTAGTGAAAAATGATTTGTATGAAAAGAAATCTTTGAGGCTTGTGGTTCCTCTGATCTCTGGAGTGATCATGTCACAGTTGATGAGCCTACACTAGAACAATCTGACTTTTAGATTTTTTACATTGCTTAATAATTAATGGAGTTAAAATCCCCCGTGTCTTATTTATATCCATAATATTAAGAACAAGGCTAACCTCACTATTACTGGAGCTGAGCTCCCGCATAAAAATGAGGATTTATCGAGAAGCAGTCCTGAGTGGTTTCTGCAGCTCATTTCTGTGTGTAGCTGAGAATGAGAAAAATATCACAGCTCAGAGGACACTAAGCTGGAACACTTTGAAACCAGGCTTGCGGTTATGTGCACAATGGTTAGAAGTCCTATCACGTAATTAAAAACGGATCTTTCACTGACAAACTAACTTTTAATGCTTTGACACTTCTTTCAGCTTAGTGAAGCTGACCTTCAACTACCTGCTTGCTTTGAGATTTCATCTTTTTATTTTTTTTCTAAAAATGTGTGATTAGTTTTAAACAACTTATTGGAGCTGATTTAAACATTAGGTCCTCCTACCCGTTATGTAAAATTGGCCTAAAATGTCATAAAAAATAAAATCTCTACAATATAGAAGGAGATTTTGCCTCTGGGCGCTGGTTTTAAATGTGTCCTAGAAGTGTTAACTAAATCCTAAAACTGTTATGCAAAATGAGTTTGGTCAGGTTGAGCTCCAGTATACTGTTCCCATTATTTGGTGCAAAATTAGCAACGCTATCAATCTGGCAGCTTGTCCCTGTGAAAGACGGAGACATAATATTTTGAGGGAGTGTGATTTGAACAGTTCTCGAGTTGAGTCACATATTCAGGATAGAAGACAAGCCATCAGTCATAACAGATGGAATGATACTTGTCACTGTAAAAGTTGCAGCACTAATAGCAAACCACACAGTTTGAACATGAATCCTTCGAACCTCTACACAAGTGGCTGGGAAGATTTCCAACAAGGAATCTTCAAGCTAAAATGTAAAATGTTTCTCTTTCTCCTGGCGCTGTCTGACTGCTGAGTGATTCCAACAATGTCTGTCTTTACTATCATTGATGTAATTCATAATGTAAATTCAAGGCGTATAAAATCATGAGAGGAATAGATCGGGTGGATGCACAGTCTCTTGCCCACAGTAGGCGAATCGAGGACCAGAGGACAGGTTTAAGGTGAAGGGTAAAAGATTTAATAGGAATCTGAGGGTTAACTTTTTCACACAAAGGGTGATGGGTGTATGGAACGAGCAGCCAGAGGAGGTAGTTGAGGCTGGGACTATCGCAACATTTAAGAAACAGTTAGACAGATACATGGAAAGGACGGGTTTGGAGCGATATGGGCCAAACATAGCCAAGTGGGCCTAGTGTAGCTGGGACATGTTGGCTGGTGTGGGTATGTTGGGCCGAATGAGCCTGTTTCCACACTGTATCACTCTATGACTGTATGAATCTAAGGTGAGAGTTGCACTACAAGAGCAAATTGATTGAGAGCCATTGCATGAGTTGTCATTATTTCCAAAACAGATGTTCTACGCGCGATAGAACCTGAGACTCACGGGCCGGAACCACACGAGTCGGAGGCGAAGGTGGAGCCTCGTGGATCGGTGAACCCAGCTGCCATCGGCTCCTGGGTCAACAGAACCTGGTTCCTGGGTCGGCGCCATGGAGACGTCGGGAGTGGACCCGGCAACGTTAATGGAGAGTTCGGTGCGGCGGTCAACGATGGCGCCGACTGACGGATGAGGACGGGCCGATGGAAGTGAAGACGCCTCTGCCAAGGGAAGGAACAATGGAGGACCTGGCAAGGGGGGACCACCGTGAGGGAGGGGGAGGAACAAAGGGGAAACTGGCATGGGGGATGCGGGAGGAATTTGTAACTTTGTAAGCGCCCTCTATGTGGTGACTATTTGCATACCTTGGGTGTGCAAGCAAAGAATTTCACTGTGACTTGTCACATGTGATCATAAAGTATTCCATGCAACTCAATTCAATTCTATCCCCTCCCTTAGCACTTAGACTCATAGGTTCACAAAGCACAGAGAGAGATGCCATTCAGTCCATCGAGGGCCATGCTAACCCTCAAGTACCCACTTACACGAATCCTACACTAATCCATATATTCTCCTCACGTCCCAGTCAACTTTCATTGGGTTCCACCACTCACCTCTGCCCCAACTTACACTTTCCATACAACCCACTACCTGCAAATCTGTGGGCTGTGGGAGTATACAGGAGCAACCGGGGAAAACTCATACAATCGCAGGGCAGTTGGCAAATTCTAGGCAGGCTGCAATGGGGATCCAAAGTGAACCACATTTGTTGAACCTGAGAGGTCATAACTTCACCATTTGTGCCACTGGGGCATCCAACTGGTCTGGCCACTTCTGTTCACAATTCACATTAGCCTACCGTGTATTTTCCTGGTGTGAGGTGTGCTGAATGATTTTGTCTGTATCATCCCTCAGTTGGAGTAGAAATGCCCACACTGTGATTATTGCGGAACAATCTCAGTAGACTTGGATCACTTCGTGCTAGCTTGTGGTACTCCTGCGAGAGGGGACATTCTGCTGACCTTCCACAGAGCTGACCAGACACCTTCATATCTTAGTCCAGGTGGATCGAATGCTTTCGAAACTGCACAGTATGTGCCAAAACTAACAGGGAGTGTATTCTCAACATTTATTGGCTGAAATATCTATCCTGGGAAGGGTGAGAGGGGAGGCAGAGTGTTGCAGCAGGTGGTGCTGCTGCCTTTCCACTCATGCTTTGCCTGTCACATTGTTTGCCACAAGAATCATGCCTTAAGCAACAATGCAATGCAAAAAGTAGTGAACACTGCCCAGTCCATCATCGGCTCTGACCAACCTTCCATCGACGGGCTCTATCACAGTCGCTGCCTCAAAAAGGCTGGCAGTATCATCAAGGACCCACACCATCCTGGCCACTCACTCATCTCCCCGCTATCTTCAGGTAGAAGGTACAGGAACCTGAAGACTGCAACGACCAGGTTCAGGAATAGCTACTTCCCCACAACCATCAGGCTATTAAACTTGGCTCGGACAAAACTCTGAACATTAATAGCCCATTATCCGTATATTTGCATTTTATCAGTTTAATTATTCATGTGTGTGTATATATTTATGTAATGGTATATGGACACACTGATCTGTTCTGTATTCATGCCTACTATGTTCTGTGCCTTCAGGGACACATGACAATAAACTCTCTTGAATCTCTTGAATCTCTTGAATCTTGAATCTATGCCCTTTCCTAGTTACTGTGAAGCAAAGTGAGGCACCTGTGCTGAACAGAGTGAGGTCCCATTAGGGTTCACACAGATCCCATAAACTTCACAGTTTGTATTTACTTTGTTTCTGGGTGTAAAACATCCAAAGTGTTCCACATTTTCCACAGGGCATCATGGAGATTACAAAAGAAGATGCCCTTTCCGTGATTACACAAATACACTGAGACCATGTTATGCCTCAGTCATCTCATCTATGATGCCTCATGTAGTTGAATATTCTACCGGCCACTGTAATTGTGCTGAGATGAAGAATATCTATTTGGGTAGAATTATCATGCGTTTAGTGTTGTAAAACTCAAAAGGTATGCTACCGGGCATTGCCTCCATTGGGAGAGAAGGAGAACAATTGACTCCCATCCAAGGACAAGACAGACCTTTCAGGTGAGGCAGAGGTTCCTCCTTGCACCTCCTCCAACCTCATCTACTGTATACGCTGTTCCAGGTGTGGACTCCTACATATTGGCAAGACCAACCACAGGCTCGGTGATCGTTTCGCTGAACACCTCTGCTCAGTTCACATAGGCCTAAGTAATCTCCCGAGTACTAAGCTCCCCCTCCCATTCCCACACTGACCTTTCTGTCCTGGGTCTACTCCACGGTGAGAGTGAGGTCCAGCACAAATTGGAGGAACTGCACCTCATAGTTCGCTTGGGCAACTTAAGGGCCTGTCCCACTTGGGTGTCATTTACGCGTCATTTGCGCGTCATTTACGCGACAGGCCGGTAGTGACTGATGCGCAACTTGCACGAAAATCATCTAGCAGTACGATAGTCGTGCGCCAAGTGCTCTTGAGGGCCCTGCTTCTTTTGGGAGCTATTTGCGATGGCGTTCGTACTTAGTCTGATCTCCATTGCAAGAATTTTCCCAGTGAAAAATTTTCAAAACTACGCACACTTTATACCTGGGTGGTCACGTGGTGCTGTGCACAAATGACGCGCAAATGGCGCGCCTGCGGTGTACGGGCGGCACATGGTTACGGATGTTGACGCATGGTGATGCATAATAAATTAGCATAGTCAAGGATCGTGCGTCACCGTGCGTAACCATGCATCACCACGCGCTACACGTACACCGTCAGTACGTCCGCGAACGCCATCAGTACGTCAGGGTGGCGCGTGAGGATTTTGAGCAATCCAAAATCCTGGGGCGCCGTGCGTTACCGCGCGTCACTGCATACGCCACCACAGCTCACCACACGGCATGCGCGCGTCACGACGCGCCAACCAATTTTTAGGATGTCACGTAAATGACGCGCAAATGACGTCCAAGTGGGACAGGCCCTTTACATCCCTGTGGTATGAATATTGACTTCTCTAACTTCAAATAACCCCTGCTTTCCCTCTCTCTCCATCCTTCCTCCGTCCTAGTTTTCTGACTAGTTTCACTGACCTCATGATTAAATTTTAATGATTGTATGCCTTGTTTTCACCTTTCCCCCAGCTAACAATGAACCATTCTACATTATCCCTAATCTTTGGCCCCTTTGATCTCTCCTCTTCAAACCTTACCTTTCCATGTCCCCATGTCTACCTCTCCCCTAACTCTCACTGTGAAGAAGGGTCTCGCCCCGAAATGGCACCCATTCCTTCTCTCCTTCTCTCCTTCTGAGATACTGCCTGTCCCACAGAGTCACTCCAGTAATTTGTGTCTACCAACAAAAATAATTTTGCTCTTCAGCAGAGAGTTCATTGAAATAAGGCCTTTGCTGAATAAGCTGTAAGTTAATCATGTAAATTGTTTTCATCCAAAGGCAACATCACCCTGAGGCAAGAAAGTGATATTTTTTTAATCCTTCTCTATAGCTCAATATTTTGTTTTTTTTCCTTTCTAGTTTTCCTAAAGCTTTCCTTTGCCTGTACTCATCATAAAGATATGGTTTGGCTCTTCAAGGAGAAAATTAATTCTAATGGCAGTAATTCCAATTCATCAGTGGTGCTGAATAGGAGTCTCTCTGTGCAGCAACAAATGAGCAGTTTACAATTCACAGTAAATGTTAGCATTTTGATGTGAAATTGGCTAAATTATCAATATATTCACTTGCTTAATCCTTATATTACAGGAAAATCTTTATACCACAAGCATACTACAAGAGGTGTATAAAATCATGAGGGGAATAGATCTGGTAGATGCACAGTCTCTTGCCCAAAGTAGGTGAATCAAGGACCAGAGGACAGAGATTTAAGGTTAAGGAGAAAAGATTTAATAGGAATCTGAGGGGTAACTTTTTCACACAGAGGGTGGTGGGTGTATGGAACAAGCTGCCAGAGGAGGTAGTTGAGGCTGGGACTACACCAACATTTAAGAAACAGCTAGACAGGTACATGGAGTCCAGAACCAGGGGCCACAGTTTAAGAATAAGGGGTAAGTCATTTAGAACAGAGATGACGAAAAACTTTTTCACACAGAGAGTTGGGAGTCTGTGGAATTCTCTGCCTCAGAAGGCGGCGGAGGCCGGTTCTCTGGATGCTTTCAAGAGAGAGTTAGATAGATCTCTTAAAGATAGTGGAGTCAGGAGATATAGGGAGAAGGCAGGAACGGGGTACTGATTGGGGATGATCAGCCATGATCACATTGAATGGCGGTGCTAGTTCAAAGGGCCGAATGACCTACTCCTGCACCTATTGTCTATTGTCTATTGACAGGTTTGGAGGGATATGGACCGAACGTTTGACAGTTAGACAGGTACATGGAAAGGATGGGTTTGAAGCGATACAGGCCAAACATAGGTAAGTGGGACTAGTGTAGCTGGAACATGTTGGCCGATGTGGGCAAGTTGGGCTGAAGGGCCTGTTTCCACATTGTATTCCCCTATGACTCTAAAATTAGGAACCCTTTTGTCAATGATTTATTTCCTAGCAAAGTCAAACTTATTTAAGATAGACACAAAAAGCTGGTGTAACTCAGCGGGTCAGACAGCATCTCTGGAGAAAAGAAATAGGTGAGACGATTCGGGTCGAGACTCCGTAACTTGCTTAGGTATTCACGGCTTTTATGGCCCTGTCCCACGATGCGAGTTCATTCAAGAGCTCTCCCGAGTTTAAAAAAACATCAAACTCATGGTAAGCACGGAGAATGAACATAACGGGCACGTCGGAGCTCGGGGACGTATCATGGCACGTCGTAACGCTAACGGCAGGTACTCGGGAAGACTCACTAACAGCAGGTAAGCTCAGGAAGACTCGTGAAGATTATTCAACATGTTGAAAAATGTCCACGAGAGCCCCGAGTACCGACGAGCGGCCATTACCGTAAATCAGAGTTTGAATCAGGGCAAACTCGGGAGAACTCGTGGAATGAACTCGTACAGTGGGAAGGGGTGGGGGGGAGAGTGGTGGTGAAAGTCACAAATCATATACAACGGTCTGTATCATAATTTACTTTAACACAAAGCCATGCTCATCAAGACGCAAATTTATTTAAAAACGTTTTGCTCACATGAATTCTATGAGATCGAAATTTGTTCTGTAAAGCAAACTTTTGGGTTGCCGTTTGTGAATTGTGTAAAGGTGCTTTTCTGATATTGAATAGAAATGCTACCTGTCCCGCTGAGTCACTCAGCATTTTGTGTCTATCTTCAGTGTAAACCAACATCTGCAGCTCCTTCCTATGCACTAGCCTTAAAGTATCCTTGCAAGTTATCTTCTAAATAGAAGATCTTTTGTTGGTTAATAAACATTTCCTCAGTAAAGAAATCTATAACTCCTGATTATTCCCTAACAATAGACATAAGGGAGAGAATGGGTTGAAGGGAAATGTGGGCAATGGGTTTGATGGTCCTGGAGATAGCATAGACATGCTGGGCCGAATAGTCTTTCTTTAGGTCATGAGAAAAAAAAAAGTTAAACATTAATGGACTTCCAGGTAAAAGAGCAAAGACTTTTAATTACATAAAAATAATTGAATGCTCAGGAAGAATAGACAAAATTAGATGGACCAAATGGCCTTTTTCAGCCATAATTTAATTTAATGAAGTAAAAAATAAATAAACGTGCAATTTTACTTACTTTGTGTCTAGCACTGCAATGTCAACTCACGTGCAAAGTCTGGTTTACTGCGGCCCAATTGCAATGATAACTGAGATGTGAAATGGACAACAATATTGTCAGCTGAGACCAAGCAGCTGTGACCACAATCCACATCTTCTCCCTTCTCTCCCACCCCACCACCAACCCCATCCCACCCAGAGAGTCATAGAGTAATTCAGTGCAGAAACAGGCCATTCCACCCAGCTTGTCTGTGCTAACCTAGATGCCCCATCTAAGTTAGTCCCATTTCCCCGTGTTTGGCATAGAGTGTTACGTCAGTCTCCATAATTTCTATTTCACTTAGTTCGGTTTTCAACATCAGAGCTGGAGATTTTTTTTGCGTAAAAACCATGACAATGAAAAAAATGAAATACTAAAATATCTGAACTGGGTGATGTGCTCAGTTTTGATGTCTAATGAATATGCTTCAGAGCTGTCCTTCAGCAAGTTTGGCTCACTGCTGAGTGAAACTCCGTTAAGATGGGGAAAAAAATGTTCTGTTTCAAAATCGCAATTACCACACACATTGTTTTGTTCTGAAAACTGGACAAGCAGCACCAGCATCAATGACCACATGTCCCCTTAACCTGCCACCAGCAGGGATTCAGGTTAGGTTCAGAAAATCAAATTGTCAGGCTAATAAAAGAATGAAGGAAAAAAAAATATCCACCCCATTAAAAGGAATATTTTATGGTTAATTTAGAAATGACATATTTAGGATTATTCAAATATTTATGAGCTAATATATTAAGTGAAATTAGGTTTCTGATTTGTTATATTTTTCATCAGAATATTACCTGAACACCTGACAGTGTAATTATTATTGCAACATGTAAGGAAACACAAAGGGGCTGAATTTAATTCACTGCATTAAATCATTAAACACCAAAGAAGGTTTAATTTGCAATAATATGCCATTGTTTCCTGCGAGTTCTGAAGACTTTCAAACCGATATATTAAATAGTCAAAGAACATTAACAAAACGGATCTATAAATTATTTGTTCAGTGTACTTATGTAAAATGGGTGTTGATCATGATGTATTGTGAAGCCCACAGAAGGCATCCTACTCAACTTCCAGTTCATGGATATCTTATTGCCCAGGTCACCTGGGGCAATGGAATGTGAAAATCATTATTTTCTGCAATAAATAAATTAGTGGCCTATATTTTATGTATCATTCAAACCGACTGGATTCAAGGCATTCAATAATATATTACAAATAGCCCCATTCATTTATTAATAAAGCATTTTTTTTTAGCAATTGTGGGCAATAAATTGGTTGGTAGTCTTTCAGAAGGACAAATGTCCCTGCCTCTGGGAACTTTCAAATGTGTCCAGACCTAAATATACATGAAAAAAAGACTGTGAAGGTTGACAGCCCGTTCCGCCTGCTGTCAAACGAACAATTGTGTTTGCAACTGAAGAAACAGACCAGAGGAGGCACCAGCCTGGAATAGTAGTGGTAGGTAGCGTGAAATATTCACCTTTTGTACTCTCAAATCAAACAACTTTCCTTTCTCTTTTCTCATTTCATTTCTTTTTTTTGTCTTTTCTGATTTTGATACAGACCCTCTATTTTGCAGCAGACCGGTGAGGCATCAATGATTATTGTGAACCCACAGTTAAAAACGTGGGCTTACTTAGACTGAGCAGGAAGTAACTGTGAATTTGGCATTGCCTGATTCCCTCTTTTAATTGGGACTTATGGATGCAAATATCATTTTCCCCTTTTTCCTCACACTCCATAAAAGCTAAACAAACTAGATTTAACGTGTGTATCCCAGTGATCAATTATTTTCCAAAATATTTCAACAAAAAATGATGTTCTGGTATCTCATTCACCTATTTCACATTTCAAATTTGTCTCAATTAATAACCCAGTCGAAACTCATTGAAACTCATTACACATATAGCCTTTAGCGTATCAATACCTGAATTGCTGAAGGGGTGGAAAAAGCAATTCATTTGTCTTCTCTTATATTTATGAAGTCAAATACATTTACATGACATCTCCGAACTTCATTGGCAGCATGAATCCTGTTAATATGATCATCTTGCCGTTGAGCTGAGACAAAATGGGTTGATACGCTTCCTATATTTGCTACAGTGTTGGTCTGAAATGGGTTATTATTTATTTGCACTTCAGCAGAAAAGAAGGATGTCTTTTCTTGAATTTCAAAAACTATTATCAAAACGATTGCATTTATTTGTTTTCTCTAGTTTATTGGTGTGTTTGTGGAAGGCAAGACAGGAATAAAAGTCAAATCGTTTCATTTGCGCTCAGAGTTATTTTTGTACTCATTCGTTTTGAAGAAAGGAATATCAGATTTTTGGGTCAGAATCCTTGGTACTACTTACTTCTTATTTGCTGCACTCCAACCATTGTTATCCTCCCCTCCCGCATCTTGTCCCTGCGCCATGTCACTATCACATCTCACAACCACACTTCCATCTAGGAGATAAGACTATCCTTCGACCTTGCAATCACGGAGCTAAACCAAAGCTGTAAGTTTATTACGAAGGACATCCATGTCTTTGTCACAACTTGTATTTTTTTCACATTTATCAGATGAAACTGAGCCTCTTTTGCCTTCTCGGATATTAGAGGTCCCATAAAGAATGGAGCATTTCTCCATAGTACCTTGGCCATTGCATAACATTGTTAACATAAAATGTCACGTAATTTATTACAATTGAGTTTATTGAAGCTTGCTGTGTGCAAATCAGCCCTTACATAATGTCAGTCCCTATACTTCATCTGTACTTCACTGTCTGAATGGTTTGGAATATATATTAAAATCAGAAAAGATGCTGTATAAATCCAACTCCTGGTTTCTTTCAGTCCTCCTTTAAAGTCACTGAGTGAGGATACAACTAAGCTAAAATTGTTCTAGCTCTTTGATTTACATCTAATATTCTCCTGCATCCTTCTGTGGATGTTGAAGCTTCGTGCACTTTGGTTTCATTCTGTCCCAGATATCTTCCCGTTGCCATCCCCAGAAATGTAGATGTAAGTGGCCAGGCACTTTAATCTATCTAACAAAGAGTACTTGTCAGCTCTTCCAGTATATTGGCTCTGCACTGGGGTCACTGCTGTAATTATGCTACAAGTAGCTGGATTAATGATCCAGTTTGAGAATTTGAATTCAGTTTGCTTTGAATAATAGGCAAATAAAAAATAGCACCTTACCATGATACAATTGAACGACTGTAAAAACACATTTGTTTCACTGATGAGCTTTGATTTAGAAAAATATTGGTGTGTTTACTTATGTGTTATGCTGCACCTGACGCACACCATAGAAATTAGAATGACAGCATGGATAGAGACCCTTCGACCTCCTAAGCCAGTAATGACAGTCAAGCCCCCATATAGACTAATCCTTCTTTATCTCCTCTTATTCCCATCTACAACCTCCAGGTTCAACCAATCCCCTAGGTATTAGAGTGTATTAGCCTCTCAACCCACTTGCTTTGGGATGTGGGATGTCGAAGAAAACTCGAGCTACTTAGGAAATGTGAAACAGGGAGATCAGCACTGAAATGAGGTCTCTGGCGCTGTTGGGAAGTGGTTCTACCAGCTTTGCCACTGTGCTGCCCAGTTGATCCACCAACAGCTGCAATGTGGCTTCTGAAACTGCATAACAAGACAAGGTTTGCATTGACACCTTCTCATGGCAACACCACAATGTGAGGAGCATCCTTAACGAAAATACTCAACTCAGCATTCATGTGGTGCATTTTCTAATAAGAGGAATCGGGAGAGAAGACACCTACCCCGTGACTCTTGAAGGGTATAACATTCCATTCAGCTGAGCATCACCTTACAACCATGCAAAAAAAAAAACCTTGGAAGGCTTCAAATCGGAAGTGAAGGTCCTCCAGCTGGAAGTAAGATTGCAGAACCTATGGTCTCAATGGCACCTTTGAGGATTTGAGCGAGACCACGCAACCTTCGATTGTACAGAGGTAATGGGGCACAATGACAAAAATTGGAGTTGGCCACAAAATGCTGGAGTAACTCAACGGGACAGGCAGCATCTCTGGATAGAAGGACTGGGTGACATTTCGGGTCGAGACCCTTCTTCAGACTGAAACGTCACCTATTCCTTCTATCCAGGCATGCAGCCTGTCCCGCTGAGTTACTCCAGCATTTTGTGTCTATCTTCAGTGTAAACCAGCTCTGCAGTTCCTTCCTACACAATGAAACTGATGTTCATGGACACAGAATTAGTGCATTTGTTATAACTTAAATCATGATGGAATTTTAGGATTAGTCATTTTGCCAAATTTAAAATAATCACAGGTATAAAGAGAGTGAATTTGTTGTTTATAGTCACATACATTTGGGGTTTCGGTCAAATTTAACAACAACCATAACTTTAACGGTAAGATCGCTTCCATCTCAGTACTTTTTGGTTGTAAGATGCAGTTCCATTTGGAGGTGCAGCGTTGCCTGGTTGAGCGGTGTTGCAAGATAATTCATGCCTTAATACTGATACAGATACAAGTGGAGCAAATGCTTCACAAAGAACATCATGGTCGCTGTCGTAAGTGGTCATTATGCTGCGGCAGGGTATAATTTTCTCAGTTAGTGAGTTCATGTTTAGGTATAGAATACTGGTGAAGAGGGATTGAGGAGACATTGAAATTGCTTAGCTTCGCTTTAATTGAATCAGTTCTAGTAAATTAATACATTCTGGCTGCAGTATGTTGGTATTATGTAATCTTTTTTTAATTGCAAACCTAATTTAAGTTGAAAATAATAATTAAAAACTGCATTTAAAAAAAAGTGCATTTTAACGTTACTCTCTCCTGAAAGCTTACTGGAATGTTTAGACAAGAGGAGCAAATGGGATTGCATATCACTAATGGTTCAAAACTCTTCAGAGATTCTGTGCCTAAGTTAATGCATCTTACGTCAATAGGGCACGAGGACCATTAGAAAGAAACAGTGTTAGAGAAAAGCAAATTCTAGTAACACTGAGGTAAAATCAAAGGAAAACGGTTGAAGCATTTGCTATCACACTTCCACCTCTGCCAAGATATAGATTCATTAATTTGTTCTATATCTCTACACATCACCGTCTATATCTGTGATTTCCTTTCCCGTATCTCTCAGTCCGAACAAGGATCTCAACCCGAAACGTCACCTATTCCTTTTCTCCAGAGATGCTGTCTGACCCGCTGAGTTACTCCAGCATTTTGTGTCCATCAACAATGCAAGAGGCTGTTTCAGGAATCAAGTCTACCCAGCAACCCTTCACTCGGGCATTACATCTCCTGAACAAAGACAATTGTGAAATGGGCCTTCAGAAAATGAATAACCTGGAAACTACAACAAGTTAGGAAATGTGGTACAGTTGGGGAATGATGAATGATCTGGTCAGAACTCTGAATTGTTTGGAGTATTTTTTACTTTATGCGAGGATCATGGACCAGGAACAGCTCTCACCTATCATTAATGCTGCTTCCATGGGAGCCATGATGTGTTTGGGCCAGGCCAATTTGTTGGTAATATATACACCTAGGAACTTGAAGCTCTTGACCATCTCCAATTCGGCAGCATTGATATAGACTGGGGTGTGTACTCCATCATTCTTTCTGAATTCAATGACCAGTTCCTTTGTTTTGCTAACATTGAGGGAGAGTTGTTGTCTGGACACCATGCTAAAAGGCTTGTGGGAGCAGTCTTGTCACCTGTCATCTACTTTAATGCTTTTAGATGTTTCTGACACAGGACGGTGTTGATTCCTGTTAAAGTTTCGCAGCAGAGCCAACTGACAAACTCAGCCTCTCAAATCTGTCAGCAAGGTAGCAGGGATTTAATCGGTGAGAACTGGTGCCTTTGACCAGAACTGCTGGTCGATCTCTGGGTATCAAGTGAGAGATGCTATTGTGCAGGCTGGCCTTAAGTGAAGATTGCCTCTCACAATGTTACTCCCCTTCTGAGGCCTGTAACCAATCAACAACAGGTTTAGCAATGGTTGAACAATGAAATCTAAAATAAACTGGTGACTGAAAACCAATAGATAGACACAAAATGCTGGAGTCAGGCAGCATCTCTGGAGAAAAGGAAAACATGACGTTTCAGGTCGAGACCCTTCTTCATCACCCATTCCTTCTCTCCAGAGATGCTGCCTGTCCCGTTGAGTTACTCCAGCACTTTGTGTCTATCTTCGGTGTAAACCAGCATCTGGAGTTCCTTCCTAGATGCAAAGCTAATGTTCTGTCTGCATTTTCATCAATGAGTGCGAATTAATTGCACATCGTAACTCCTGGCTCTGTATTCATGGGCTAACAAATTCACCCCAGTCTTGTGTTTGGACTTTCTATCGGTCAGAGTAAGCAACATCATTTTCCACAATGCATTTGTGTTGGTACTTTATAAAAATAATCAAAGAGTGTAGTTAAATAGAGAGCTCCACTTCTTAATCAAATTTGACAAAGTTCTGTTTGGTGCTGTTGTACAAAGTAATTTTCATGTTTGCTTACACTCCATTCCATTATTTGGCACAGTAAGGTAGAAAGATTGAAGTCACCGTCTCACTCTGTACATTTAGGTAACACACAGCATGTTTCTACTGTCCTGGTATACTCCAAGTTGCAAGGGACTCATTTATAATGAATGCTCCTGTCTCTCAAGTCTTTAATGTGTCTCAGTTTCTACTGTCCCGCAACAGAATTTCAACACGCACAAAGCGGCAGACTGCGCCAGTCACTAACATTTGTTTTGCTGTCTCCTACCTACCCACACTCTGACATTTTAATATGCAGCACAGAGGAGGTGAGGAAACGAGCGTGGGCCTGACATTCCACAGACGCTCAGCTTTCAGATTCAAAAGGATGTGGCACTGCTGTTTGCTACACTGAGATCAGAAGCATCCTGCTGAAAGGAAAACCTGTATCAGAGCGAGTGCCATTGCATGTTTTCTCCTAGTCTGGAGCAACTCACTCAAAATCAGCAGTGGCATAGGCGTAACGAGCTATTATCTGTTGTCTGCCTCACAATGTTGCCAACAAAAATCATTTTACAAAGTTTTTTTTAAGGAAAAACTTTTTCTCTCATCAATTCTGTGCCCATCAATTGGAGTTTGATGAAACTTACCAATTTCCATTTCAGCACCAGAAATGCTAACTGTGGATATTTCCAACCCTGAAAGTTGGAAATGTGCATCAAAATGCCCAATTCTAAAAAGCTGCCAAAAGCGAAATAAGTACTGCGATGTTTTCTTGTTGTTTCTCACACCAGCCATGGGAGAGCTTGTCAAATATTTAAAGCAGCTAATGGACTGAAGATAGAAAGCAGAGTTTAAAGCATTGAGAAAATGGGCCAAGAGCTGAAAGGACAAGGCCATTTACTGGGCATATTGCAATATTGGACTTTTATCCTCTGTGTTCGGGATGTGAGCTAATTGCAGTTAAGAACCAGAAGCTGTTAACTGAACGATGATTCAAGTTTGATTATTAACCACATTAAAAAATCACATGTCCAATCGAATTAACATTCTCAAAACTTCTCAAAACCAGCAATACCAACTCATAGAGTCAGAGTCATAGAATTATACAGTGTGGAAACAGGCCCTTTGGCCTAACTCGCCCCTGCCTATGAGAGATTTCGTGATGACCCCGCCAGCACGCATGCACGACATTCTTCAAAGCAGCGGTGTGGAATCACAAATAACAACAATGACTGAAGATAGTAAGATTAAGAGACACTAATATACCAGTTGACCTTATGATAGAGGGTTGGGAGCGGAGGGCACAAAATTCCTCATCGTAACTCCTCATAAAATAAGGATCAAACTTCAAACTGGTAAGTTCTCGTTTAATCTTACTATTTTACTTCGGAGTCACGTGAGTGACTTCGTGAAGATTTCAAACCTCTGTGATTCCATGCCCTGGACCACGTCCATGCTCACACACTGCCATAATTACTGATGGAAGAAGTATGTAAACGTATTTCAGACTTGAACAAGCTGAAAAATAATAACGTATTTGTTAATGCAAACAATAAACCCCTGAACTCGGGGACAAATGTTTAGGGAACAGCACTTAAACTGGCTCCGCAAACGTTGCGGGAGCGGCCACAGGTTTGTTATAAAAAAGCTGAAATGTAGTTTCACTGGCCCAGCCCGCTGTTGCGAGGACATGATCCATGGGTACCTCCATGGTCCTTGCCGCTGATGTGGATGCAGCCCTGGTAGAATGAAATTTAAAAATGTTGGTGTCTATACCTGCTGCACCAAATACCACCCTGAGCCACCTGGAGATAGTCTGTACCGTCACCCTGTGATGTGGGTTTTTATGGCTGATAACAGACCTGTCTCCATATTCCTGATGGTGTGTGTGACATTGATATAATGTTGGATATAGGTGGCTATACAGAGTCTTACATCAACGGGGTATGCTAGGAATTCCAATTTCAGTCCTGTAGTTCCAGGTCTGTGTTGTTTAAGTAACTCATCTATAAAGAAAGTCACTTAATTGGGGGTCAAGACCATTCTATCCAGTTTTAGTTTCTGTAGTGTCTGGACCCGTTGTGCTGTGGTCAGTGCCATTAACATCACCACTTTGAAGGTGAGTTTGTCCAGTGGTAAATTCATCATCGGCGACCAGCTCCTGAGTCAGGTCAACACCACCCCTATATTCCAGGTAATATTATATCTTGGTCGGGGAGGGTTGGAATTGAATATACCCCTCATGAGTTTGGATACCAGCTGGTGAGATCCCACTTCAATGTTGAGATAGGATGACAGTGCACTCCTGGCACTGTTTATGGCACTGTAACTGAGGGCCTCATCATAATGAAGGCCCGCGAGGAATTCCAGCTCATTGGAGATCGTATCGTGCAAATCCCATCTGCCGCCAGAACTGGAAGTGGTGTAGGTAGCACCCCAGGCCTGGGCGCTTGTGTTGGTTTGTAACACGACTGATGGGTTTGATATAATGATGGGATTAAAACAATCACAAACAGTGCTAATCCACCATTGTAGCTCAATTTTTGCCTTGTTTGGCAGCTGCATAGGCCTGTCAAAATGTCCAGCATTCTCTTTTAATGCTGAGATTTTTGCTCTTTGCAAGTTTTGATAGTGTAACAGCCCAAATTGTGCAACTGGAATGTAGCTACAAGCTTCCCAATCACCTTAGCAGCATGTCTAATAGTCGGTTTCCTGGCGCAAGCAAGGCTGTTACATGCCTCTATTATGTCTGTTGCTTTGTTCCCTGGGATAGTGACAATCTGAACCCCATGCATCCAAGAATGTACGCAACCTCCCTCCTACTTGTGAGTTTATACATGCAGCACTCCCAAAAGAACCAGACCCCCTTACCTCTATGGTTACCGGTGGGCTTGATGTTCTGGGCTTTTGTGTTTCATTGTGTTGCTGGGATGTGGGGTTGATGCATCTTCCACGCTGGTCGCTGTGGGCCCTGTCCTAAAAAGGTCTTTTGTTGATAGGGTGTGACCGGTGTATAGGTTCTGGTTGCCCTGTCGTGTTGAACCTGAGGCCTGTTAGATGTTGCGTAAGGATGCTGTCTGCGATACGCCGGCTGGTTGGGCGAATTTTGACACTGCTTCCAGTAGTTCCTCTTCAGGCATCTCTGGCAACATCGGTTCTTGCGCCAACCCCTCTTCAAAGTCAGCTAACAGCTGACTTCTGGCACTCCCTATTGATGAGGGAGAGATATTAGGTGTTTCTACTGTGTGTCTCCCAGATCCTAGGGATACACGCTCTTGATGGAGAAGGTCCCGCTGGGGCAGCTGCTCGACCATTCGCTCCATACTAGCCATGCGACCGCCGCCGCTATCTGCGTACGGCAAGTCGACTTCCCCAAGTTCTGATGAACAACTGGGGCTTCTGCCATTGGTCCGCACCTCGTCGAGGTGATGTCTCAGGTACCTAGGTAGGTAGTCGCTGCCTGCCGCTCTTGCGGGGCTACACGACTCCCGCGCGGATTTGCCGCTTGTCTGCGGTCTTCCGGACTGAAGCGGTGGTGCCAGCCGCTCCTGCGGGGCTACTCAACCTCATGCTGGTGTATCCGCCTGTCTGGTACGACAGCAGCGGTGATGAGTCGGTGCCAGTCGCCTCAGCGGGGCTTCCCCGACATCCGCGCGGGCTTGCCGCCATCCCGGTCATACGGGACTGATGCGACGCAAAGTCGCAGCCAGCCGCTACTGCGTATTCCTGCGGCCTGCGGAGTTGAGTCGGAGCTCCTGCTCTGCCTTCGCTACCCGCGAATGGCAGTCTCCGAGCCCGGACCCTCCTGGGTCAACGGGCTTGCCCGACTTGCGGGTAGCGTTGCCGTCAGTCCGCGGAGATCCTGCGGGCTGCGGTGTTGAGTCGGGGCTGCCGCTCTGCCGTCGCTACCGTCTGTGAACCCGGACCATCCTGGGTCAATGGGCTGCCCGACTCCGGTGTGTTTCTGCCGCCGCTGACTGCCCGCGTCCCGCGGTCCGAGGTCAGCGTTGGTGGGGTTATCTGTCCCACAGAGTCCCTGAAAGAGAAACCGACCTCAGGTTAGTTCACCTTACCTGCAGGTCCGTGACTCCGAAGTAAAATAGCCTGATGGTTGTAGGGAAGTAACTGCTCCTGAACCTGGATGTGACAGTTTTCAGGCTCCTGTACCTTCTTCCCGATGGCGGGAGTGAAATGAGTGTGTGGCCAGGATGGTGTGGGTCGCTGATGATGCTCCAAGATACAAGATACATTCATTTGGCACATGTGCCAGATGGCACAATGAAATGTGATTACCATACAGCCATACACTAAAAATAAATAACACAACACACGAAAGAGTTCAACATAAAAACATCCACAGCAGAATCAAAGTTTCCCACTGCGAAGGAAGGCACCAAAGTCAGTGCTGGCTACCTTTTTGAGGCAGTAATCCCATAGACCTCTTCAATGTGGTGAGGTCAGTACATATGATGGACTGCGCTGTGATCACCACTTTTTGCAATCTTCGTTGTTCCTGGGCATTCAAATTGCCAAACCAAGCCATGAAGCAACCAGTCAATATACTCTCTCCTGTATATCGAATCTCCTCAATCTTCTCAGGAAGTAGGGGGCGTTGATGGGCTATCTTTATGATTGCATCCCGGACAGATCTTCAGAGATATGCACAACCAGGGATTTCAAGTTTTTGACTCTCTCCACAATCATCCTGTCAATGAAGACTAGATGCAGGAAGATTGTTCCCGATGGCTAGATGCAGGAAGATTGTTCCCGATGTTGGGGAAGTCCAGGACAAGGGGTCACAGCTTAGGGATAAGGGGGAAATCCTTTAAGACCGAGATGAGAAAGACTTTCTTCACACAGAGAGTGGTGAGTCTCTGGAACTCTCTGCCACAGAGGGTAGTTGAGGCCAGTTCATTGGCTATATTTAAGAGTGAGTTGGATGTGGCCCTTGTGGCTAAGGGGATCAGAGGGTATGGAGAGAAGGCAGGTACGGGATACTGAGTTGGATGATCAGCCATGATCATATTGAATGGCGGTGCAGGTTCGAAGGGCTGAATGGCCTACTCCTGCACCTAATTTCTATGTTTCTATGTTTTCTATGTTTCTAAGACAAGTTTGTGAATCCTCATTCTCCCCCTTCCAGTCCATAATCAGTTACTCCAGCATTTTGTGTCATTCCATAATCAGTTCCTTGGTTTTACTGATGTCGAGAGCAAAGTTAGTGCTTTGGCACCATTTGATCAGTCAATCGATATCCCTCCTACAAAAGGTTCAAAGGTTCAAAGGTTCAAAGGTTCATTTATTGTCACATACACCAATTGCTGTAGTGAAATTCAAGTTGCCATTGCAGCACACTAATAAGAATACAACACAACATTGAAGAAGAATTTAACATTAAACATAAAATGGTTCCCACTCTGAGGGAAGGCACAAAGTCCAGTCCTCATCCCCTTGCCCACCCATAGTCGGGCCTACTGAGGCCTCCGCAGTCGCCGCTACGGGACCCGATGTTTCAGGCCCTTCTCGCCGGGTGACGGTGCTCCGGCGTCGGGAGAACCCTCTCAGCGGCTTGGAATGCCTGGAACGGCCGCATTCTTACCAGAGACCGCATCTCCCGAAGCGTCTCCCGAAGCGCTGGTCGGAGCTCCAACACTGGCGATCTCGGCGAAGGGTCCCAGGCTCCACAGACTTTTTAACATACTAATATTTTTTAAAAGGTGTGAACGGACGGACAGCTGCAGGCAGGGCAGCCACACCCAACTGGACACACTGACCCATGATCATCTATAATTCGTCCAGCAACGGTGGTGTCATCGGCAACCTTGAGGAATGAGTTTGAATGCTATGTCATCTCATTGAAACATACAACATTCTGAGCTTGACAGGGTAGATGATGTGAAACTACTTTCCCTATTTTGCCTGCAACTAAGCAATAAATCTCAGGTTAAGAGATTGGCCATTTACAATTGAAGAATTTCTTCCCTTCAATGGTTGTGATGCTTTGGAGTTCTATATCCCAAAGGAATGTGGATGCCGAGTCATTAACTATATCAAAGGTACACAAAAATGCTGGAGAAACTCAGCGGGTGCAGCAGCATCTATGGAGCGAAGGAAATAGGCCGAAACCCTTCTTCAGACTGATGTGGGGTGGGGAGGGGGGGTCGGTGCGGGGAGAAGAAAGGAAAAAGAAGGAGGAGGAGCCCGAGCGCTGAGGGTGAGGTAGGAAGGGGAGGAGACAGCAAGGGTTAACAGAATTGAGAGAATTCGATGTTCATGCCATCAGCATGCAGACTCCCCAGGCGGAATATGAGGTGCTGTTCCTCCAATTTCCAGTGTTGCTCACTCTGGCCGTGGAGGAGGCCCAGGACAGAGAGGTGGGATACAGAATGGGAGGGAGAGTTGAAACGATCGCCAAACCTACGCTTGGTCTCACCGATATAGATCAGCTGACATCTAGAGCAGCGGATGCAATAGATGAGGTTGGAGGAGGTGCAGGTGAACCTCTGTCGGACCTGGAAGGACTGCTTGGGTCCTTGAATGGAGTCGAGGGAGGAGGTAAAGCGACAAGTGTAGCTTCTCTTGCGGTTGCAAGGGAAAGTGCCTGGGGAATTGGTGGAGCAGGAGGGAAGGAAAGTATTGTCAAGGGAGTTACGGAGAGAGCGGTCTTTGCGGAAGGTAGACAGGGGGGGGAGATGGAAAGATGTGGTGAGTGGTGGGGTCACGTTGGAGGTGGTGAAACTGACCCCCGTTCCCTGAAGAATGAGGACATTTGCGATGCCCTGGTGTGGAACACTTCATCCTGGGAGCAGATGCGGCGTAGACGGAGGAATTGGGAGTAGGGGATGGAGTCCTTACAGGAAGCAGGGTGTGAGGAAAAGTAGTCAAGATAGCCGTGGGAGTCAGTGGGTTTATAGTGGATGTCAGTCAGATGTCTATCACCTGCAATGGAGATAGTGAGGTCAAGGAATGGAAGGGAAGTGTCGGAAATGGTCCAGGTGTATTTGAGTGCCGGATGGAAGTTAGTGGTGAAGCGGATGAAGTCAGTCAGTTGTGTGTGTGTGCAGGTATGGGTTGCTCCTCCGGTCGAGGAAGAACCGGAGGGTTTTGAGACCATCCTGGTGGGGGATGGAGGTGTAGAGTGACTGGACGTCCATGGTGAAGATGAGGGAATGGGGGCCTAGAGAATGGAATGCGCGGAATGCGCAGAGATGAGGGAGAGTGTCTGAGGTGTCTTGAACATAGATGGGGAGGGATTTAACCAAGGGGGATGGGATGGAGTCAAGGTATGTGGAAATTAGTTCAGTAGGGCACGAACAGGCAGAGACAATGGGTCTACCGGGACCGTCAGGTTTGTGGATTTTGGGGAGAAGGTAAAATCGGGCTGTGCGGGGCTGGGGAACGATGAGGTTGGAGTATATCAATGGATTAGTTAGATTTTAGAAGTACAGTCACAATATTATTTCATGGTGAGGTGATCTCAAAGAGCAACATATTCTACTGCTGTTCCTTCTTCTATTGTTCTTACACTTAGCCTTCCTTGGTGTTAACTGATTCAGAGTCATGGAGACATACCGCATGGAAACAGACTCTTTGTCCAAACTCATCAAGATGCCCAAATATACTAGTCCCATTTCCCTGTGTTTGACCCGCACAGTATCTTTCTAAACCATTCCTATTCAAATCTCACTGTACCAATTAGTGCATGTGACAATAAACGTAACTTGAACTTGAACTTGTGCCTATCCAAATGTCTTTCAAATGTTATTATAGTATACGCCTCAACATTCAGGTTCATATCACAAAATCTGGATGAAAAGATCCAAACCGATTTCACATAAATTCTTCTAGTTAAACAGAGCCATTAAAAATATTTTTAAAGATCTCAGTTTCCGCACTGTTGATTTATGCGCGTGATGTAAATTAAGATGTGCCAATTAAGCTATTAATTCTCAGACATATTGAAGTCCTTTGGCAAACAAGGGTGATAAACAGACTTCATTGCTAGGGACTCAGACCAAATAACTAACCACAGCACTACATCATTTCACATGCACTGTTGCATGAACAGCTCAGCATCGACATTTGCTCAACATATAAGCCAGCAGTAACTGCTTTATTAGCAGGAGTTTAGAAGGTTTAGGGGGGGTACCTCATTGAAACCTACCAAATAGTGAAAGGCTTGGATAGAGTGGAATGTGGAGAAGATGTTTCCACTAGTGGGAGAGTCTAGGACCAGAGGTCATAGTCTCAGAATTAAAGGATGTTCCTTTAGGAAGAAGATGAGGAGGTATCTATTTAAGTCGGAGGGTGGTGAATCTGTGGAATTCATTGCCACAGAAGGTTGTGGAGGCCAAGTCAATTGATATGTTTATGGCAGAGGTGGACAGATTCTTGATTAGTCCAAGTGTCAGGAGTTATGGGGAGAAGGCAGGAGAATGGGATTGGGAGGGAGAGATAGATGAGCCATGATTGAATGGCAGAGTAGACTTGATGGGCCAAATAGGTCTAATTCTGCTCCTATCACTTATGAATTTATGACCATACAATGAAACTGTTGATGGAACCTGGTTAATGATAATAGTGCAGTTGTCATTCAATGGATCAATAGATGAGGTGTCCCAGTAAGTTAATAGATCTTTTTGAATAATCCTGTGTGAGATAATGTTGCTTGTACATTGAAGCTCAGTGACTGAACCTTAGTTCTGAAGTGGAGATAGCAATGTCCAACTTTCCAACTTTCAATTTTACATTTTCCACTTTTCCTATAGTTTAGCTGCACTCTAGACATGTTTGTTGCATGGGAGATGCAACGTTCCAGTGGGAAAAATTGATGACAGTGTTGGGACGTGTTTGCAACCTTGATTGATACCAGTCTGTAACTGCCCGGTTTATGGTCCGGTTGTCTGAAGAAGGGTCCCGACCCGAAACGTCACCCATTCCTTCTCTCCACAGATGCTGCCTGTCCCGCTGAGTTACGCCAGCATTTTATGTCTATCTCGAATAGATGGCGTTTCGAGTCGAGACCCTTCTTCAGACTGAGAGTCAGGGGAAATGGAAACTAAAGACGGTGATTTAGAGAGTTAGAGAACAAATGAATGAAAGATATGCAAGAAAGTAAAGATGATAAAGGAAACAGACCATAGTTAGCCAGTTTGTTCGGTGAGAATGAGTACAGACAATGAGACTCAACAAGACGACTTTGAAGCTTGGTGCGACTTGGGTGGGGGAGGGAAGGAGAGAGAGGGGATGCAGGGGTTACTTGAAGTTAGAGAAATCAATAGTCATACCATTGGGTTGTAAGCTGCCTAAACAAAATATGAGATGCTGTTTCTCCAATTTGCATTTAGTCTCATTCTGACAATGGAGGAGGCCTAGGACAGAAAGGCCAGTGTGGGAATGGGATGGGAAATTTTAAGTGTTTGCCAACCAGGAGATCATGTCAAGTCAAGTCAAGTCAAGTTTATTCGTCACATACACATACGAGATGTGCAGTGAAATGAAAAGTGGCAATGCTCGCGGTCTTTGTGCAAAAAAAAAAACAAACAAACAAACAACCAAACAAACTGCAAACAGAATGGAACAGAATCACATTTTCTTTTACATATTGTGGGCTGAAGAAAAAAAGGGAATAAAAAAACCCAGCAATTTTTTAAAAAGCAGTAGAGTGGTACAGTACAGTTAGTCCCTGGTGAGATAGGAGTTTACAGTCATAATGGCCTCTGGGAAGAAACTCCTTCTCAACCTCTCCGTTCACACAGCAGGGGTGGAAGGGGTCTCCCATGATCTTATTGGCCCTGGAGTTGCACCTTCTGATATATAGTTCCTGCAGAGGGGCGAGTGAAGTTCCCCTAGTGCGTTCGGCCGAACACACTACTCTCTGCAGAGCCTTCTTGTCCTGGGCAGAGCAATTTCCAAACTAGACTGTAATATTTCTGGACAAGATGCTTTCCAAAGCCGCTGAGTAGAAGCATTGGAGGATCCTTGGAGACACTCTGAATTTCCTCAATTGCCTGAGGTGGTAAAGGCGCTGCCTCGCCTTACTCACCAGTGCTGCAGCGTGGGATGTCCATGTCAGACCCTGAGAGATGTGGACTCCCAGGTATTTAAAACCGCTCACCCTATCCTCAATGGTGTGTACGTCCTCGGATGTTGTGCCCTCCTAAAGTCGACGATCAGCTCCTTCGTTTTTTTGATGTTCAAGAGGAGGCTGTTGTCCTGACACCAGAGTGCCAGATCAGCCACCTCCTCCCGGTAGGCCTTCTCATTGTTGTCTGAGATCAGGCCCACCACCACAGTGTGATCAGCAAACTTGATTATCGAGTTGGAGCTGAACCTGGCCACACAGTCATGTGTGTACAGGGAGTACAATAGGGGGCTGAGGACGCAACCCTGGGGGGATCCTGTGCTCAGGGTGAGGGACTTCGATGTGTTCCCTCCCATCTTGACTACCTGGGGCCTGGCGGTGAGAAAGTCCAGGACCCAGGCACACAGTGGGGTGTTGAGACCCAATTCCAGCAGCTTCTCGGCCAGTCTGGTGGGGACTATCGTGTTGAAGGCTGAACTGAAGTCTATGAACAGCATCCTCACGTAGCCCCCCTTCTGGCTGTCAAGATGAGAGAGAGTGGTATGCAGAACTTGGGAGACCGCATCGTCTGTGGATCTGTTCGGAATTGTAACGGGTCCATGTTGCGAGGGAGGAGGGCGCAGATGTGTTTCTTCACCAGCCTCTCAAAGCATTTGATGACCGAGGTGAGGGCCACCGGACGGTCGTCATTCAGACAGGCTGGGGAGGCATTTTCAGGTACCGATACAATGGTGGATTTTTTGAAGCTGGCAGGGACCGCGGACTTGTCCACGGAGAGGTTGAATATTGTAGTCAGCACCGGAGCTAGCTGCGTAGCACAGGACTTAAGTACTCGCCCCGAGATGCTATCGGGGGCCTGTAGCTTCCCTCGTGTTCACCGTGTCAGAGCCCTCCTCACATCGTGCTCGGACAGCGAGAATGTGTGCTCATTCCTCCCTTCAGCTCCGATAGCCAACACGCTGGCGGTATTGTCGATGGTCGGTAGACCTGGGTGATGTTGCCCATCTCGAACTGAGCGTAAAAGGAGTTCAGGTCATCAGCTAGGGAGGTGCAGGCACTTGCAGATGAGAGGGGGGTGCTCCGGTAGTTGGTTACAGTCCGTAGCCCCTGCCGCAGGCGTCTGGTGTCCTGCTGCTCCATCTGTGACTCCATCTTGTCCCTGTACCTCCTTTTTTGCATCCTTCACCGCCCTTCGCAGTCGGTAGGACTCTACCTTGTAGATGTCCATGTTTCCTGATGCCAGGCCAGAGTTGTAGGCAGCAGTGCGAGCATTCAAGGCAACATGAACGGACCTGTCTACCCAGGGTTTTTGATTCGGAAAGGTGCGAACCCTTACCGTGGGGACGATGTTGTCGGTTATTGTTGCGATGAAGTCCGTGACTGCTTCCGCGAACTCACTGACGTCACTGGAACTTGCTTGGAACATATTCCGGTCGACATCGCTCAGTGCATCTTGCAGCATGGCCTCTGACTGGTCGGACCACCGCTTTACGTCCCTCGTCTGCCGCTTCCCGAACGATCCTCTGTTCATACTCCGGCAGCAGGAAAATGGCAGCATGGTCAGATTTTCCTAGGGGAGGGAGTGAAATCTGTAGGAATCTGTCTAGGAATCTGTCAACAGATGTCTATCTATTGGATAAGAGATTGACTTGCATACATTTACGAAGGGGGTGCAAGATGGAGATGAATTTCTGTGGGCGGAGAATTCAAAGAGGATGTGTCACGGTTCCTCCTGAATGGCAGATTGAGGGCATTTGTGAGGTGTTGCTGCTGCTCCCTGTATTTCTCTCAGTAATGTTGTGTGGTGATGATCATGTCCACAACATCGCTACATAGATGGAATCCGTATTGTGATTCAGAGAGAAGATCCTCGGTCAATGGAAGGTGGCGGTTAAGGAGGACCTAGGTGATGACTCTCTCTTTTTTTTTTTTTCTGTTTCAAAAACTGTATTCGACACAATCATATAAAACAACACATCAAACCATAATCAAAAATTGCACTATATAAAAAAAATCATTATAGTACAACAATACAATCATTGTTCACAATACACTGAACCCCACGCGGTGACCAGCGCCCACGGAAGGCCTCCAGAGTGTGTGTGTGTGTGTGTGTGTCTCTCTCTCTCTCTCTCTTTTTTCTTTTTTTTTTTTAGTTTCAAAAACTTTATTGACACAATCATATAATACAACACATCAAACCATAATCAAAAATGGCACTATATACAACCATTATAGTACAACAATACAATCATTGTTCACAATACACTGAACCCCACGCGGTGACCAGCGCCCACGGAAGGCCTCCAGAGTGTGTGTGTGTGTGTGTGTCTCTCTCTCTCTCTCTCTCTTTTTTTTTTTTTTTTTTTTTTTTTTTTTTAGTTTCAAAAACTTTATTGACACAATCATATAATACAACACATCAAACCATAATCAAAAATGCCACTATATACAACCATTATAGTATGAATTGCAGCAGGGATGCCATCTGCTTCCATGGAGTTATTATTTCAGGGTTGGGTTCATTTCCAAACACTGTCCTCAATCTTTCCCACTGGGATGTTGCGTCTCCCATGCAACCATCTTGTCCTGAGTGGAGTTAATCTAAAGGAAAAAGTGAACATTGAAAATTAAAAGTTGGAAATTGCTATCTCCACTTCAGAACCAAGGTTCAGTCACTGAACCTCAATGTACAATCAACATTGACACACAGGATTTTTCGAAAAGATCTATTAACTTACTGGGACACTTCACCCATTAATCAACTGAATTACAACGGAACCATTGTCATTAACCAGGCTGCATCAACAGCTTCATTTGCCCAATTAGACCTATTCAATCAGAAAATGGCAGCAAGGCTGAACTAGACAGCATGCTGTGGGGTGAAGTCAAGGATGCTTTTATCATGGAGAGAATCATAGCTGAGGAGTTCTTCAAGGTTTTCCTTCCTGCGGATGTCAATTATCCTTGAGAAGCTCTCCTCTGTACTTAACTCACAGCAGTGTGAGCCTTCAGAAGTTGGACTGGAGATGATCTTAAGGGGAACTAAAAATCCTTGCATCATGGTCGTCAGCAAGTTGCTGGGCCTCCGGCATTATCTGATCCACTGTCTGTACTTTCGATCTAGGTTTCCAGTTGGACTTCAACCATCAAGACCCATAAAACTGTTTATATTCCTTTGAGAGTTTGTAAAGTTCTAAATGTTAAGATTTCTGTAAAATACGTAGCTCCTGTTTCTTCTGGTCATCTTCAGCTTGCTGAGGCTATTGGTGAAGCCAATGTGTGAAATTCACATTGTCTCCTAGGAAAGACAGGAGGTACTTACTGAGGCAGGTCAGTGGGTAGTTTGGGCGTCAGGAAGCTTATGCTGGGACCAGTGGAACTTATTCACACAGAGAATGCACTGACTGAGGAGACGGTAGAGACAGACACTCTGACAAAATGTACAAAGTATTTAGACCAACACTTAAATTACCAAGTTATAGAAGGTTATAGACTTAATGCAGGTTAATAGAACTAGTATAAGTGAGTTCAATGTTCTGCATGGATATGGTGTGTTTAGTTTTAGTTTGGAGTTTAGAGATACAGCACGGAAACAGGCCCTTCGGCCCACCGTGTCCTCGCCGATCGGCGATCCCCACACATTAATGCTGTCCTATACCATTGGCAGGATCGAACCTGGGTCTCTGGCACTGTGAGGCAGCAACTCTATCGCTGCTCCACATGCCTTACCGTGTGCTTTTTTTTCTCTATTGAACGACGCTGACTATTCAGGAGGTTGGAGAAAGTTTAGTACCATCCTGAATACACTTTCTCCTTTCTGAATGACTACTGATCAGCGACCTCCCGGATGGCAGAGGAAATGAAATGGTGTGGACATCCTGTGGCTGCAGAATGATCAAGTTGTCTGTGAGACACAGTCTGTGGTGAGCATGGCAGGAAAATGGCAGCATGGTCAGATTTTCCTAGGGGAGGGAGTGAAATCTGTAGGAATCTGTCTAGGAATCTGTCAACAGATGTCTATCTATTGGATAGGAGATTGACTTGCATACATTTACGAAGGGGGGTGCAAGATGGAGATGAATTTCTGTGGGCGGAGAATTCAAAGAGGATGTGTCACGGTTCCTCCTGAATGGCAGATTGAGGGCATTTGTGAGGTGTTGCTGCTGCTCCCTGTATTTCTCTCAGTAATGTTGTGTGGTGATGATCATGTCCACAACATCGCTACATAGATGGAATCCGTATTGTGATTCAGAGAGAAGATCCTCGGTCAATGGAAGGTGGCGGTTAAGGAGGACCTGGGTGATGACTCTCTCTTTTTTTTTTTTTTTTTTCTGTTTCAAAAACTGTATTCGACACAATCATATAAAACAACACATCAAACCATAATCAAAAATTGCACTATATTAAAAAAATCATTATAGTACAACAATACAATCATTGTTCACAATACTCTGAACCCCTCGCGGTGACCAGCGCCCACGGAAGGCCTCCAGAGTGTGTGTGTGTGTCTCTCTCTCTCTCTTTTTTTTTTTTTTTTTTAGTTTCAAAAACTTTATTGACACAATCATATAATACAACACATCAAACCATAATCAAAAATGGCACTATATACAACCATTATAGTACAACAATACAATCATTGTTCACAATACACTGAACCCCACGCGGTGACCAGCGCCCACGGAAGGCCTCCAGAGTGTGTGTGTGTCTCTCTCTCTCTCTCTCTCTCTCTCTCTCTTTTTTTTTTTTTTTTTTAGTTTCAAAAACTTTATTGACACAATCATATAATACAACACATCAAACCATAATCAAAAATGCCACTATATACAACCATTATAGTATGAATTGCAGCAGGGATGCCATCTGCTTCCATGGAGTTATTATTTCAGGGTTGGGTTTATTTCCAAACACTGTCCTCAATCTTTCCCACTGGGATGTTGCGTCTCCCATGCAACCATCTTGTCCTGAGTGGAGTTAATCTAAAGGAAAAAGTGAACATTGAAAATTAAAAGTTGGAAATTGCTATCTCCACTTCAGAACCAAGGTTCAGTCACTGAACCTCAATGTACAATCAACATTGACACACAGGATTTTTCGAAAAGATCTATTAACTTACTGGGACATTTCACCCATTAATCAACTGAATTACAACGGAACCATTGTCATTAACCAGGCTGCATCAAACAGCTTCATTTGCCCAATTAGACCTATTCAATCAGAAAATGGCAGCAAGGCTGAACTAGACAGCATGCTGTGGGGTGAAGTCAAGGATGCTTTTATCATGGAGAGAATCATAGCTGAGGAGTTCTTCAAGGTTTTCCTTCCTGCGGATGTCAATTATCCTTGAGAAGCTCTCCTCTGTACTTAACTCACAGCAGTGTGAGCCTTCAGAAGTTGGACTGGAGATGATCTTAAGGGGAACTAAAAATCCTTGCATCATGGTCGTCAGCAAGTTGCTGGGCCTCCGGCATTATCTGATCCACTGTCTGTACTTTCGATCTAGGTTTCCAGTTGGACTTCAACCATCAAGACCCATAAAACTGTTTATATTCCTTTGAGAGTTTGTAAAGTTCTAAATGTTAAGATTTCTGTAAAATACGTAGCTCCTGTTTCTTCTGGTCATCTTCAGCTGCTGAGGCTATTGGTGAAGCCAATGTGTGAAATTCACATTGTCTCCTAGGAAAGACAGGAGGTACTTACTGAGGCAGGTCAGTGGGTAGTTTGGGCGTCAGGAAGCTTATGCTGGGACCAGTGGAACTTATTCACACAGAGAATGCACTGACTGAGGAGACGGTAGAGACAGACACTCTGACAAAATGTACAAAGTATTTAGACCAACACTTAAATTACCAAGTTATAGAAGGTTATAGACTTAATGCAGGTTAATAGAACTAGTATAAGTGAGTTCAATGTTCTGCATGGATATGGTGTGTTTAGTTTTAGTTTGGAGTTTAGAGATACAGCACGGAAACAGGCCCTTCGGCCCACCGTGTCCTCGCCGATCGGCGATCCCCACACATTAATGCTGTCCTATACCATAGGCAGGATCGAACCTGGGTCTCTGGCACTGTGAGGCAGCAACTCTATCGCTGCTCCACGTGCCTCACCGTGTGCTTTTTTTTCTCTATTGAACGACGCTGACTATTCAGGAGGTTGGAGAAAGTTTAGTACCATTCTGAATACACTTCCTCCTTTCTGAATGACTACTGATCAGCGACCTCCCGGATGGCAGAGGAAATGAAATGGTGTGGACATCCTGTGGCTGCAGAATGATCAAGTTGTCTGTGAGACACAGTCTGTGGTGAGCAGTCTTTACAAGCTCTCTGGGAACTGCCACATTCATTTCCTGGCACCAATACCTTATGTCACCACCATTGTTTCTGAGCTTGACTGATAGAAGTAACTGCCCCAATCAGCAACCATTGTTACACACGCGGGCATCTGTGCAGTCCTTGCTTGGACATTCATGTAAATTAACAGAAGGCAATAGTGTGTGATCCTTTCGTGAAACTACACTTATTTGGGGGATGACTTGATTGGAGTTGTGGTGAAGACCTGACTAATATGAAAATGAAAATCTGTTCCATTGACCAGTAAGAGATTAATTGAAACCCCTCAAGCTGACAGCAACATGCAGGGCAATCTGTTTACCACCGGTCATTGACTCAAAAATCCAGAGTAACTCAGAGGGTCAGACAACATCTCTGAAGAAAAGGAATAGGTGACGTTTCGGGTCAAGACCCTTCTTCAGACTGATAGTGTGAGGGAAAAGGGAAATGAGAGATATAGACGTCATAGAGAGATATAAAACAAATGAATGAAAGATATGCAAAAAAGTAACAATGATAAAGGAAACAGGCCATTGTTAGCTGTGTGCTAGGTGAAAACGAGTTACAGACAATGAGACTCAACAAGATGACTTTGAAGCTTGAACGACTTGGGTGGGGAAGAGACAGAGAGAGAGGGGTTGCAAAAGTTACATGAAGTTAGAGAAATCAGTATTCATTCTGCTGCATTGTAAGCTGCCCAAGCGAAATATGAGGCGCTGAACAGTCAGCTACGGATTTACAGAGATTCTGTGGAAGCCGAGGAGAGATCTCTCCAGACCACAGGCCCCTATGATCAGCCAGCCTCAGGAACTATGAGACCACCCACTGAAAACTTGCTCAATGTTTCAATACACAACTATGGTGACACTATAGTTTAACTGAATTCCATCGATTAACAATGGGATAACATTCACAGAAGAAGGATCTTGACGCAAACTTCACCCATTCCTATCCAGAGATGTTGCTGAGTTACTCCAACATTTTGTGTCTGTGTCTATCCAGTAATTACAACTGGACTGTATCAAATGAACCAAGTGACGTGACAACAGATCCTTTAACTTATGAGGCAACTGCCTTGATAAATCTGCTGATTTAGAAGGGTATGAATTGATTTAATAACTTGAATGATGCCTGAAAGAACAGGAGAATTAATGAAAGGAAGTTGCAGCAACATGTTCATGAATGTATGAAAATTATTTTAAATCCATGTATAGGTTGAGCTTGCCGCTACAATATTAATTGTCCCAGCTTTGTTGTCCTTGCTGGAGTGAATGGGACTGACAATCTCATGTGAATGCAGGCTGTGTAGAGATGGGTTCCCATGACATAATTAAACATGGATTCTGTGGTTTTGACTCGGTGGTGATAAAGAAACAGCAAGTCAGAATTGTGTGCGATTTGGGGGTTTTGGCCATTTTCATGTCCTTACTATACTTGTGCTTCTGGGTGACTTGTGTCAAGAGTTGAGGAAGTGCTTTCGCGAAGTCTGGCTGAGATGCAGTGATGTGGCCTTTAGATGGTATTCACCACACCCAGGTTTGTCTGGTAGTGAAGGAAGACTATGTTTAATGGAAAGAACAGGCTGAAAATCAGAAAGGTCTTTTTTCCTGAAAAAGTGTTGCACATTTTTAAACTGCACACTTCTGAGCAAATGGACAGTGTTACATTGTGAGCCCAAGCTTACCCTCAAAAGGTCCCAACTTCAAGTAACCCTTGCAACCCGTCTCTCTCCATCCCTCTCCCACCCCAGTTGTCGTACTAGTTTCACTGTTGTCCTGTCGAGTTTCACTGTTTGTATAACTCGTTATCACCTTCCCCACAGCCAACAATGGACCATTGTGGGCTCCACTGTTCCCTGATTGTTGCTTTTAGCATATCTTTCATTCATTTGTTTTATGTACCTCCTATATCTCTTGTTTCCCTCTCCCCTGACCCTCAGTCTGAAGAAGGGTGTCGACCCAAAATGTCACCTATTCCTTTTCTCCAGAGATGCTGCCTGACCTGCTGAGTTACACCAGCTTTTTGTGTCTACCTTTAAACGCAACATGGGCGGGTAGCACAGTGGCATACCGGTAGAGTTGCTGTCTTACAGCTCCATACAACTGGGTTTGATCCCGACCACGGGTGCTGTCTGTACAGAGTTTGTACGTTCTCCCTATGACTTTGTGGGTTTAATCCAGATGCTCTGGTTTCCTCCCGCACTCAAAAGACATGTAGGTTAATTGTATACAGTAAAAATTGTAAATTGTCCCTAGTTTGTAATAGGATAGTACTAGTGTATGGGGTCGGCTCGGACTCGGTAGCCTAAGGGCCTGTTTCCCCGCTGTATCTCTAAGGTCTACAAGCATGAATTTTGTTATGAACTGTAGAATTAACAGCTGCAACTAACATTGCTTTAACCAGTGAAGAATTTTAATAAATACACAGGCAGCAATGAATGACTGGTTATTAATTTACATTCCCTATTTATACACTGAAGGACAGCTGACGTTCTCTACATCCCATCTTTATATTTTTAGCAGCAAATCCCTTGACAACGCTCAAGTACACAGACAATGTTGTGTAGTGAGTAATCGGCACATGAAGTGTGTTTCCCTGAATCCCAGTTTGCTTGTTTTATTCTCCCCTCCCTATTTTTCCTTGCAAGTATTGTTTTAAGCTGTGAGATTTGTCTTCAACTTGACAGTCGCTGCCACTGAGTACAAGTGGGAGATGCACAGCCCTGGGCCAAACATTGGATTCATGTTGGCTGGCAGGCACGTCCATTGTCTTTGCTTGAGAGATGGAGAATGCATTTGTTTTGTTCGCTAACAAATCCCATTGTGTTGGTTATAGTTTTTGAGGGGAAGTGGAAGGGGTCGCATGCTGTCAACACCCAAAATGACTCCACTGATGAAGGCATTGTCTGCATGAAGAAAGAAAGTGCATTTATGCATCACCTGTCACAGCCTCAGTTCTTTACCCTGCAACTACAGGAGATGCAACACCTGTCCCTATACCTCCTCCCTCTACCCTTTCCAGGAACCACAAAAGCCCTTGCAGGTGAGGCAGAGTTTCCCTTGCACCTCCTCCAACTTCATAGAAACACAGAAACATAGAAAATAGGTGCAGGAGTAGGCCATTCGGCCCTTCGAGCCTGCACCGCCATTCAATGTGATCATGGCTGATCATCCAACTCAGTATCCTGTACCTGCCTTCTCTCCATACCCCCTGATCCCTTTAGCCACAAGAGCCACATCTAACTCCCTCTTAAATATAGCCAATCAAGTGGCCTCAACTACCTTCTGTGGCAGAGAATTCCAGAGATTCACCACTGTCTGGGTGAAAAATGTTTTTCTCATCTCGGTCCTAAAAGATTTCCCCCTTATCCTTAAACTGTGACCCCTTGTTCTGGACATCCCCAACTTCCCCAACATCAGGAACAATCTTCCTGCATCTAGCCTGTACAACCCCTTAAGAATTTTGTAAGTTTCCATAAGATCCCCCCTCATTCTTCTAAATTCTAGCGAGTACAAGCCGAGTCTATCCAGTCTTTCTTCATATGGAAGTCCTGGCATCTCAGGAATCAGTCTGGTGAACCTTCTCTGTACTCCCTCTACGGCAAGAATGTCTTTCCTCAGATTTGGAGACCAAAACTGTACGCAATACTCCAGGTGTGGTCTCACCAAGGCCCTGTACAACTGCAGTAGAACCTCCCTGCTCCTATACTCAAATCCTCTTGCTATGAATTCTAACATACCATTCGCTTTCTTCACTGCCTGCTGCACCTGCATGCCTACTTTCAATGACTGGTGTACCATGACACCCAGGTCTTGTTGCATCTCCCCTTTTCCTAATCGGCCACCATTCAGATAATAGTCTACTTTCCTGTTTTTTTTTTTGTAAAATATTTTTATTAGAACTAAATACATATTAAGAAGGAATAACATAAGATAAAAAGAAAGAGACATATTATTCATCACATACATTCTTAATATTTTTGAAGTTTACAATCATTCTTATTTATACTTCTATACTTTTTATTATTTTATAACAGAAAGAAGATAGTAAAGAGAAATAATAAAGAGAAATAAAATAAAAGTAGAAAATCAATAATATGAGTGGAGTATTAAGCAGGCTATTCTTCATTGGAGATATATCAGTGGTCTATTATATATAGTTCTTCATCTATTCCTTCATTCAGGTTTCAGTCAGGCCCTCGAACCGGACCACCTTGACCCTTTAAATATTCAATAAATGGAGACCATATTCCTCTGAACTGATCTAGCTTGTCCAAAAGGACAAGTCTTAATCTTTCCAGATGAAGTGTCTCCGACATTTCTGTAATCCACATTTTGATTGTGGGGGATGTAGGACCTTTCTAAAATCTTAATATTAATTTTTTAACCAATTATTAAACTATAATCGATAAAAATTATTTGCTGTGTTGTTAGTAGTTGATCCATTTCTAATATTCCTAATAAGATTCATTTTGAGTCTGGAGTCAGATTTGCATTAACTACATTCGAGATTCTCTAAAAAATTTCTATCCAAAAGTTAGTAATTTTTATACATTTTGTGAATGAGTGCATTAGATTAGCTTCTAAATGCTGACATTTATCACATATAGCAGAAACATTTGAAAAAATTCTGTTTAATTTGGATTTTGAAAAGTGTAATCTATGTAAAACTTTACATTGTATCACAGAGTGTCTGGCATTCAATGAGCAGTGGTGTATATGTTGTAAACTTTCATTCCATACTTTCAGACTAATTGTTTGACCTAATTCGTTTTCCCATACTTGCCTATATATTTCTGACATTGGTACATAATTTTCCAGTAAAATATTATAAATATATGATATTAATTTTTCTGTGTTCTGTATTTCTGTGTCTGTATTTAGACATTCATCTAAAATTTCTGTCTTTCTATTTCTAAAATCCTGTGTGTTTGACACAGTCTCTAATTTGTAAATATCTAAAAGTACTCTTTTGAGTGTTATCCATAATTTTGTTGTAATTCCTGAAGTGAAAGAAAGAGACTTTCCCTGTAGAGATCACCCATCTTATTAATTCCATAGTTCTTCCATTGTAAACAACCTTTATCCATCATTGAGGGTTTAAAAGTAATGTTGTTTACAATGGGAAGAGCCAGTGGTATACTTTCCAATTTTAATGTTTTCTTTAATTGTTTCCAGATACGTATCCCACTTTCTATTATTGGATTTCCTCTATAAATTTTCTTACGTATTTTAGTAATGGCAAATAATTTCGAAAGGTGAACAATCTTCCTTTTCCATTTTTAACCAGTTTGGCTGTTTATCTAATTCTTCCAAACAAAAATTCATATTTTTAATATTAACTGCCCAGTAGTAAAACATAAAATTAGGCAGTGCGAAACCTCCATTTATTTTTGATTTACATAGATGTTAATTTAGTAAGGTATATCGGGATCAGTTGAAACAGGTATAATAATTGCGGAAGAAAAATTATTTTTATCGCATTAATTCTACCTAGCATTGAAATAGGTAATGTTTTCCAATATAGGATATTCTTAAGTAGTTTATTCAGTAGGGGTGGGAAATTAGATTTAAATAAAGAATCATATCTTTTTGTTACATAAATTCCAAGATATTTGATTTTTTTCATTTGCTATCTTAAAAGGAAATTGTTGTAGTATATGTGGGTTATTTCCCATTATTGGCATAAGTTCACTTTTATTCCAATTAATTCTATATCCTGAAAACAAGCCAAATTGAGTTATTAAATCTAATAAGTTAGGGATACTAGTTTCAGGCTTTGTAATATAAAGTAATACATCATCTGTGTATAAAGAGATTTTATATTCAGTTTCTTTGGTTTCATACCCGTATATTTCAGGATGTAATCTCATGGATTGTGCTAATGGTTCAATTGCCAGTGCGAACAGTAGTGGGGATAGAGGACAACCTTGTCTACAGCCTCTGGATAAATTAAATTTAGTTGATAACATTTGATTTGTTAATATTCTAGCTGTTGGATTGGTATAAAGTAATTTAACCCATGTTATAAACTTTTCTCCCAACTGAAAAGATTCCAAAACCGAAAATAAATAAGACCATTTAACCTGATCAAAAGCTTTCTCTGCGTCTAATGAGATAATTGCTAGATCTTTATTAATATTTCTTTTTGAGTATATAATATCGAATAATCATCTCAGGTTATATGAGGAGTATCGTTTTGGTATAAATCCTGTTTGATCTGAATGAATTACTTTAGAAATCACTGTATTTAGCCTTTTGTGCTAGTATTTTGGTTAATATTTTTTAATCAGTATTTAAAAGAGCTATGGCTCTATACGACCCTGGATCATCCAGATCTTTATCTAATTTAGGTATAAGCATTATAATAGATTCATTTAATGTTTCTGGTAATTTCTGTTGTGCATAAATATATTCATAAAGTGTCTTCAAACGTGGTGCTATCAGATCATAGAATGTTTTATAAAATTCCGAACCAATACCATCCGGTCCTGGAGTTTTACCCTTTTTTAATGACCTAATAGATTCTTTGATTTCTTTAGTAGTTATTTCAGCGTTTAGTGATTCTCTATTTTCTAAATCCAGTCCTTTTAGATTACAATTTTTTTAAATGTTTCTATTCCTGTCCGATTTTCTGTCGTTTTGGCTGAATATAAATTTTTATAATATTGCAAAAATCTCTCATTTATATCTTTAGTTTGTACTAGTAATTCACCTTTGTCTGATTTAATCCTATGGATTAATTTTTCTCCCTCCAATTTTCGTAATTGACGGGCCAATATTTTTTGTGGTTTACCTCCGAATTCAAATTGTATTTGTTTAGTATATTGGTGGAGTTTTACAACTTGGTCTGACTGTATTTTATTTAATTTATATTTCAATACAGAGATTTTATTATGTTTTATCATGGTTGGGTTAGCAGCATTTTCTGTGTCTAATTGTTTGATCTCCTTTTCCAATGCCTGTTGTTCCCTCCGATTCTCTTTATTATAAAATGCTTGAGAGGATATCATAATTCCCCGAACATACGCTTTAAAAGTTTCCCATAATAGGGACGAAGGTATTTCTGGCTTATCATTTATTTCAAAGAAAATCTTAATCTGTTTTGTGATGTATTCTTGAGTTATTTTGTCTTTTAAAATTTGTGGGTTAAATCTCCATTGTCCTTGTTTTTCCGTTTTACCAGTTATTTTAATCATAAAAGCTAAAGGTGCATGATCTGAATTTATAATATTATGATATTTTGAATTATAAGTGAATGGGATAAGTTTTAAATCTACCAAAAAATAATCTATTTTTGAATAAGTTTTATGCACAGGTGAGTAAAATAAATATTCTCGTCCAGCTGGGTTTTGCATTCTCCAAACATCTTTAATATTACTGGTATCTGTATATGCATTTATTAGATCACTGGAATGCGATTTAATTTTCCGTTGTCTTGATGATCTGTCTAAATAAGGATCTAGTGTACAATTTAAATCTCCTCCAATTATTAGGTTATGTTGTGGTAATTCTGGGATAGTATTAAATATTTTCTTAAAAAAACAGTGGGCTGTCAAAATTTGGGCCATATACATTGACAAAAATCATTTTTTGTGTGTATAATTCTCCTATTACAATAATATATCTACCATCACTATCAGTTATAGTTGAAGTGTGTTTAAATGAAATGCCTTTACGAATTAATATTGCTACACCTCTAGATTTGTGTGTAAAAGAAGAATGATACGCTTTGTCAATCCATTTAGCCTTTAATCTATGCTCTGCATCTTTTTTTAGATGTGTCTCTTGGATAAATGCCACGTCTACTTTACGTGCTTTTAAATGAGCTAATACTTTACCTCTCTTAGTTGGTTCGTTAATACCTTTAACATTCCAGCTACAAAACGTTATTCCTCCATTCCCCGTATTCGTTTTTAAGTCTTGCATCTTTTACCTAAGGAGGTATGTAATAGAGCAAATGGTTCAGCTCGATATACCCGACTTTACACCCGAACTCCGAATAGATGAATTTCAAGACCCTTGGGTATCTCTCACGTATATATCTCCTTTGCATTAATTTATAACTCCATTTAAATATAAAATAATAATAACAAAGAATAATATTAAAAAAAGGATAGATTAAGAGATTAATAGGGTGCACAAAGAGAGAAAAATCTACATCTAATATTAGTGTAGTTAGTGTTAGCCATACCACCATGGCTAGCAATCTACCGACTTCCGTAGTCGATGTTACAAACTTATCCATCTCCATGGTTCCTTAAAATTGTTATTCTATAAAAATATTTAACCGGGAATATTAAACTCTGATGTGTACAGGATCCATCTGTCAAGTATATGATAATATCTATACTTAATACATATTTAAAGATATAATTTAAAAACAAAAATTAAAAAAGGAGGGAAAAAAAATGCCAGGGGGGATAGATGGTCAAACTTTATATTCTGTGTGATTATATTTACTGTTTACCTAATTCTAAGTAAATCAGCTGTAATAACCATATAACCATATAACCATATAACAATTACAGCACGGAAACAGGCCCTCTCGGCCCTTCCAGTCCATGCCGACCATTTGTTTTCCCCTAGTCCCATCTACCTGCACTCAGACCATACCCCTCCATTCCCTTCACGTCCATATACCTATCCACTTTACTCTTAAATGTTAAAATCGATCCTGCCTCCACCACTTCTGCTGGAAGCTGATTCCACACAGCCACCACCCTCTGAGTAAAGAAGTTCCCCCTCACGTTACCTCGAAACCTCTGTCCCTTAATTCTCATGTCATTCTCATTAGTTGTTAATCATTAATTGGTAGTTATCAGCTTTAATTAATAATAATACCGCTGTATGAATTTTAGTATTTGTTAGTTATTAATATTAGTAGTGTTATTATTCTAATTGTTAGTATCCATAGGAGAGTCTCCAATCCGTATCTCCAATCCGAGTCTCCAATCAGCATCCTTCTCCATCTTCTTTAGGTGCCACAAGTCCATAGCCCACTCCAATCCTGAAAATACAATTTATTTGTTGGTATAGTTCATCTTTGAAGATTTCATTCAGTCTTCCTCTTGTTCCTTAATCCCCTGGGCAAAGTTCATTGCATCCGCTGGGTTTTTGAAATAATGTTCTTCCTGGTTGTAGGTGACTCTCAGGGTGGCTGGGTACCTCAGACTGTACTTCAAATTCTTCACTTCCTTCAAAATTATTTTGGTCTCCTTGAACGCATTTCGTTTCTTGGAGACCTCTGCTGGGTAGTCTCGATAAATGCTGATCGAATCTTCTTTGTATGTAAGATTTCTACTTTTTACAATTTTGTTCATCATCTCCTCCAGGACATGATCATACTGGACTTTTACTATCATTTGTCTTTGAGGGGCATCTTGCTTTGTAAACGTCTCATTACTCTGTGTGCTCGGGCTAGTAAAGGCTTTTGTTCCAGAGATAAAACCTTTTGCTATAAGTTTGCAGTAAACTCTCGGGTATCTTGATTCTTTTCTCTCCCTTCTCGAATACCCACGATCCTTAGGTTCTGTCTTCTCTGGTTTCCTTCCAACTCGGTACATTTATCAGTTATTTTGCCCAGTAAAGACGTTGATTTTCTTTGAGGAGTGTTTTCATAGTCTGAGCACATGTTTCGGCTAAATCTTCAAGGTTCTTTATGACTGTCGACTGCTCCTTGAGTTCTTCCTCCGCAGGTTCCAGCTCTGTTTCCATCTTATTTTGGATTTTATCATTCTTCTCTACTACTATATTTGCAGCTTGATCCGTTAATATTTCTGCAATTTCCTTTCGCAATGTGTCAGATAATTCCTTAGCCGAGATATTGATTTCAGACTTTAACTCTTTCATCTCCTCCTTGATTTTTTTTCTATTTCTTCCTTAAAATTCATTTTTGCCAGTTCAGTTTTTAATTCCAACTTTATTTCTATTTTTAACTCTGCCATTTCTTGTACAAAAAAAACTTTAAGTTCTTCAGTTTCCGATTTTTTATTTCGATTTGTTTGACACATCTTCTTGGGATAGTGTCCTACCTGAGCCCGAGGCTTCAGTCGGGCCTTGTTCTTGTTCTGCCCTTTTTTGTCTTGTATACCGAAGTTTTGATTTATCCACGGGTGGGCTGTGCTGTGTTGCCATTACGAGTCGCACGCCTATGACGTCACTCACGACAGCTGGTGCAGAAACACCAGGAGAGAAACCTCCCCGGTTTTTTCCTCGTTTTTTCCACGGAGCTAGCTGGCGTTACTCTCTAGCCCTCCATGGTGCCACCGGAGGTATACTGTCCTGTTTTTGCCACCAAAGTGGATAACCTCACATTTATCCACATTATACTGCATCTGCCATGCATTTGCCCACTCAATCAGCCTATCGAAGTCACCTTGCAGCTTCCTAGCATCCTCCTCACAGCTAACACTGCCCCCCAGCTTTGTGTCATCGGCAAACTTGGAGATGTTGCATTCAAGTCCCTCGTCCAAATCATTAATATATATTGTAAATAGCTGGGGTCCCAGCACTGAGCCTTGCGGTACCCCACTGCCTGCCATTCTGAAAAGGACCCGTTTACTCCTACTCTTTGCTTTCTGTCTGCCAACCAGTTCTCTATCCACATCAATACTGAACTGCCAATACTGTGTGCTTGAAGTTTGTATACTACTCTCTTATGTGGGACCTTGTCGAAAGCTTTCTGAAAGTCCAGATATAACACATCCACTGATTTTCCCTTATCCACTCTACTAGTTACATCCTCGAAAAATTCTATAAGATTCGTCAGACATGATTTACCTTTCGTAAATCTGTGCTGACTTTGTCCAATGATTTCACCACTTTCCAAATGTGCTGCTATCCCATCTTTAATAACTGACTCTAGCAGTTTCCCCACTACCGATGTTAGACTAACTGGTCTGTAATTCCCCGTTTTCTCTCTCCCCCCATTTTTAAAAAGTGGGGTTACATTAGCTACCCTCCAATCCTCAGGAACTACTACAGAATCTAAAGAATTTTGAAAAATTATCACTAATGCATCCACTATTTCTGGAGCTACTTCCTTCACTCTGGGATGCAGCCTATCTGGCCCTGGGGATTTATCGGCTTTTAATCCATTCAATTTACGTAACACCACTTCCCGCCAACCTGGATTTCGCTCAGTTCCTCCATTTCATTTGACCCACGGTCCCCTGCTATTTCCGGCAGATTATTTTTGCCTTCCTTTCATGAAGACAGAACCAAAGTAGTTATTCAATTGGTCTGACATGTCCTTGTTCCCCTTAATCAATTCACCCGTCTCTGATTGCAAGGGACCTACATTTGTTTTAACTAATCTTTTTCTCTTCTCATATCTATAAAAACATTTGCAGTCAGTTTTTATGTTCCCTGCCAATTTCCTTTCAAAATCTATTTTCCCTTTCCTAATTAAGCCCTTTGTCCTCCTCTGCTGGACTGAATTTTTCCCAGTCCTCTGGTAAGCTGTTTTTTTCTGGTTAATTTGTATGCTTCATCTTTTATCTTACTATCCCTGATTTCCCTTGTTATCAATGGATGCACTACCTTCCCTGATTTATTCTTTTGCCAAACTGGGATGAACAATTTTTGTAGTTCATCCATGCAGTCTTTAAATGCCTTCCATTGCACATCCACCGTCAACCCTTTAAGAATCAATTGCCAGTCTATCTTGGCCAATTCACATCTCATACCCTCAAAGATACCTTTCTTTAAGTTCAGAACCCTTGTTTCTGAATTAATTATGTCACTCTCCATCCGAATGAAGAACTCAACCATATTATGGTCACTCTTGCCCAAGGGGCCACGCACAACAAGACTACTAACTAACCCTTCCTCATTACTCAATACCAAGTCTAGAATAGCCTGCTCTCTCATTGGTTCCTCTACATGTTGGTTTAGAAAACTATCCCGCATACATTCCAAGAAATCCTCTTCCTCAACACCCCTGCCAATTTGATTCACCCAATCTATATGTAGATTGAAGTCACCCATTATAACTGATTTACCTTTGATGCACACATTTCAAATTTCCTGTTTGATGCCATCCCCAACTCCACTACTACTGTTAGGTGGCCTGTACACAACTCCCACTAGCATTTTCTGCCCTTAGTCTTTTGCAGCTCTTCCCATATCAATTCCACATCCTCCAAGCTAATATCCTTCCTTTCTATTGCGTTAATCTCCTCTCTAACCAGCAACGCTACCCCACCTCCTTTTCCTTTCTGTCTATCCCTCCTAAATATTGAATATCCCTGGATGTTCAGCTCCCAGCCTTGGTCACCCTGGAGCCATGTCTCCGTGATCCCAACTATATCATAGTCATTAATAGTAAGATTAAACGAGAACTTACCAGTTTGAAGTTTGATCTTTATTTTATGAGGAATCGAGTTGAGGGACTACGTGAATAGAAGCCCGTACAGCCGTTGGTGCGTCAATCTTCAAAGCAGCGGAATGAATTCACAGCTAACAATGACTGAAGTATAATGGTAAGATGATAAAACTAGAACTACCAGATGAGATCTATGAGGGTGGGAGCGGAGGGCACGTAGTCCCTCAACTCGACTCCTCATAAAATAAAGATTAAACTTCAAACTGGTAAGTTCTCGTTTAATCTTACTATTTTACTTCGGAGTCACGTGAGTGACTACGTGAAGACGTCAAAGCACTGTGAATTCACGCCGCAGACCCAAATCCGATGTTCACAACTGCCTGGATTGACTCAAAAGTCGTTAACAATCAATCATGCATCAGTAATACATTTGTTAAATGAATAACAGTTTATTTACAAACAAATCATAACAAACCCCTCTAACTCAGGGGAAAAGTGTAACAGTACTGAAAACAGAATCAGCAAACACCCCGAGCCTTGAAATCAGCTTGTAATAAAACCTCTGAAAAGTTAGCTCACTGGACCATCCTGCGGCCGCGAGGATATGGTCTATTGGCAAGTCCATCGCCCTTGCCGCGGAAGTTGATGCCGCCCTGGTGGAATGAGATTTGAATTTATCAGTATCAATTCCAGCACTTGCCAGGACCTGCTTTAGCCACCTTGAAATCGTTTGCACCAACACCTTACTGTGTGGTTTTTTTGTGACTAATAAACAAAGCCAACTCTGTTCCTCTCAGAGGTTTAGTAATCTCAATGTAACGAGATAAATGTGAGACTACACACAAGCGATCATCTGCGGGGTATGCTGAAAACACAATCTTACATCCTGTCATGCCTCTTCTATTATGTTTAAGCAAATCATAGACATAAAATATAATGGCATCTGCCGACACATGCATTCTATCTAGCCGTAGCTTTTGCAACGTTTGTACACGTTGAGCTGAAACCAACGCCATAAGCATGACCACCTTCATAGTTAATTTGGCTATAGATAGGCTTGTAACCGGAGCCCACTGGCGAAGAACCATAAGAACCTCACTCACATTCCAAATACCGGCATACCTGGGTTTAGGAGGATTAGAATTGAAAAACTCCCTTCATGAATCGTGAAACTAACGGATGTGTCCCTACTGTATGCAATTCTGCATTCATAGGTAAATAAGAAGACAGAGCACTTCTGGCTGAATTAATCGCACTGTAACTTAATTTTAGGTCGAAATAAAGAGTTGACAAACTCCAATACGTCCGTGATCCCTGCAGTGTGATATACAATATTCTGCTGTAGGCAGAATTGCTCCCACTTCCTTATATAGGTGAAATATTGCTGCTGTGTACTATCCCTGCAGGCCAACGTGAGAACATCCACAGTCCGATGAGACAGTCCTCTCCCCAGGTATGGCCTCCTTAAAATCTGCAATTAACAGATCAATACGATCATATAAAGGATGTTGATCCCCAGTGACTGGATTTACCAGTAGATTTTTATTCTTGGGAATAAGCATGTAAGGCTCCCTAGCCATTTGTAATACAACGGGAAACCATGCTTGTGTAGGCCAATCTGGCACTACCAATACCCCTGAAGCAGAGTCCTCCTTGATCTTTTGCAAACATCTGCTGATGAGACAGAATGGAGGAAATACATACACAAACATTCCTCCCCAATGCAGCGAAAACGCATCCACTGCTACTGCCCCAAGATCTGGTTCCCATGAAACATATCTAGGTAACTGATGATTTAATCGAGATGCAAACAAGTCAATATCTGGCAATCCATACTGAACAATTATTTGGTTAAATACATCCTGATTTAACATCCATTCAATGTTGTCATTAAACTGACATGACCTAGTGTCAGCTACCGTGTTGAACCTGGCAAATAAAGAGCTTAAAGCCAGATATTTTGGTCAATACACCAGCTCCAAATCTGGTTAGCCAGTCTATCACAAGACTGTGACTTAACTCCACCCATGTGGTTTACATATGCCACTGCTGTGGTGTTGTCAATCTGGATCTGCACATGCAGATCCCTCCTTGTAGAACAATAAGCTTTGAGCCCATACCAGGTGCCCAACAACTCTAAATAATTAATCCCTCTTAATTGAAGAAGCGATGTCTCATCCACATTCCATCTGCCTCCACAACTAGAAGACATATCTGTTGCACCCCAACCCAGTGCACTTACATCAGTCTGTAATATCAGTGACGGTGGTTCCACCAAAACCTTCCTAAACTTTTTGAAACATGTACTATCCACCATTGTATGTCAGCAATCGCCCCAGCTGACAACTGCATAGGCCTATCAAAATGGCCTCTTTGTATTCTCAGTGCCTGTTCCTTTGATCGTTGTAATTGTTGATAATGCAGAGGACCATACTGCACAGCTGGAAATGCTGCAACAAACTTCCCAATTAAACTGGCTACTTGTGTAATCGAAGGCCGTTGTTCTCCAACGAGATTAACACAGTCCTCAATTAACTGATTCAATTTATCCCTGGGCAAAGTTACCAACATGTGATTGGAATTAATGGTAAATCCCAGATAATCAATAATTTGGACTGGTGATAATTTAGATTTATCTGGGTGAATAATAAATCCCATTTGTTCAAAAGTGATTTTAACAACTGAAACTGATGATTATGAGTTTCAGCATGAGTCTTTCCAACAATCAGAATATCATCTAAATAGGCCATTACCACATGCCCCTGAGTTCTAAGTAATGCTAACACAGGTTTTACCAATTTAGTAAATAATCTAGGAGCTGAAGTTAATCCATTCGGCAATGCCCTGAATTGCCACAGCTCAGTCATCCAAATAAATTTCAAATATCTTCTATCATCACCATGAATAGACACTGAGTAATACGCATTCTTTAAATCAATGGTTTGCCATATAATACCCTTTGGACACTAGATGTTTGCCCGTGTTAAAGGTCTCCACTTTGAAATGCCTATAACAAACAAATTTGTTCAAACTCGATAAATCCAGAATAATTCTACATCCCCCAGTCTTTTTATATCTGGGAAACATACTTGACAGAAATTGTTGACTTTGATAGACAGAAGGCTCAATTACCCCTTTCTTATGTAACGACTGAATCTCTGCTTGAATAAGCACATTTTCCTCATCTGAAAAAATAAGTTTACGACTAGGAAAATGTTGATTAGGTAGACTGTCCTTAGATTAAATTCAATTTTTCACCCCTTCAATACTACTACGTATGAACAAATCTGATGTCAACTGCTGCCATTGTTTGAGAAACAATTTTAACCGTCCCCAATTTGAACAGGAACATCAGTTAATTCATCGTCTGTCAATGTTATATTCCTTACCTGCATCTTTCCTTGCGGACCTTGTTGTCCTCGACTTCTTGTAGAGAACCCTTTTTGCCTTGCTTGCCAGCTGGCTTAATGAGGGCCATGGTTTTAACAACCTCATGACAGTCTTTGACCCTTTTTGCAAGGTTACCACCAAACAACAGATTTCATGGTGGTACACTGGTCGGTTTGCACAAACTCGCCAAATTCGGATTAGCACTGGCCTAATAGCGGCCCTCCCGATATTATTAATTTCAAAATGCATTACAAAGGAATCCCAGTTTGTCCTGGTGTGCTTCAACCATATTGCTTGTATCAATAACTTTCACCACAGCTGTAATACCTGCTGACGACAGGTTAAGCACTTTTTTAAACTTCATCTCCTGGGCCCTAGCAGGCAAACCCATCTATGACCAAATTTGGTGATTAACCACCGGTACCTTCAGGAGATCACAATTAACAGGAGCTTTATAGTTTTTTGCTACTTCATCCATAGCTAGCTCCTGTAACTGGTGGGAGAGCATATACTGAATTGCTTCGGCCAATTCTACATCAATCGCCTTTCCTGCCTCTCTACGCTCAGCAAACTTCCCAGCAATGTTCGGAATTACCTCCAACCGAACTCCTTTACTGCTCTCCCCCAGCATAGAATCAGTGTCAGCAAACTGCACTGATAGAACATCCTCCTCACAGGCAGGATAGTTCTGCAGCCCTGAAACAGGTGCTGCTAGCACAAGCTCTCCATCAGCCTGGCTTGGGCACCACTCCTCCTCACGGAGCTGGTCCCTGTCGAGCATTCTTTTGTAATAAAATCTCGACGTGGGAGAGCCGTGAGCAAACGGACTCTCCTATGGAGGGTATAACCTCCAGGCCCGACTCATCTACGGGCCACAGAGACTTGCCAGTGGCCTTCCGCCCTACTGACAAGCCTCCACTGCCCCCCGGCAGTGGGTCCGCAACCACTGGCTGTGTAGCCAGCACCGGACCAGGTGTACCAGACGGGCCTCCATCCTCAACACTCTCCTGGCCACTTTTCCTTTCTACCCCCGGAGCGCCTCGCCGACACCTTCTTCACTTTCTGCAACATATCTACCAGAACTCCAAACCGTCGCAGAAAATGACCTGTGGTAAAATTTTTAAAAACCTTACCTCTGTTTAAACTTACCGCTCGGAGGAGCGCTGCTGCTCCAACCGGCCGACTGCACCAGCGTCTGACGTCATGACGCACCAACGGCTGTACGGGCTTCTATTCACGTAGTCACTCACGTGACTCCGAAGTAAAATAGCTATCTGCACATTCAACTCATCCACCTTATTACGAATGCCCGTTGCATTGAGACACAAAGCCTTCAGGCTTGTTTTTGTAACACTCTTACCCCTGATACAATTATGTTGAAAAATGGCACTTTTTGATTTTTGCCCTGGATTTGTCTGCCTGCCACTTTTACTTTTCACCTTGCTACCTATTGCTTATACCCTCATTTTACACCCGTCTGTCTCTCTGCTCACACATTTAAGAAACCCCCCACCACTTATTCTCTGTTTATTATTTTTTTCTTCTTTCCCCCCTACATGTTGGGTCTGAATGCTTCCCTTCTTTGCCTCCTGCCTCACACACTGTCTACTAGCTTTCTCTATTTGAGTCCCTCCCCCCAACCATTCTAGTTTAAAGTCTCACCTTTGCAAATCTCCCCACCAGGATATTCCTCATCTACTGTATCTGCTGTTTTAGGTGTGGACTCCTATATATTAGAGAAACCAAGCATAGATTAGGTGATTGTTTCGCTGAACACCTCCGCTCAGCCCAGTTGCTAAACACTTTAACTTCCCTTCCCATTCCCACACTGGCCTTTCTGCCCTGGATCCGCTCCACTGTCAGAGTGAGGCCAAATGCAAATTGGAGGAACAGCACCTCATGTATTCACTTGTGCAGCTTACACCCCATCTAACTTCAAGTAACCCTTGCATTCTCTCTCTCTCCTTCCCTCCCCCTCCTACTGAGTTTCACTGTTTATATCACTCGGTAGCACCTTCCCACAGCCAACAATGAACCATTGTGGGCCCCACCTTTCCTTGATCATCATTGCTGGCTTTGATTTGTCCTTTTGCATAACATTCATTCATTTTTTCTGTGTACCTTTTCAGATCTCTCATTTCCCTTTCTCCTGACTCTCAGTCTGAAGAACTGACTCGACCCGAAACACCACACATTCCTTTCCTCCAGAGATGATGCGTGACTTGCTGATTTACCCCAGAATTTTGTGTGAACCAATATCTGCAGTTCCTTCCCAAACACACTTTAAAGTGTCATAACTGCTGTATAGAGCAGCCTATTTATGCTCAGCAAGCTTCACCACACAGCAATGTGTTGTTGAGGTCATCACTTATTCCAATGCTTTTGCTCAAGTACATCTGAAGTCTAGCGATGTTTTACTTCAACATTGGACAGAAAATTGGAGTACATCTCAGTAACTCCTCCAAAGTTGGCTGGGCAGTATTTAATCCTAGATTTAATCCTAGGGTCCTTGTTCATCAGTAAGCATGCAGGTACAGCAGGCAGTGAAGAACACGAATGGCATGTTGGCCTTTATAACAAGAAGAATTGAATATAGGAGCAAAGAGGTCCTTCTGCAGTTGTACAGAGCCCTAGAGAGACCACACCTGGAATATTGTGTGCAGGTTTGGTCCCCTAATTTGAGGAAGGACTTTCTTGCTGTTGAGAAAGTGCAGTGTAGGTTTGCAAGGTTAATTCCCAGGATGGCGGGACAGTCATATGCTGAGAGAATAGAGCTGCTGGTCTGTACACTCTGGAGTTTAGAAGGATAAGAAGCTATCTCATTGAAACATATAAGATTGTTAAGGGTTTGGACACGCTAGAGGCAGGAAAGATGTTCCCGATGTTGGGGGAGTCCAGAACCAGGGGCCACAGTTTAAGAATAAAGAGTAAGCCATTTAGAACGGAGACGAGGAAACACTTTTTCTCACAGAGAGTGGCGAGTGTGGAATTCTCTGTTCTCTGAGGGCAGTGGAGGCAGGTTCTCTGGATACTTTCAAGAGAGAGCTAGATAGTGCTCTTAAAAATTGCGGAGTCAGGGGATATGGGGAGAAGACAGGAACGGGGTACCGATTGGGGATGATCAGCCATGATCACATTGAATGGCGGTGCTGGCTCGAAGGGCCGAATGGCCTACTCCTGAATCTATTGTCTATTGTCTATTTTATCTCCCTTGTGTGTGTGGAACTGTAACCCATAACCTACTGACACTGAGACAAGTGTTGTGAAATTTACCGGTTGCAATTCCGTCACTTGTGCTGCACGAGTGTTTTCTTCAATGAACCCAACTTGACTTGGACTTGACTCTCTCTCTCTCTCCCTTCCTCCCTCCCTCCCTCTCTACCTCTTTCTCTCTCTCTTTCTCCCACCCCCCCCCCCCCCTTTTCCTCTACCTATTGAGCTTGAGTTTGACGGATGTATTTATGTACAGTGTTTTCTGATTTGTTTAGATAACACTCAGAACCAACGTTTTTCACTGTACCTCGGTACACGTGACAATAATAAATAAAGCCTAAGGCCTAGCAGGACATTAGCTTGATGATGCAATGGTTTCTGGTGGAGTCGGCAAGGATGAGGCTTGGCAGTGAATGTGGATGCATAGACTGACTGCTCTCAACATCCAGGATTGAATTTGAAGAATGGTCCCTTGAGGAGCAACTGAAGTAACTATATTCTGTGCAAGAAAGATTTGCAGATGCTGACTTAAAATGCTGGAGTAACTCAGTGGGTCAGGCAGCATCTCTGGAGAAAAGAAATAGGTGATGTTTCGGGTCGAGACCATTCTTCAGACTGTATTCTATCACAAGCTGGCAAATATAGGGATGGAGTGCAGAGTGAGTGCTATTTAAAAGAAGGCCCTTTAGTATTTGATGCTTTTCCAATAAGAAAATTGCTGAATTACCTTTTTTTTTCAATCTGAAAATGCTGAAAAACTAAAATGCTGCAAATCCTCAATAATCAGGTTGTAAGAGAAACAGAGCTAACGTTGAAGGGCTGAAAAGGAGGAAAAAATAAGTTTGTTAAGCCTCAGGGAGGGGACGGAGGAGGTTTCTGATAAAATAAAATCAGGGTGACCAGAGAGTTAAAAGATGTAAAGGTTATCTGGTCAATGGGTGAATGGGAGCTGTTAAAGAGGGAGCACATAGACAAAATAATGTAGATACAAGGAACCGCAGATGTTGTTTAATACACAAAAGGACACAAGGTGCCGGAGTAATTCAGCAGGTCAGGCAGCGTGTCTGTGGAACATGGATTGCCGATGTTGTGGGTTGAGACCCTTCTTCAGACAGTTTGTAAGGGGGATAAAGAGTAGACAACTGGAAGAGGGGAGAGGCAGGGCAAATCATGGCAAGTAACAGGTGGTCACAGGCGAGGGAGGGTTTTGATAGGAAGATGGTTGGAACAAAGGCTAGATAAAAGCAGAAGATGTGGGACAGGGTTAAAGAGTTGTGAATTAGCCAGAGAGCGGAAAGTAGTGGCGGGTTTGGTGGGGAGAGGAGGGGGCAAATCGATTGGGAAGTGTGTGGGACAAAGGTGGGAGATGTGTGGGAGGGTTAGTTAGAGGTTACCGAAAATTAGAGAATTTAATGTCCATGCTGTTGGGTTGTAAGCAACCCGAGAGTAATATACAATCTGTTTCCCTAGTGGCCTCGTTCTGGCAATGGAGGAAGTTCAGGACAGAAAGGTCAGAATCTGAAAGAGAATGATCCCAGGGATTATTTGGGCTAATGCATGAGGAGCATTTGAAGGCTCTGGGCCTGCTCTCGCTGGAGTTTAAAAGGAAGAGGAGAATCTCATTGAAACCTACCGGATAATGAAAAGCCTACATAGAGTGGATGTGAAAAGGATGTTTCCAGTAATGGGAGAGTCTGGAACCAGACGATACAGCCTCAGAATAAAAAACGTACCTTTCTTCTGTTAGGGGAGTGTGAATCTGTGGAATTCATAGAAACATAGAAACATAGAAAATTGGTGCAGGAGGAGGCTATTTGGCCCTTCAAGTCAGCACCGCCATTCATTGTGATCATGGTTGATCATCCACAAGCAATAACCCGTGCCAGCCTTCTCCCCATATCCCTTGACTCCATTAGTCCCTAGAGCTCTATCTAACTCTCTTTTAAATGTATCCAGTGAATTGGCCTCTACTGCTTTCTGTGGCAGAGAATTCCACAAATTCACAACTCTCTGGGTGAAAATGGCCTTCCCTTTATTCTTAGACTGTGACCCCTGGTTCTGGACTCCCCCAACATAGAGAACCTTTTTCCTGCATCTAGCTTGTCCAGTCTTTTTATGATTTTACATGTTTCTATGAGATGCCCTCTCATCCTAAATTCCAGTGAATATAAGTCCAATCCCCGAGGATTAACCTTGTGAACCTACACTACACTACCTCAATAGCAAGGATGTCCTTCCTCAAATTAGGAGACCAAAACTGCACACAATACTCCAGATGTGGTCTCACCAGGGCCCTGTGCAACTGCAGAAGGACCTCTTTACTCCTATACTCAAATCCTGTTGTTATGAAGGCCAACAAGCCATTAGCTTTCTTCACTGCCTGCCTAACCTGCATGTTTATTTTCAGTGACTGGTGTACTAGGACACCCAGATCTCATTGGACTTCCCTTTTTCCTAATCTGACACCATTGAGATAATAATCCGCCTCCTTGATCTTGCCTCCAAAATAGTAAGATTAAATGAGAACTTACAAGTTTGAAGTTTGATCGTTATTTTATGAGGAGTTACGATGAGGGATTATGTGAAGAAGACCCCGCCTGGCGCATGCTCGGCATATTTCAAAGCAGCGGCGTGAAAAACACAGAACCAATAGCCGGAGTAAGATAGTAAGGCTTACATAGACTAGAACTACCGGATGATCATTTATTTTATGAGGGTTGGGAGTGGAGGGCACATAATCCCTCATCGTAACTCCTCATAAAATAACGATCAAACTTCAAACTGGTAAATTCTCATTTAATCTTACTATTTTACTTCCGAGTCACGTGAGTGACTACGTGAAGATTTTGAAGCTCTGTGATTTTCATGCCGTAGATCATTCCTTACGACACACTGCTTGAGTTTACACAGTAGTGAGTAAATAATATATATTGCTTGAAATTATGCAATAAATATTTTAATAATAATAATAAAAAGAAAAGTAATAACCCCTCTATCCCTGGGGAAATTACAACAAATGATATGCAACAAAGCAAACAATTTGAACAGAACCCAACACAGCATGTGCAACCCTGGCACTGTGACAACAGGTTTATCATAAAATCTAGAAAAGTTCCTCTTTAGACCATCCTGCGGTCTCCAGAATTTGGTCGAGTGGCATGTCCTGCACATTTGCCGCGGACATTGATACCGCCCTTGTGGAGTGAGATTTAAACACATCAGTGTCTACTCCAGTTAATCCAGAACCTGTTTATCCATCTAGAAATAGTTTGTACTGTCACTTTTTTATGTTTCTTGTGCGTAATGAACATTGGTGTCTCACAATCTCGGAGACTCTTAATTCAATATAAATTGTCGTTCTGAAAATTGTCCTAAATAGGAGGACAAAGCACTCCGAGCTCCATTAATGGTACTATAACTCAGGTTCAACATAGCAAGGAACTCCAATACATCCGATATGTTTGCAGTATGATAAAATATATCTGACTGTATGCAAAAGATTTCCCATTCCTTATATGAAACATATATTGTTTCTTAGTGCTATATCTCCAAGCTGCAGTTATGACATCCATGGTCCTATCCGACATTCCATCAGAACCTACAGATTAACAATTAATACCATCATGTAATGGATGACTTCTGCTGTTACTGGATGTACCAACAATTACTGCACCTTGGATTTGTCATGAATGTCTGAATCATCATTCTGAGTACCAATGGGAACAATGGCTGTGTAGTAATGGTCCCTAGATAAGGGACATATCAGATATTAAACTGATAAGAACAGATACTACACTTGATCTTAGCCAAAAGGCCGAGAAGCAATACCAGTTTGGAACCACCAAACGCCTGCGGCGGAGACTTGCTCTATTTTGGTGACACATTGCCTAATCAGGCAAAATGGCGAAAACATAAAAGACTATACTTCCCCAATGTGGCGAGAATGCATCCACTGCTAATGCTCCTGGGTCTGGCTCGCATGAGACACATTTAGACCACTGGAGATTTAATCCAGACACAACAGATCAACATTTGGTACTCATACTGTCTGACAATCTTGTTTAACCTTTTTGAATTTTAACATTCATTCTGTGTTGTCATTGAACTTTCGTGATCTGTTGTCTTACCAAAATATTGTCTTCTCCCACAGCTGTGGTATTGTCTACTCATAATTGAACATGTATTTGGAGAATTAAATCGTCTTGGACAGTCCATCGACCACCACAACTGGTGTCGCTGTCCTTGGCTCCCCATCCGAGAGCACTCCCATCAGTCTGTAATACCACTGAAGACTACTAAACAAGCACATTTTTACTTCTAGTAACTTGTGCAACATTGAGAATCCATCATTGCAATTCCACTCAACCTTTTTAGTTGGTAACTGCATGGATCTAATCAATGACCTGCATGCTTTTTACGCTTATTCTCTGGTCTTTGCAGACTTTGATCACTTTACTTTACCACTATCACTTTATCAGTAACCGTAGCTACCTCTTGGATGGTGAGATAATGTTTTTTACCAAGACAAGTACAGGCATTTGTAACATCCCCAACCTTAATTGTTGGTAAAATTACTGACATATCAACTGTATTAATGACAAACCCCAAATAATCAATTGTTTGAGATGCCTATAACTTACATATTGTTTGGATGTACTGAACCTTAGCCTTTCAATAGGCTTATGGTTGCTGAACCCAGTTCTTCAGCTGTGTCCCATTTACAATTAACATATCCTCTAGATAAGTCATTGCAATGTGATTCTGAGCCCTCATTAACACCAGTGTTGGTTTCAATAATTGTGTGAGCAATCTGAGGGCTGAATTTAACCCATTAGGTCATTCCTTCAGCTGACCCATCCAATTAATTTAAGTACCTGAATAATAAGGCATCTTTTTTAGGTCTAATAATAGCCATATAGCAGCCTTGTGATAACAACTTTGTTACAGTGTTGAAGTGTACTTTTTTAAAAATGCCTATACTGAACTATAAATTTATGTTTGTGAGTCCCAGAATGACTCTGCAACCCCCATACTTGTGTCTGGGATATATTATCTCTACCTGACGAGTTCCTGGTACATTCAAACACCAAGCCGATCAGATTTAATGCAGAATTACAAAACAATTGTAATCTTACAACCAACCAGAGGTTGTTTCCCAGAAATTCCATGTGTGACGGAATGACGTTTCTGTACTTCCGTAAATGAACCAGAAGATCCCCTTCTCTTAATATAGGGGTTCGTATTCAACCTGTTTGTTTTCTCAAAGCAGGGATGAGAAGTTTTATGGCAAATATCCTTAATTGTTTGGGCAGTTTTTCATCAATCATAAATCTGGTTATAGCTTGCCCACATAATCCTGCATTTTTTGGGTATAATGTTAGCCAAATGGCAATTTTCATCATACAATTGGGTTCGAATATGCATTGCAGAGTAACGCAAGCATGTCTTAAAAGTATTGGACATTATCGACCCATGTATGTCTTCCTCAATTGCAGAGATGCCAACTGAATATCAGCTAGAGGACATGCTGGAACACATTTCCTGTCCTCGCATTGTTACACTCATGGGTGCCCAATTACTGAGTTACTGTTGGCATCCTGAGCGAGGCACAATAGACGGTTGCTTTATATATTTTTTACTGTTTCAGTCATAACAGTTTCTTGGAGTAGGTGAGAAACCAAATAATTTTGGCCGCCAGGTTCATCCATAGCCTCACCAGTCCATATCGATAAAGCAAATCTTGGTGCTACATCGGGAACACCCAGAACGTTTCTATTGTGCTCTGGTGTATACCCATAAGTAGGGACACCAGCTTCAGGGTCAGTTTCATCCTGCCCTGGTACTCCCTAGTCTTTGCTCTAGGAGACTTCATCCAGACCTAAACAAGGCATTGGTGAATGAGATTCTCATTTTTCACAGGAACCATACTCAGTGCATGGAAACTCCTTTTGGAGCCGGCCTTAGAATCTCATGGGTCTTTAGAACCCTTGACTGATTAGAATTTGGAGCATTTTATCTTGCTCTAGGGATCTCATCCAGACCTAACCAAGGTACTGGAGAATCAGAATCCCATTTCCATACTCAGCATATGGAAACTCCTTTGGAGCCTGCCTTACAGGAATACATACCTGGGTCAAGAACACTTGACTAAGTCAAGTGTGGAGCATTTTCTCCATTTCCAGCCTCCCCCACATTCTTGTCCTCCCTTGGAGGAGTTATTTCTTTACTGTTTTGTATTTGTGCATAAACCATATATGTTTAAAATTGTAATTCTGACAGGCACATTCTGCTTGCAGAATATTTGTATTAACCTCAGTATCACACAGGGTTATGTACATTTCCATAAAGAAAGCTGCATCTGGTAACATATACTCAGAGCAGACTTTATTTTATAAGTACTGGGTATTTGGAGCCGGCATTTAGCGCAGCCGTTATCTCCAAACCCGATCTAAATAGCGGTAAATAGCGGGAGCTCTAGCTGGCTCCGTATTTCGAGCCAGAGTTACAGAGTTTTTATTTTTTTTTCAAAATACATCAACACTCTAGCTGGCTCTGCAGACTTACAGAGTTTAAACCCACTAGCAAGAAAGTTCAACAGCGACTTACCTGCGGGTTAAACTTACGGTGGTGGGAGCTGCGCTCTCCACCCTGTCGGAGCTTCACATGCGTCGATGTAATGCCGGGCATGCACCAGGTAGTCACTCATGTGACTCCAAAGTAAAATGGATAACCTCACATTTATCTACATTATACTGCATCTGCCATGCATCTGCCCACTCACACAACCTGTCCAAGTCACCCTGCAACCATTCCTTTTTGCAGTTCACACATCCACCCAGCTTTGTATCATCTGCAAATTTGCTAGTGTTACTTTTAATTCCATCATGTAAATCACTAATATATATTGTAAATAGTTGCGGCCCCAGCACCGAGCCTTGCAGCACTCCACTCGCCTCTACCTGCCATTCTGACAGGGACCCGTTTATTCATACTCATTGTTTCCTGTCTGCCAACCAATTCTCTATCCATGTCAATACCCTACCCACAATACCATGTGCTCTAATTTTGCCCACTAATCTCCTGTGTGGGACCTTATCAAAGGCTTTCTGAAAGCAGATACACTACATCCACTGGCTCTCCTTCATCCATTTTAGATGTCATACCCTCAAAAATTTCCAGAAGATTAGTCAAGCAGTAAGGGCATCAAAGTTATGTGGAGGCTGGAGAATGGGGTCGAGAGGGAAAACTTTATCAGGCACGAATTAATGCTTCAATGGCCTATCATCAGAACAGGAAAAGCAAGAAATCAAACAAGTTTTAAGTTGCATGGAAGGGGAGGTGGATAGGACAAAGAGAATGTAAGTGACAGGGTGCGTGACACGTGGTGGTTTTGCCTGTTGTGAGAGGGTGGTGAGTGATGCTCAATCACAGATTTTACTTCGGAGTCACGTGAGTGACTACGTGAAGAGCCCGCCTGGCGCTGGCAAACGGCATTACGTCGACGCTGACGGCAGAAGCAGGAGCTGCAGTAGCGCAGCTCCTCGCAGCGGTCGGAACGGACCCGCAGGTAAGTGAAGCAAAGTCGGGATGTTCTTTAGCGTACGCTGGGTGGGTCCAGCAGTAAAAGTAAAAGTAAAAGTAAAAAGTCAGAGTTACGTTAACGTGCTGATTTAGCACAGATTAATGAAAGAAAATGGAGAAATCGGTAAAGAAAAATTCGCGGGTAAATAGATCTTCCCGGGGTGAAAATAAAAATACGGGACAAGAAGCTAGTGCGGATCCGGTTCCGATACCGGTGGCCGCTGATTTACCCGTTAGCGAGTTTCTAGATTCTCCAGAAGTTATAACCACGGAGGGAAATGCTCCTAAAAAATGTAAAAAGAAATCTGAGAGGCCCGTGGTTTCTGATGACTCTGATACTGAAAGTCCTCCAGATAATAAAACTATGTGGCTAAAAATGGAGCATATGGAGAAAGTTCTCCAAAAAATCATGAGACAAGGGTCACAGTACCCAGAAGGTTCCCAAAAAAGCCCTGAGGGGTTTGATTATTCTGAATATGGCTGTGTGCCAAATTGGGAGTTTGGAACTCCGGACCCAGGATTTGGGCCAGAGGAAGTCTCATGGGATGAAATACCAATTGATTTAGGGCTGCAGAAGACAGACCCTGCTGGTGGTGATTTGGATTTTGAATGCACACCACAAAATAAAAAGAAAAGGCCAAATGTGCCTGGGATAGCAAAAGAATTTGCTATACCTGAAGGAAGTGGTGAGGCTATGGAAGAAAACCTAGCTGCCAACATTAATTATATGGTATCTCACCAACTTCACGATTCTGTGATGATTGAAACATCAGAATTATATAAAACGCCAGGAAATTGTGCCTCATTGGAAGTGCCTACAGTTAATCCGTCGATATGGGCATCCATGACCCCAAGTATGAGAGCTCAAGAAGTGAGATTTCAAAAAATCCTCAAATTAATTTCTGCTGCCATTATGGCTTATGGAAGACAAATGGAGAGGTTGGAGATGGATAAGATTCAAAAAGATACTTTGGGCTTATTGTGCAATTCTTTCTATGAAATTAATTGTATGAGGAAAATGGCTATTCGGCCCATATTTCACCCAAGGTTTGCAAGCCTGTGTCGAGCAAGTGGTGTTCAAGCTCCTGGTTATCTGTTTGGAGAAAACCTGCCTAAACAATTAAAAGATTTGGATGAAGAAGCTAAATATTTTAGCTGCATGAAACCTTTCGTCTTTGGACAAAAAAGGTATTTTTCGTCCAGAAGGGGATTTGATTTTGGAAATAGAGGCAGAAATATGTCAAAGAAATATTATCGTCCTGCACAGCCCAATGCTTACCCGTATTCGGGGAGAAGGAGACCACCACGCTCATATGGAGAGGTATTAAAGACTTGTTCTATCCTTAAAGAAACTGCGGATAAATCTCCAGTTGGAGGGAGATTACAAAAGTTTTATAAAGACTGGCTTACTATTACTTCTGATCGGTTTATTTTACAAGCAGTTTCAGGAGCCACTATTACGTTTAAAGAAGGGGTTAACCCTCCAGTACAGAATAAACCTCCCTATGCTTTCGTGTTTACTGCAATAGAAAAAACAGAGATGAATGTGGAAATTGACAAATTATCTGAAAAAGGGGTTATTGAAAAAACTTATGAACACGAGCATCAATTTGTGTCTAATATATTTCGAAGAAATAAAAAAGATGGTGGTTGCAGAATTATTCTGGACCTTACAGATCTAAATAAGTTTGTAGAATACAAACATTTTAAAATGGAAACATTTAATACTGCAAGATATTTAATATCAGCAGGTTGTTATATGGCTACGATTGATTTGAAAGACGCCTATTATTCTGTACCAATACATCAGTTCTTCCAGAGGTATTTCAAAATTTAATTGGCTGGGGACAATTATGGCAGTTTAAAGCTTTGCCAAATGGATTGAGTTCAGCTCCCAGGCTCTTTACTAAACTGTTGAAACCAGTTTTAGCCCAATTAAGAGCACAAAAACACATCGTTATGGCTTATCTCGATGACATTCTAATCATTAATGACAATCAAGAATCAGCTGAGAATTCAGTTTCAGTAACAAAAGCTTTGTTTGAAAAGCTAGGGTTCTTGATTCATCCAATTAAATCCCAGCTGCAGCCAGCACAATCAATTAACTATTTGGGGTTTGTAATTAACTCAGTGACAATGTTAATAACTTTACCAACAGATAAAGTTGATGATATTTTGGTGACTTGTAATAATCTCATTCACAAACCTTATCCTTCCATCCGAGAAGTAGCGAAAACTATTGGTAAACTAGTAGCAGCATTTCCTGCAGTAGAATTTGGTCCATTACATTATCAAAATCTTCAAAGGGACAAAATAAGAGCTCTTAAAGAGAGGGCAGGCCATTTTGATAGGCCTATGCAATTAACAAAAGAAGCTTTGTTGGAATTACAATGGTGGGTTAAAAATGTCCCACAAGCTGCTAAAAACATTCTGATTCAACAGCCTGAAATGGTTTTACAAACAGATGCTAGTGCTCTCGGATGGGGGGGCAACAGATTCATCCTCCAGTTGTGGAGGTAGATGGAAAGTCCAAGAAGAAACGTTTCTTCAAACTTATGGTATTAACTATTTAGAGTGATTGGGTGCTTTCTATGGACTAAAAGCATATTGTTGTTCAAAAAGGGGTCTACATGTATTAATACAGTTAGACAATAAAACGGCTGTTGCATATATTAATCACATGGGGGGAGTCAGATCAGTATCATGTGATTGTCTGGTCAATGAAATATGGCAATAGTGTATTGATCGCCAAATTTGGATTTCAGCAAACTACATTCCAGGTAAAGACAATGTGGTGGCAGATAAAAGATCAAGGATATTTAAAGATAACACAGAATGGATGCTTAATCCAGCAATATTTAAGAATATTGTAACTCAATTTGGTTTACCAGAAATTGATTTGTTTGCATCAAGGCTTAATCATCAATTGCCTAAATATGTGTCTTGGGAACACGATCCAGATGCAGTAGCAGTAGATGCTTTTTCATTAAACTGGGGGAATATGTTCTTTTATGCTTTTCCACCATTTGCTTTGGTTCAGCAATGTCTGAAGAAAATAGAACAAGATTCTGCCACAGGATTGTTGGTAGTTCCAAATTGGCCAACACAACCTTGGTTCCCATTAATGCTGAATATGATTAAAGAACCATATATGTCAATTCCTAACTGTAGTGATATTTTGATTAATCCAGTAACCAAAGAAATTTATCCATTATATGCATATATGAATTTATTAATCTGCAGGTTTTGACCAGACCACTACAGGAGCTGGGATTGTCGGACAAAACTATGGAAGTTATAGTCGCATCATGCGAGATAACACACAAAAAACAATATATGACACATATAAAGAAATGGGAAGAATTTTGCACACAGTCAAATATTTCTTATGATACTGTGAATATTGCAAATGTATTGGAGTTCCTTGCTAAATTGCATTTTGAGCAACATTTAAGTTACAGTGCCATTAACACTGCACGCAGTGCCTTATCATCTTATTTAGGACTAATGTCTGACCAGAAATCAATTGGATCACATCCACTAATATCTAGATTCATGAAAGGAATCTTTAACATTAATCCACCCAAACCGAGATACACAGAGATTTGGGATGTGAGCATCGTACTTACCTTACTTAGACAATGGACTCCAATTGAAGGATTGTCATTGGAAAGATTAACATTCAAATTAATAATGTTAATGTCATTGGTCTCAGCTCAAAGAGTGCAAACTTTACAAATGTTGCGTTTAGACTGTATGCATGTGACTGCAGATAACATTGTGTTCTATGTTTACGATCTGATCAAACAAAGCAGACCAGGGAGATCTGGAGCAAAGGTAACCTTTCAAGCTTATCCTATTGATCCTACTTTGTGTGTGGTTAGACATTTGAACCAATATATAAAAGTTACCAAAACTCTTCGAGGAAATGAAAAAACGTTAATGATTACGCATAAAAAACCACACACAAAAGCTTCAGTTCAAACTATCTCAAAGTGGTTGAAACAGGTGTTACTTTTAGCAGGAGTAGACACTGATGTGTTCAAATCTCACTCTACCAGGGCTGCAGCTACGTCCGCGGCGAAGGTGCGGGACGTACCACTCGAGCATATTTTAAAAATCGCAGGGTGGAGTAAAGAAGAAACTTTTTCAAAGTTCTACAATAAACCTGTTCACACTATGACAAGCTTTGGCCACGCGGTGTTGGGATCACTATAGTCACCTGCTTTGTTTACTATTGATTGCTATAATCAGTTATGTAGTCACTTATATCTTTTATCACTTGTAATGGTTCCCTCGATATAAGGAGGGTTATTATATGTTCTTTAACCATTAAAAATTGATTATGGAAAGAACTAAAACTAGTCTGGTTTCTCATGTATGTATTTACTTAGCCGGACTGTCGTATTGATTAATTCTACGACATAAAAAACACAGAAAGCTTTAAAATCTTCACGTAGTCACTCACGTGACTCCGAAGTAAAATAGTAAGATTAAACGAGAACTTACCAGTTCGAAGTTTGATCGTTATTTTATGAGGAGTTACGATGAGGGATTACGTGCCCTCCACTCCCCACCCTCATAAAATAAATGATCATCTGGTAGTTCTAAGTCTATTATGAGCCTTACTATGTTACTTCGGCTATTTTGTGTTCTGTGTTTTTCATGCCGCTGCTTTGAAGTATGCCGTTTGCCAGCGCCAGGCGGGCTCTTCACGTAATCCCTCATCGTAACTCCTCATAAAATAACGATCAAACTTCGAACTGGTAAGTTCTCGTTTAATCTTACTCACAGATTATTGTTTTGCAAGTACTATAATAGAAAATAAATGAAAATGGATGAGAGGAAGGCCATAGTGGAATGGGGCATATGGAACTATTCAAAAAAAGCGGTGAGTTTGGCTTACTAGTTGAACATTTTCTTCCACTTTTATTGTTTGCACTGTGCAGTGTGTACTAATAGTCCTGTTTTATCTGCTTCTGCTTGAAGCCACACTCGATGACCAAAGATAAAACACAGCTATCCTGTACCATATGCAGTTATCACAGAATGTCAAAACTTGAGCAAGAGTCACTCATTCCACAGAGTTGTGCAATCAAGCCACAGCACTCTGTAAATTCATCTGCCTGCTTCCTGTAGTATTGCATAAAATAAACTCAAAAAAATTAAATACTTACCGAGAATAGTAAGATTAAACGAGAACTTACCAGTTTGAAGTTTGATCAATATTTTATGAGGAGTTACGATGAGCGATTACGTGAAGAAGGCCGTCCCCACGCATGCGCGTCAATCTTCAAAGCAGCGGTGTGAAATCACCGAAAAGAGTTGTTGAACTAAAATAGTAAGATTACAGTTGACTAGAACTTACAGAAAGATCGTTATGTTATGTGGGTCGGGAGCGGAGGGCACGTAATCGCTCATCGTAACTCCTCATAAAATAACGATCAAACTTCAAACTGGTAAGTTCTCATTTAATCTTACTATTTTACTTCGTAGTCATGTGAGTGACTACGTGAAGATTTTAAAGCTCTGTGATTTCATGCCATGGAAAAAACGAGTCCACACAAGCACGACTGCATCAGTTGACCACAGAAACATTCATAATGCATACATACATAACATAGATTTAAAAACATGCTGATGCTGATAAATGAACAAGTAATAATAACAGTAACCCCTCTCATCCGAGGGGAAACTATAAAATAGAATCTAAAATAGAGTTGGCAAATACCCCTGGTCAGGAATGGGTTAAAATAAAATGTTGGATACCTCGTTCGTTAGATCATCCTGCATTTGACAGGATGTGGTCCAGAGGACTGCACATAACCCTTGCTGCTGATGTTGTAGCAGCCCTGGTGGAGTGAGATTAGAAATTAGTATCTTCTCCTGTATGCCAAAAAACCTTGCATAACCACCTGGAGATGGTCTGAACTAGTATCAGAGCCTCTAAGGCTCTAGATGACCTTGACATAATGTTGTAAATGTGTGACCACATGTAACCGAAGGTGCATGGGATATGTAAACATGAATTATTATATCGCAGATGTATCGATCCTGTACATTCGCAATTTTTGTAATGACTGGTCCCACTTGCTGCAGCAACTATGATGAGAAGCATGTTGGGCTCAGTTTATGGGACTATAACTTAATTTATTGTCAAAGACCTATAGAAAATGTCAGTGTCCATGCTGTATCATATGTAACATAACATTTAAACAGAAAATGCTTCCCATCTCCTGAAGAGGCAAAGTTCTGCTTTTTTGGTGCTATACCTGCACTCTGCAGTGAGCACATACATGGATCTGTCTGACAGCATGAGCCGCAGGAGCGGTCTTCTCAGATTCTGTAAAGCAATGAATTGATTAATCATGTAGAGGCTGGTTCCCCGTATCCCAGGCTGAACCAGCAAAGTTTTATGTTTAGAACCCCATATAAGGTTCTATTATTATTCCCAACATTTGGGGGGAAACCATGGCTGCGTAGGCCAGTCAGATAGTACGAGAACCCTGAATGCGGGATCTTGCTGGATTATTGCAAGACCCGACTGATGAGGCAAAATGGAGAAACTACATAAAAGAACATTCCTCCCCCGTGTAGCGAGAATGAGCCTGTATGCAAACATATCGATATTGGGTGCCATCGAGCCATAGATCCTAAAATACTTTGTGATCCAACATCCATACTGTGTTGTCATTGATTTTGCATGATGATACACCAGCGCCAAAAAACTACTGGAGCAATGCTGAATATAGTTCGACCACCATTGTGACTTTGGTAGCTTCAGCTGGTAATAGCATAGGTCTATTAACAATGACCTATATGGCATTTGAGAGGTTACTACTTGCACATTGAAAGTTCTGATAATGCAAGGCCCAATTGCACAGCTGAAACATAGCTGTTATATTGCCAATTACACTTGATGAATAGAAGACTGCTTGATAACAAGGTTGTTACAGGCTTCTATTGATTCCAATCTGTTGCCCCAGGGCGGAGTCACAGATAAATTAATAGTTAAAGGTAAATCCGATAAACAATAACTTCCAGTTGGTATCAACTTAAATTTGACTGGATGGCTGAAAACAGTTGATTTAAGCAAAAAACACAGCGTTATAAATATCCTCCAGATCAATTTCAAATGTCTCCGGTGATCTCCTGTGAATGGGACCTAAATAGTATGCATTTTTTAGATTGATGCATGCCATAAAGATCCTAAGGAAATCAGTAGTTAGACAGTAGAGAAATTCCATATACTGAAAAGCTATGTTGCACATGGGAGTTAAATGAATTATGAACCGACATCCTCCATCTTTCACAATGAACAGGCCCGCCTGCCATAATTCCATGCCTGCCTTGAATGCAACTCTGGCCATACTACTGGCCTGCCTTAAAACTGCTCCGGCCGTAATTCCGAGCCTGCCACGAAAGACAACTCTGCCCATATTACCAAGCTTGAAGGCAATCCTGGCCATAACCTTGAGCCTGCCTCGAAAGACAACTCTGGCCCCAATTCCAAGCCATGCTTGGTACCGTTCTATACTGTGTAATAATAACCCATCACATGTTATCATTTTAATTTGTACAAAACAAGTGTAAATATTACCAACTTGTAAATGATCCACTTACCCCATGTTTCGGAAGAACCAGACACACCTACCTCCATGGTTACCGGTGGTCTTATGGTAAGCCCAAAGGCCCCTAATGTGGGTTCTATTCCCATCCTTGATTGGAGAGTAGAAATGGTAGTGTATGTGAATTCCATATTCTTGAGACCGCTTGGCCCTTGGCCTGAACGACCTGTGCCCAGCTTTCAAGCGGCCATCAACTTCAGTGAACTGCTTCCTGCCGATGAGGCGTGGGGGTGTCATCGCCGATACGATGGTTTCATTTGATAGTTCTGTTCACTGCCGGCACTTGTAGTGTGAGGGAAATCTGGCCCCATCCGGGTTTTCTGCCTCTTCCCTTGCGAGTATATCCTCTCACTCCCGTCTACCGAGAGGGAGACTCGTAGACAGCCCTGAGACGGGTGCTGCCGCAGGCCCCTGAGGATACCTGCGCTGACATGGCCCCTCGGACCTATATCAGGATATGACTCTGGGCCAGAGTGAAACTGACCCCTGATGCTCCCCTCCTCAGAGAGGGAGACATTGTGCAGCCCTGACACAGGTGCCGCTGCCAGCGGGTTCTCCATAATATCCGGGCTCAGATAGCTCTCTTTTGGAGCATATCTCTCTGGAGCAACCTCTCCATCAGGTGCTCCAGGTGGGTTTTAGACGTTCGCAGACGCTACCCATAGAAGGAGGGGGAATCCTCCTGGCCCGACTCGACCGAGTCCCAAGGCCTGACCGGCTTCCTCATGGTCTAACCCCTTTCCTGGGGGAACCATAGCAGTCTGTGAGTTGCTGACCCCATAGTGAGTGACTGGGTCTCAAGACCAGCTTATTGCCAGTTTTCCCCTTATTTGGGGAGACCTTAGTGGTCTGGGAGCTGCCGACCCCATTGTCAGCGACTGGAGTAGCGAGACAGGCTTACTGCCAGTCTAACCCCTATCTGGGAACCCCTAAGCGGTCTGGGAGCTGCTGACCCAATTGTCCGCAACTGGGGTAGCTAGACGGCTTACTGCCAGTCTAACCGCTTTATCTCGGAAGACCTAAGCGGTCTGGGGCTGCTGACCCCATTGTCCACGACTGGGGTAGCTAGACCGGTTTGCTGTCAGTCTAACCCCTATTTCTGGTGGACCATAACGGTGTGGGAGCTGCGGACCCCATAGTGAATGACTGGGGTAGCAAGACCAGCTAACTGCCAATCTAACCTCTTTCTCTGGGGGGACCATAGCAGTCTGGGAGCCCATACTGGGAGAAAACCCCCCACTCGCATTCCCCTCCTGGGTGTCGCTGACCTCCTTGTCAGCGACTTGGGAGCGAACCCGACGGCTGCCGGCTACCCGCACTTCCGCGGTCCGGACCGGGATCTCCCCACGGTCCATAACCGGTTTCCAGCGGCCCGTCCAACTTCGCCCCGAATCCAGCAGGCAAACTCTGTGAGGACCTTCCTGCAAACCAAAAATCATCCCTAGAATAAGTTTAAACTTACCTTCCAGGTTTAAAACTTACCGCTGGCAGGAGCCGCGGTAAGATTCAAAAAGGTTCTCTATTAATCTGAGACCCAAGGAACTGTAGATGCTACAATCTTGACGTAAACAAAAAGTGATGAGGTAACTGAACAGGTCAGGCAGCATTTCTGGATGGAATGGACAGGCAACATTTCAGTTAGGGATTCTTTCTCTGAACCGGAACGTCATCTGTCCTTTTCCTTAGGAGATGCTGCCTGACCCACTGAGTTACTTCAGCACATTGTCTTTCACTGATCCGCTGATAATCATAAGGTCATAAGGAATAGGAGTAGAATTAGGCCATTCAGCCCATCAAATCTACTCCGCCATTCAATCATCTCTGATCTATCTCTTCCTCCTAACCCCATTCACACGCCTTCTCCCCATAACCTCTGACACCTGTACTAATCAAGAATCATCTGGGCATTTCTTCTAAGGAACCCGTTTTATTCAATAAAATTCCAAAAACTGTTATGCACTTTGAAGTCCAAGATAACAATTACTGTCCAAAATGAAATGGGTAGCAATCAGAAATTTAAGCAGCAGTGAATGAAGCAAAATGATATTATCAACATTTACCATCAACATGCTGAGTTGAAGTTCTCCTAAATCTACCTCGCATTTTCTCTATCACCACATTACGTCCAATTTGGAACTGTTTTCAGTTTTGGAGCTTATAGTGAAGATGCACTTTTCTTACAAAACTTCGAAACTAAAGCAAAACTGGGGCAGCCATTGCCAGAATTTCCTGCAAATGTTTTTTTTTTCTTCATTTTGTTGATGCACAAAATATCTCTACTCCTTCACTTCACAGTCATATCAAATTGGCAGCAGAAGTATTTTCAGTCAGGGCCAGAGATCTCATTGCGTTTCCTTTGGCATCTAGCCAGCAGGAAGAGAGATGCTGTTCTCCAGTTCCTCTCTCTGCCCTTTCAAGGCAGACATTAAACCCATTTATTTCAATTAAGGATGCATTAGGGATTCATACAAAAGCAGCGGAAATTGGAAAAGATACCTTATTATCTTGAGCCATTCGTGAGCCCCTAAATCATGTCTGCTTGCAATTTATTAAAAGGATGGTCCCGCAAGTTCAGTGAAACCAGAGGGAAAGGTGCGGGTGATGGGACGTAGGAGAGTTGATATCAACCCAGTACTGATCAACAAGCAAGCAAAAAATATGTAACTGTACGCTGACTACAAGAAAGAAACCAGAAAGCAGCAAATGATTGTTACCCTACTCTTATTTAACATTGAAGATAGACGCAAAATGCTGCAGTAACTCAGTGGGACAGGCAGCATCTCTGAAGAGGGGGAATGGGTGGCGTTTCAGGTCGAGACCCGTCTTCAGACTGAGAGTCAGGGGAGAGGGAGACTAGAGATATGGAAGTGCAAGATGTGAAAATGACAGGTCAAAGCAGACAATGTCCAAGGAGATGTAGAATGGTTCATTGTTAGCTGAGGGGGAGATGACAACAAGGCATACAATAAAAACGTCACCCATTCCCCTCCACAGATGCTGTCTGTACTGCTGAGTTACTCCAGAGTTTTGTGTTTATCTTCGGTGTAAACCATCATTTGGAGTCCCTTCTTACACATCTTATTTAACATTGATATAAACAAAGTATTCGAGAAAGGTCAAAAAGTAAGAAAACAAGTAGTCAACCAATGCATCTGAATAAACAAAGACTGATGGGAAAAATCCAAAGAGTGATAACAGATACTCCATTCATAAGGGGATAATAAAACCTTAAATGATCAAGAGGATCCACACTTACACAGTGGAATTATTGTAATAATCACTGCTGCGAAATGAGCAGACATGAACATGAGATTTGCATTGACCATGGTCCAGCAAAGATCAATGAGATAAATGGTGAGATAATCTGTTTGTATGTGTTTGGTTGAAGGATTACCACTGGTTGGAAGATGCAGGCAGATCAGTCCATTATCTGCCTCCATACCTTCTCAGGCAACACATTCCAGTTTCAATCACCCTCTGAGAGAAAATATTGCCTCTCAGAAATCTTCCACTAAGGTCTTCTTCTCTTAGACATCCCCACCATGGAAAAATATTTTTCCTGTCTATTCTAATTTTGTATACCTCTATCAGGTCACCCCTCAGCCATCTCTGCTGCAGATAATGCAATCCCAGTTTATGCAGATTCTCCTCGCAATTGAAATATTCCATTCTGGGAATCATCCTGGTGAGTCTTCCCTGCACGTTCTCCAACATAGTCACATCCATCTTCTAGCGTGGCACCAGACCTGTTTCAGATGTGCTTACCAATGTTTTATACAAGTATTCTCTGTCTGTACAGATCCCACCTTCTCCAGAACTGGTCACAGTGCTTCGGGAATCAAAGCTTTCCCTCCTGAACCATCTCCCTTGTCACACGTTCAACTTCATAGTTGTTTTTTCTACTATCACTGATGATTAGCACTGGAAATTACTCTAAAGTCCTTCTTCTTCACCACTTCCCTAACTCATTTAGGCCCATCTGCAGGTTCTTAACCCTTTCCGAGCCTTTGATATCTTGATGTACCAAGCCTCAGGTTGCCGTCCTCCCCCTCCCACAATATTCTCAGTGATATCCTGCGTCCTGAGTCCTGCCACCAGGGAGGCAATATATTAAGAAGATAGACACATAAAGCTGGAGTAACTCAGCGACTCAGACAGCATCTCTGGAGAAAAAGGAATAGGTGGCGTTTCAGGTCAAGACCCTTCTTCAATATATTATCTATACCAACTTCGCTGATTTTCCTAACAGCAATTTCTTCCTCTTGTTATTTTGCTACATGTGGATTATCGTTTGGTCAGTTTAACATAGAATTGTTACCAGCTGGAAGTAGGCCATTTGACCCATTGAAAAATGCCTGTTCTCCATACAGCTGAGCCTTTCCATATCCTAATAGTATCCTCACTGTTAATCACACCCCCAGGTTTCCTCCCTTCTGCAAATTTCCAAATGAACCCCAAGTCATCAATATAAAAGCATTAAAAAAATAGCAACGAGAATATCATTGCTTACAATCCCCAAATCAGACAAACAACCATTTACCGTAAGGGTTTCTTGTGGGAGAATCTCAAACACAGCTGAAAAATATGGGATAGAGATTTAAGATATTATATAAAATAGCACATATGATATATAAGATAGAGACGCGAAAAGTCCTTTTCTCATTGGCGATCGAGATTCTTTGGAACCCTCTTCCTCAAAGGGTGGTAGGAGCAGAGTTACAGATTATTTTCAGGCAGATTTATTAATAGCAAAGGAATGAAAAGTGACTTCGACAGCATTTGGAGTTGAGGTTTCAATCAGTTCACCCACAATCTTGTTGAATGGCAGAGCAGGTTTGACAGGTGGTATGGGCTGTTCCTGTTGCTATTTGGTATGACTCTCTGTCCTTAAGCCAATCTTTTACCCCTGCTATAATTGATCCTTGTATTTATGGTTCTCAGGTTTATCAATCAATCTTTAAAGTGAGACTTTGACGAACATGTTCTGAATAATCAGGAGTTTGACATTTCATACATCTGCTTTTTCACCCTTGTCTGTTACCACATCAAAAATTCCATCTGATTAGTCAATCACATTCTGCCTTTGAGAAGTATGCTGGTTCATCTTTATTAACATTAGCTTCTCAAAGTGCTTATTATGGTTTTCCATGACAAAATTCACCCTCTTTGGTCACATTATATCCCTTTAAACCTCCCCTCTCAACTTACTATATTCAGATCAGTTTCCTTCAGTGTATGTCTATATTGTCTTGCAGCGTACCTGTGCTTTGCTTCACTTTACATTCCTTTGCTATTAATAAATCTGCCTGAAAATAATCTGTAACTCTGCTCCTACCACCCTTTGAGGAAGAGGGTTCCAAAGAATCTCGATCGCCAATGAGAAAAGGTCTGTGCCTCGGTACACATGACAATAAACTAAACTGAACTGAAACACTCTGGGAATTCATACTCCCTTACACCTCCGATACACTGACATTTTTCCCAATTGATACAGGATAATGAAAGCTCTCCGATATAACTGCTCTGTATGTCCCTCTTTTAATACTGATTGGCTCCGGAGGTGCTCCAGGACTTCCAGCATGTGTAAGACTTTGAATTTTGGACTTTTATTTGCAAATGATGTCAAAATAGGGTGACTGTGCATTTATGGGTTGCGCAAAAGAATTTCACTGTGCTGTGCATATGTGATACTAACGACCCATTGAACCACTGAATTATTGACCTGCCCCTCACTATTTGGTTGCCTGAAGAACAACAATAGTTATATGATCACATTCACAGAAGGCTGTGGAGGCCAAGTCTATGGATGTTTTTAAGGCAGAGATAGATAGATTCTTGATTAGTACGTGTGTCAGGGGTTACGGGGAGAAGGCAGGAGAATGCGGTTGAGAGAGAAAGATAGATCAGCCATGATTGAATGGCGGAGTAGACTTGATGGGCCGAATGGCCTAATTCTGCTCCATGTTGTAAACATTGTTACTTATGAACGTGAACTTATCTTTCTTGCGCCATTGGCTGTGAAAGCCGTTACTGCCATTCAATGTGATCACCTTTGACATTCAACAAATATTCACGGTTACTCAGAATCTACTAAGAAAAGAAAACCTAAAATTATTAAAAAAACAATAATGTTAAAATATTCAAAACAGCCATGCATTTAAAGAGAATTCAAATCATTCACAAATTAACTTCATTCAATCAAGTAAAAAGGCTAGCAAGGGTAAACCAGGGAACTACAGGCCAGTGTGCCTGACATCAGTCAGGAGAAAGTTGTAGGAAATTCTGAAAGACTAGATCTACAAACATTTTGGATGGGCAGGCACTGATTCAGTCAACAGGGCTTTGCGTGTGGGGAATTGTCTCACAAACCTTATAGAATGTTTTGAAGAGGTCAATGGAGAGGCCACCAGGATTGATGAGGACAGGGCTGTGGGCATTATCTACATGGATAACTGCCAGGCTTTTGACAAGTTCTCAGTCTGAAGAAGGGTTTCAGCCTGAAACGTTGCCTATTTCCATCGCTCCATAGATGCTGCTGCACCCACTGAGTTTCTCCAGCACTTTTGTCTACCTTCAATATTCCAGCATCTGCAGTTCCTTCTTAAACACTTTGTCTACTCCACTGCCAGATCTCCTCAAGGTATGCCTACTTTGAAGAAGTTCTCCTCCTCCCTCCAAAGACAGTTTCACAACCTCCTCTCTGACTGCTCCCCCTCTGTGATTCCCCCTTCCCTCCAACTTTACGACCGCATCCTAACCCTACCACAACTACATTTGCTTCCTCGGGACATGCCTGTGCCTCCATCTCGTACCTCATGGCTTCCAGCCCCAGTTCCCTACTTCCCAGTTTGGACCCAAGCCGGACTATCGATACCGACTGGCTATCTTCCGCCATACACAACAATTCTCCCACCGGGCACTGAGATTTACTATCGCTGCGATGCGCCGGCACCAGCAGGACCTCGCTTTGACTCTCCCGAAACTTCGGGCCTCACTCACCCAGACCTGCAACGGAGCCCAGCAGTCTGAAGAAGGGTTTTTGGCCCGAAACGTTGCCTATTTCCTTCGCTCCATAGATGCTGCTGCACCCGCTGAGTTTCTCCAGCACTTTTGTCTATCCTCTCATGGTAAGCTAGTCTGGAAGGTTGTTTCACATGGAATCCAAGCTAAGATAGCCAATTGTATTCATAATTGGCCTGAGGAAGGAATCAAAGTATTGTTGTGGGGGGTTGTTTTCTGATTGGAGGCCTCTGGCCAACGGTGTACTGCAGGGATCAGTATTGGAGCCACTGCAGCTCGTTTAGATGACAATGTTGTAAACATTGTTACTAACTTTACAGATTAGTTTAGATTAGTTTAGAGATACAGCGCCCTTTGGCCACCGAGTCTGGACCAACCAGCGATCACCGCACATTAACACTATCCTACACTCACTAGGAACAATTTACATTTATCCCTAAGCCAATTAACATACAAAACAATACGTCTTTGGAGTGTCGGAGGAAACTGAAGATGTCGGAGAAATCCCACACGGTCACGGGGAGAAGGTACAAACTCCGAACAGACAGCACCTGTAGTCAGGATCAAACACGTGTCTCTATCGCTGCGCCACCGTGCTGCCCACAATTGATGATATAGTGGACAGTGAGGAAGGACATCTAAGTTTTCAACAGGATCTGGATCATTTGGGAAGGTGGACCAGAGCGTGGCAAATGGAATTTAAATCTGACAAAAGTAAGGTGTTACAATTTTATATGTCAAAGCAAGGCAGGACTTACAAAATAAATGTAAAACCCTGCAGAAAGTTGTAGAACAAAGAGATCTGGGAGATGTATGCTTCACTAAGAATGGCGAGTCAGGTGGACAGATGGTGAAAGAGGTGATTGGCATGCTTACCTTCATTGGGAAGGTATGGAGTACATCGTTGGATCATCATGATACAGCTGCATAGGTCATTGGTGAGACCACACTTGGAGTCCTGTGTGCAATTCTGGTCACCTACTGTAGCTATAAGAATGTCATTAATTTGGAAAGGATGCAGAAGAGATTCACAAGGATGGTGCCAGGACTTGCAGGTTTGAGTTGTAGGGAGTGGCTGGATAGGCTGATTTTTTTTTTTCTTTGGAGAGTAGGGAGCTGAGGGGTGACCCAGTTGGAGTATAGAAAATCATGGATAAAGTGAACCCTCACAGTATTTTTCAGCGGCTAGACTCGAGGATATTTAAATCTAGAGGGCATAGGCTTAAGGTTAAAAGGGAGAGATTTCAAAAGGTCTTCAGGAACAACCTTTTCACTTTCAGGGACGTGTATATCTGGAACGTGTTGCCGGAGTAAGCTACAGAAGTGGATACAATTACGACTTCCAAAAGATATTTGGACAGCTGCTTATAGGTGTTTAGAGGGATAGGAGCCAAATGCAGACAAATGGGACTAACCCAGAATGCTAACATGGTCAGCATGGGATGAAAGGCCTATTTCCATTCTGTACCACGCTGTGACTGTCTGACGTGGAATCGCTACATACCTTCTTCCAGCAGCCAGATCCTTACATTGATATCAATGGCACTTTGCACAGTCTCCTTTATTGGAAAGTGGCCTCTGAACTTCATTACATTATTGTAATGCTCTTAATCAATTTCTATGACATTACGGCATTTACTGGTAAAGGGCCTGTCCCACTTGGACGACCTAATCCATGAGTTTAGAAGACCCTAAACGAGTTGAAAAAAAAGTCAAGGCCGTGTTGACTCGCTGAAGCAAAAGACCTCCTACGACCTCCTACGACTATGTCTACAACCTCCTACGAACCCCCTCGACCTCAGTCTTCCACACCTAAGACCAACTACGACTAGCTACAAGTGGCAAATGATCACATGATAAAATCATGTCATTTTTTTTCTCGGGCCAGTTACCGACCTTCGACTACCTACTACTACCCACGACTATCTACGACTACCATCACGACCTACTACGACCTACCTATGACCTACCTACGAGTAAAAAGTATCAATTTTTTCCATGCTGACTTTTTTTTACTCGTGGACATTTTTTATCAAGCTGGAAAAAACGCCGCGACCTACTTGAGGCCACGAGTACGCGGAGACCACTCACGAGCATGAGGATGAGTTACGAAGACCTACGACCTCCTACGACCTCGTGGTGACCATGCTGCAAGTATGAGTCAAGGGCAAACTCAGCAGAGGTCGCCAATTAGGTCGTGAAAGTGGGACAGGGGCTTAACTCTTCTAATCATCTTCATGATTTTTTAATTATATCCATTTGAAGGGTTTTAAAATGTTTTGGAGCATCTGAAATATTTGGAAATACTTTGATCATTAGGCAGTTTCCAACAGTCAATAAGAGACTTTCCCTTTACAGAGCAGATATACCTTTATTCCACCAAGATGCAGGGCAGAGCACCACAGGAGATCCTTCTTCCCCGTGACATCAAACTGTACAAGTCCTTCCTCTTCTGCAATGGGGTAGACTGAGACAGACTCCCCTCCCCCCTCCCCAATCTTTGCACATCCCCAAGCCTTTCCATTCGTCACTTTAATTTCATGTTTAATGTATTTTGTGTTTTTATGATTGTTGACAGATCAATTTCCCTCCTAGGATAGATAAAGTTCTATCGTATCGTATCATATCGTATTCTAACTTTTTGTCCCCTTGATGTCCTCCGTGTTCCTGACTGGATCTTCAAAGAGCAGCAGTAATGTCAATTGTGCGTTGCATGCAACTGAACTCATGGTTACACAGCCTCTATGCATTGGACCACTCTCCCGAGGGAGATGTATGATCCAACTTCCCTTTATCTGAGCAGAGTTAGGAACATTATACTTCAATTCCTATCACAGAGACTTTACAAAATATACACTGCACAATTGAATTTCTAGGCCAGTGAGTGCAAACAATATTGAGTTTGTGGAAAGTGACAGATTAGACAACTGCCTGCTAGGAAATGTCATAATAATCTACAATTTGGACACAATTGTACCTTCAAAACAAATCGTTCAATTTCCGACTCGTGATGGAAAACTGGAATGATTTAACGTCCAGCGTAAAGTTGTGACAGCATTTTGACAAGTGCCTGAGTACAACATCCAATACCAGTGAACATTGTAACAGCGTGTTCATGTTATTGTGCAATGTTATACTAAAGGTAATAATGTTTATACATGCCAGCTCTTACAACTTGCAGTGTGGAGCTGGATATTTCTGTTGGCTCTAAGTCTCCACCACGAGGGGACAAATGACTGGTTTATAGGCAATTCCCTACATTTAATTTAGTGAGATAAGTAAAAATGAAAGCTCAGCACCTGAATCGGAAAGTTTTGTGCTCCATATCCTTTTTTTTCTCCTTCCAGAAGCTGGATTCATGAATATTCCAGTGAAATGTGGCTAATTATAAACCTGAGAGTGTGTATAGTTTCCATAGCACCCGTGCAAAGTTGAAGCGGCTGTATAAATGAGGAATGTTGTTGCTGTTATTGAACGGACATGATGCTCTGACATTAAAATGGCATCAATAATCAATTAAGATCATTTTCCCGTCTTACAATTGGTCTTTTTGATTGACTGACACACTCTTTACTCTGCAGAAGGGTCTGAAGATGGCTCTCAACCTGAAAGGTCACCCAATCCTTCTCTCCAGAGAAGCTGCCTGTCCCGCCGTCCTGTCTAGCATTTTACATAGAAACATAGAAACATGGAAAATGGGTGCAGGAGTAGGCCATTCAGCCCTCCGAGCCAGCACCGCCACCGCCATTCAATATGATCATGGCTGATCATCCAAAATCAGTACCCGTTCCTGCTTTCTCCCCATATCCCTTGATTCCGTTAGCCCTAAGAGCTAAATCTAAAAGCACTGTCCCACGGCACGAGTTCATTCCAAGTGCTCTCCCGAGGTTAAAAAAAAATCAAACTTGTGGTAAGCACGGAGAATGAACGTAGCGGGTACGTCGGAGCTCGGGGACGTTAATTAGCGACTCGTAACGCTAACGGCAGGTACTCGGGAATACTCACTAACAGCAGGTAAGCACAGGAAAACTCGTGAAGATTTTTAAACATGTTTTTTTGAAAATGTTGAAAAATGTTCACGAGAGCCCTGAGTACCGACGAGCGGCCATTACCGTAAATCTCCGAGTTCGAATCAGGCCAAACTCGGGAGAGCTCTTGGAATGAACTTGTACCGTGGGACAGGGCTTTAACTCTCTCTTGAAAACATCCAGTGAATTGACCTCTACTGCCTTCTGTGGCAGAGAATCCCACAGATTCACAACTCTCTGGGTGAAAAGGTTTTTCCTTATCTGAGTTCTAAATGACCTATCCCTTATTCTTAAACTGCGACCCCTGGTTCGGAACTCTTCCAACATCAGGAACATTTTTACTGCATCTAGCCTGTCCAATCCCTTAAGAATTTTATATGTGTCCATAGGATCCCCTCTCATCCGTCTAAATTCCAGTGATTTTGTGTCTATCTTTGGTGTAATCCAGCATCTGCAGTTCCCTCCTACACACTGCTTACTGTTACAGGTGGCACAGAGTGGGCGGTGGAATAGGAACAAGTTGTACAGTGTAGGAGGCAGCAAAATGCCTCAGATGTGCTTGTCACAAAGTATTAGGATGGTCACTTATGTCAAGAACTTCAAATGGCTCATGGTGTGATGCTGGTCAGATGGACCTGAACATTAAGAAGTGTAATAAGGAAATGACAAGCTTAGCCCTTGAGTCGTTCAAATGCCTTATCATACCGCCAACATTTTAACAATGGGCCAAAATGTCAATGAAATATAAATGACGAGGGACATATCATCATGAGATGTGCTGAATTGATTTGCCAGTCTGACAGACTGCTGGTGTGTTTATGTTAAACAAGCTAATGAATAGCACCGCTTACTGCCAGGAGCTAGGTTTTAACCATTTTATTTGCTAAATAAACAGACAATACTGAAAGCAATCAGCCAGCCAGCGGCATTTGTGATAAATGACAGAAATAAAGGCAATGTTTAAGGTTTAATGTTTAAGAAGGAACTGCAGGTGCTGGAAAATCGAAGGTAGACAAAAGTGCTGGAGAAACTCAGCGGGTGAGGCAGCATCTATGGAGCGAAGGAAATAGGTAACGTTTCGGGTTGAAAGGTTGATGACTTTTCAACAGAAAGGGGTTAAGTTTATTCTTCTCTCCACAGATATTGAGCATTTCCCGAAGTTTCTACTTTTATTTAGATTTCCGATATCTGCAATCTTCTTTTAATTTTACGATTAGGTGCAGAAAATCGTGCTTTAACATCTGGGTATATCGGAAATCCCGAGACTGGAAATTGCACCACGCGACATAGAGATAAATGTTATTTATGCTGATAGGTCAATAGATAGCAGCATAACAGAATGGGGCAAGTGATAATGAAGAGAGCATCAGATAATAAAAAGCACATTCAGACAATGTAAGTATTCCTCCAATAATACATCCACAAATGAGAACTAGCCGACTCGTATATTTGGAGGAAGTTTGTTTTTCTTTGAAAAGGCAGTCAGATGAATCTCCAATTGTTCTTGAAATATTAGAAACTAAATGATTCATTCCTGCAAAGATTAATCATTTAACAGGGACTAAACTGAAGAATCACACAGCATTTAATCATATTTGATTGTTCTTATCCCTATAACTAAGACCCCTACCTAACTATTTTTAAACCTGCTGACACTGCAAAGTATTGCTGTCACAGTTTGACTAATTAAACTAAGAAAAAAAAGTACTTGCATTTATGTAGTGGCCTGGAAATTACTTGCTGCCTGCAAAGGCATATTAAACACAGTCAGACAAACAATAAAAGGTTTTTTTGAGGGTCAGGCCCTGTAAAATGCTACAGTGCACAGAACACAAAGTGCACGTGCAGTGTTTAGATGTTGTGTATTTAATCAGCTCAAAGCCTTCTTTGATGATAAAACTCCCATTGCAGAACAAGGATAGGCAACTGGAAAGCCCACAGACCAGTACTGGAAGGTGAGGGGTGAGTTGGGGGAGAGGGGGGGGGGGGGGGGGGGGTGATATAGGCCTGAAGGGGAGGGGGGTGATTAAGACACTATTCTTGTGGAGGGGTGGGTAAGATTCCAAGAGTAATGTGGGAGGTGGGTGTCCTCAGTCAGTTAATGGAGAAGTCAGCCCATTCAAATCAAGTGCAGGGCGGGCCACATTGATCAGAGCAGATGAGCGGAAGCAAGAGTCAAGAGTCAAGCGTGTCCCAGATAGAACATTGGAATTCTTACTTGCAGTAGCACAACAGAATATGTAAACATAGTACACTGTAAACAATATAATAAATTAGAAAAAAAAGTTTCAGTGTGTGTACATATGCACATTTCCACCCATACACACACACACACACATATATATATATATATATATTCATTATCACAATATATATGTATATATGTATATATGTATATATGTATATATATATATATATATATATGTATATATATAGTGTGATATAATGAAGGGCCTGTTTCTGCGTGGATCTCTAAAACTAAAAAAAACTAAACTCGCTTGGACTAAAATATAGACAAAATTACATATATACATATATAAATGCACATACACATATACACATGCATATACATATGAATGTGTGTATGTATATATATATATATATATATATATATATATATATATATATATATATATATATATATATATATATATATATATATACACATATTTCCAGTCCAGTTCCTGGTCACTATTCAATGATCTCCCAGGACATTTACACAGTGGGGGATTAGGTGGGATTGTGCGTGCAAGATCAAAGGTGATTCTACATCTTTATTACCTTTCATTGAATACACTCAGGGCTCGCTTCCTTTGGGTTGGTCAACATTACTGGACCTCAGTCTGCTACTGGGGTCCCTGACATGGTCAGTCACACGTTAGCTCTGACACTTCACACGGTCGGATTGTTTTTTTTTTGCCTCACATCATATGACGTCCATTCATCCAGCCTCATGGCCATTTTATATTGCAGCTGCGCATACGCACATCACTTGCTCTTACTGTGCAGGTAGCACTGAGAATCCCGGAGAGCTGCTGGAACATGCACATCTGGTGACACTCCAACTGCACATGTGTTGCATTTATCTCTTATGTGTCAGACATGAACATGGACCTCTCAGCATTTGTTCAGCTTGGTTGAGTGTAAGACCTTATAAATTATTGGAAATTGCAGGCCGTGTCAACACCCTGACAGCTGCCCCTCTGGTGACATTGGCAATATTTTTCACTTAGTGACTGGCGTGCATTATGTTGTAATGCCAGAAATACAACCTGCACACTCAGTTCCCTTCATATCTTCATAATGCTGTGGTTTATGCTGACTTCAGAACCCTTCAATGATCTTTTATTCAACCTTTACTATATCAGGAAAGCTACAAAGGAAGGGCTGGGAGAATTAAAAAAGGGAAATGGTGAAAAAGGAGCATGATTTTATCTTTTTGGAACATGTTAAAATGTTGCCAGTGCAATGGTGCAATCTGTTTACACTTAGGGCGGCACGGTAACACAGCAAGAGTGTTGCTGCCTTACAGCACCATAGACCAGGGTTCGATCCCCACTACTGGTGCTGTCTGTATGGAGTCTGTACGTTCTCCCCGTGACTACGTGGGTTTTCCCCGAGATCTTCGCTTTCCTCCCACACTCCAAAGACGTACAGGTTTGTAGGTTAATTGACTTGTTATAAATGTAAATTGTGTAGTGTTAATGTGCAGGAATCGTTGGTCAGTGCTGGCCAGTGGGCCAAAGGGCCTGTTTCCACTCTGTATATCTAAAACTAAAAAACACTAAATTTGTTTGAACTAAAATATAGAAACATTTACTGGTGCATAGATCCTTCAGTACTCAAGAGGATAAAGGATTTTGAAAACATTAATATCTTATGTCACTGAACAGAGTATATATCCTACTACCCTATGAAATAACCATCCTAGTTTTATGATTTATATCCTAACAAATAATGTATTTGCTTTAAAAAAAATTAGATGTGATTCACAGGACATGTATATTTTTAAATCTGCCTAAAAAAGCAAAGCTGATTCTCAAGTGTGATTACAGACCTAAGCTCAGTGCTCACTTTATTCTTTGGCCAGTTCAGGCTGGCTTTTGGCAGGGTATAAATGGAAGAGAATGAAAACAGGAAACATACCGCATCCACCTATAATTTTATCAGTTAGTTCACTTCCTGGCCTCTTGGCAGTTACTGCCAACAGAATGAGATGACGTTTTGATATGGTGTCAAAAACTACTGAAGATAAGTTTGGTCATTTTATTTTCAAAGTAAGTCCCCATACAATAGCCAACATAGAGACATAGAATCATGGCTGATCTATCTCCCCCTCCTAACCCCATTCTCCTCCCTTCTCCCCATAAACCCCTGACACCGTAATCAAGAATCTATCTATCTCCACCTTAAATCGGAAATGCCACCCAAACACAAGAAATAAATCAGTAAATAAAGGAATCAAAGTGGGTTTATGTATCTGCTGCCACTTGCCATTTTTCAGAGCTGCTTTCCTCATGTTGATTCATCTTTAGATCTGAACAGGTCAAAGAGAAATTCTGCTCTGTCAGAGTAATCTAGCATTGTCTACTTCCATTTCCAACCTAACACCAAGCAGTGCCCGTGAATGAGTGTCCAGTTTCGATGCAGATTTATCATTGAGCCGACAACATTGAGACATGCATGCTTATTTTAAGCTGGCTCTCTGCTTCAAAACGGAAGGAAAAATAATTAAATCCCAATCATACATGCGGCAGCAGATCTGCCGAGGTCAGAGGTCACAGTGAGGTAACAGCACACACATTATATAATGAGAAGTATTGTATTACTCTTGCATGCCATTTTATTATTTTGGTGAGGTATAGTGTCTGTAAGCTAGTGCTTATAAAATACTATTTCTGTTACATTTTATGCACACAAAGGCTGTTACTAATTCAGTCAAGTGTAAGCAATGCTAGTGTCAGCTCATTTCTCGGGACAGATCAAATTCTGAGCACTGTTTGACAATTTTGATTGCCGAGAGAAAAGGGACAAATTCTAGTCTCAAATGTGGTGCTCAGCAGAAACTATGATTTTGGGGACTAAAGTTAACGAGATAACACGGAAACTGTGGCTTTCCAGTTTCAAAGGAACTTAAAATAAAGTCTAAAAGGGATGTGTAGGAAAGGACTGCAGATGCTGGTTTAAATTGAAGATAGACACAAAATGTTGGAGTAACTCAGCGGGACAGGCAACAAAGATATTGGGGAGTCAGGGGATATTGGGAGAAGGCAGGAACGGGGTACTGATTGGGGGTGATTAGCCATGATCACATTGAATGGCGGTGCTGGTTCGAAGGGCCGAATGGCCTCCTCCTGCACCTATTGTCTATTGGTACAGAGGTAAAATGTAGGGATAAATGTAGGGATAGTAGATAAAATCTAAGAGGGATATTGTAGGTTAGCAAAGATATATAAAGAAGAAAGGTCTCGACCTGAAACGTCACCCATTCCTTCTCTCCAGAGATGCTGCCTGTCCTGCTGAGTTACTCCAGCATTTTGTGTCTACCTTCGATTTAAACCAGTATCTGCAGTTCTTTCCTACACAAGATATAGAAAGCGTTTTGCTGGAAGAACAATTCCGTGTGGGGAGCACAGGTCACTTTGGTTAAATTCAGAATCTACTTTCAGGTTGACTGCTGGAAGCAAAATATATGGAATCGTTCAAGATACAGCAGAATGCAATGTTGGAGCGAAGTTTAGGCTTTTTCATATGGTTATGTAACTGTCTTGGTCTTAATGTATTGGGATCTTCCGAAAAATGTGGCCATTCATAGAGCATAGAACATAGAACAGTGCACATAGAAACAGACCCTTCTATCTAGAATACCTGTGCTGAACATTATGCCACTTTAATATCCTCTCCTGCACCTGATCCCACCATACCGCACATCTTCATGTCTCATCAAGTAATAGAAGCAGAATTAGGCCATTTGGCTATCTAAAAGCCTCTTAAATACGAGTATCGTATCTGCTTCCACCACCACCCATGGCAATGTGTTCCAGGTACCCACCACTTTCAGTGTAAAACACTTGCCCCGAACGTCTACTTTAAACTTTCCCCCTCTGACCTTAAAGCCATGCCCTCTAGTCTTTGACATATCCACCCTGGGAATAAGGTTCTGCCTGTCTACCCTATCCATCTATCCTTCTTATAATTTTAGTGAATTCCAGCGTCATCCACAATCCCAAAAATGAAGCGAGAAAATGAATTGGAATTGTTTAGAATAGACCCGGTGGCTCACCTACTAGATCAATTGCCTCACGGCATCATTCCTGACCTCCAGTGCTGCCTATGTGGAGTTACAAACATAGAAACATAAAAAATAGGTACAGGAGTAGGCCATTCGGCCCTTCGAGCTTGCACCGCCATTCAATATGATCATGGCTGATCATCCAACTCGGTATTCCGTACCTGCCTTCTCTCCATACCCCCTGATCCCTTTAGCCACAAGAGCCACATCTAACTCCCTCTTAAATATAGCCAATGAACTGGCCTCAACCACCTTCTGTGGCCGTGAATTCCACAGACTCACCACTCTCTGTGTGAAAAATGTTTTTCTCATCTCGGTCCTAAAAGACTTCCCCCTTATCCTTAAACTGTGACTTCTTGTTCTGTACTTCCCCAACATCGGGAACAATCTTCCTGCATCTAGCCTGCCCAACCCCTTAAGAATTTTGTACGTTTCTATAAGATCCCCCCCCTCAATCTTCTAAATTCTATCCAGTCTTTCTTCATATGAAAGTCCTGCCATCCCAGGAATCAGTCTGGTGAACCTTCTCTGTATTCCCTCTATGGCAAGAATGTATTTCGTGTGCAAGAGTTTGCACATTCCCCATTGTGATTAAGTTTTCCCTGGTGTTCAATTTTCCACCCATGGATATATAGGTTGGTAAGTTAACTGACCACTATACGACCACTTACCCAGAGTAGGTGAATCGAGGAGCAGAGGACATAGGTTTAAGGGTGGTCGGTGTATGGAACAAGCTGCCAAAGGAGGTAGTTGAAGTAGTGACTATCCCAATGTTTAAGAAACAGTTAGACAGGTAAATGGATAGGACAGGTTTGGAGGGATATGGGCCAAACGCAGGCAGGTGGGACTAGTTTAGCTGGGACATGTTGCCAGCGTGGGCTCGATTGTGCGTGAGTGGTAGCATTTGGCGATGAGTTTAGTTTAATTTAGTTTAGTTTATTGTCACATGTACTGATGTACAGTGAAAAGCTTTTTTGTTGCATGCTATCCAGTCAGCAGAAAGATTATACATAATACTATCAAGCCATCCACAGAATGAATGGATAATGTTCAGCGCAAGATAAAGTCCATAAAACTCTGATTAAAATCTAAAGAAAGGTCTCCCTTTCCTTCCCTCCAGAGATGATGCCTGTACCACTGAGTAACTCCAGCATTTTGGGTCTATCTCCGATTAAAGATAGTCTGAGGGTCCCCAATGAGGTAGATAGTATCAAAGGACCACTCTCTAGTTGGTGATGGGATGGTTCAGTTGCCTGATAATAGCTGCGAAGAAATTGTCCCTGAATCTAGAGGTTTGAGTTTTCACACTTCTATACCTCTTCTCTATGGGCTGAGTCCCATCCTTAATTATGCTCGTGGCCTTGCCGAGGCAGGGTGAAGTGTAGATGGAGACAATGGAAGGGAGGTTGGTTTGCATGATGGTGCTCCAGTTTTTCCCCACATCTCAAATACTTGCAGCTTTGTGGGCTAGTTGGCCTCTGTAAAAAATGCCCCTGATATATAAGGAGTGGATGAGAAAGTGAGATGACATAGAACTAGTGTGAACAGGTGATCAATGGTTAGCATGGACTCAGTGGGCCAAAGGGCCTCTTTTCATGATGAATCTCTAAACTAAACTAAATTAAAATAAACTAAATCAAACTAAACTATACAGTACCTGAATAAATTATACAGTACCATTGCGTACAGTTTTGGTCTCCTAATCTGAGGAAAGACATTCTTGACATAGAGGGGGTACAGAGAAGGTTCACCAGACTGATTCCTGGGATGGCAGGGCTTTCATATGAAGAAAGACTGGATAGACTTGGCTTGTACTCGCTAGAATTTTGAAGATTGAGGGGGGATCTTATAGAAACTTACAAAATTCTTAAGGGGTTGGACAGGCTAGATTCAGGAAGATTGTTCCCGATGTTGGGGAAGTCCAGAACAAGGCGTCACAGTTTAAGGATAAGGGGGAAGTCTTTTAGGACCAAGATGAGAAAAATAAATGTCACACAGAGAGGGGTGAATCTGTGGAATTCTCTGCCACAGAAAATAGTTGAGGCCAGTTCATTGGCTATATTTAAGAGGGTGTTAGATGTGGCCCTCATGACTAAAGGGATCAGCGGGTATGGAGAGAAGGCAGGTACAGGATACTGAGTTGGATGATCAGCCATGATCATATTGAATGGCGGTGCAGGCTCGAAGGGCCGAATGGCCTACTCTTGCGCATATTTTCTATGTTTCTAAACAAATGTTCTTGAAATGTCATCAGTCCTGGGTTGAGGACCTCATCTCTTAATGATCATTTTACCTTCCTCTTTGCATCTGGTCATATGAGAATGAGGAGCAGGAAGTATTGAATAACCCAGTCAGATGAGTCACACCATAGTTTTACAGACCGATCTTTGCAGCCTTTAGGGAGCAGAGCAAAATAAAAAAAATCCAGAATTAACACATCAAAAAAATGCTGATAAAATTGTCATCCAAGTTCTATAGGCAATTAAAACTAGTTTACAAGGCTCCATTGACTCAGACTTACATTACACCACCTACAGTAGTATTTATGCAAGGAGATCCCTGTCCCAATCAATAAGCTGTCCAGCTCGCACTTGAAGGAGTCTGATTAATCAATGAATGTTGCACGAGCAATTTTCACAGAGAATTTATGGGTAAATATCTTGTTCTCTTCTATACAGGGATTTTATCTCTTGGTCTCTTGGTGAGGTTGAAGTGCACACTCTCTAGGGCAATTGGGTATTCAGAAAGGAAGTTTGGGATTTCCATGTTTAACTGCACATGTTCAAATGCCAGAAGTGAGTGTCAGGGTAATTCAATAACAGTGAAGAAAACTTAGTATAACACAATATCTGGGTGAAGATATAATCTAATGCATGCTTTATTTAAGAAATGAATTGAATTTAATTTGTTGAAGCAGTTCAGAGATTTGCCAGACTAAACCTTGATTGGGTGGATTGTCTCATGAGGAAAGACTGGACAGGTTAGGCTTGTATCTTCTGGAGTTTAGAAGAATGAAGGGAGACTTTATGGAGACATATATGATCCTAAGAGATCTTGACAGGGTGGATATGGAGGACATGTTTCCGTTTATAGAAACAAAGAAACATAGAAAAATAGGTGCAGGAATAGGCCATTTGGCCCCGAACCAGCACCGCCATTCAGTATGATCATGGCTGATCATCTAAAATCAGTACCCCGTTCCTGCTTTCTTTCCATAGCCCTTGATTCCCTAAGAGCTAAATCCAACTCTCTCATGCAAACAGACAGTGAATGGCCTCCTCTGCCTTCTGTAGCAGAGAATTCCACAGATTCACAACTCTCTGGGTGAAAAAATGTATACTCATCTCAGTCCTAAATGGCCTTACCCTTATTCTTAAACTGTGATCTCTGGTTCTGGACTCCGCCAAAATCGGGAACATTTTTCCTGTCCAATCCTTTAAGAATTTTATGCGTTTCTATAAGATCCCCTCTTATCCTTCTAAATTCCAGTGAATACAAGTCCAGTCGACCCATTCTTTCATCATATGTCAGTACTGCCATCCCGGGAATTAACCTGGTGAACCTACGCTGCACTCCCTAAATAGCAATAATATGCTTCCTCAAATTAGGAGACCAAAATTGCACACAATACTCCAGGTATAGTCTCGCCAGGGCCCTGTACAACTGCAGTAGAACCTCCTGTTATGAAGGCCAACATGCCATTAGCTTTCTTCACTGCCTGCTATACCTGCATGCTTACTTTCAATGACTGGTGTATAAGCACACCCAGGTCTCGTTGCACTTCCCCTTTTCCTAATCTGACACCATTCAGATAATAATCTGCCTTCCTGTTCTTGCCACCAAAGTGGATAACCTCACATTTATCCACATTATACCGCATCTGTCATGCATCTGCCCACTCACTCAACCTATCCAAGTCACCCTGCAGCCTCATATCAACCTCATTGCAGCTCAAACTGCCAGCCAGCTTTGTGTCATCCACAAACTTGGAGATGTCACATATAATTCCCACGTCTAAATCGTTTATATATATATATATATATTGTAAATAATTGGAGTCCCAGCACCGAGCCTTGCGGCACCCCACTAGTCACCACCTGCCATTCTGAAAAGGACCGGTTAATTCCTACTCTTTGCTTCCTATCTGCCAACCAGTTCTCTACCATGTTAATACTCTACCTCCAATACTATGCACTCTAATCAGCATACTAATCTCTTGTGTAGGACCGTCAAAGGCTTTTTGAAAGTCCAGGTACACCACATCCACTTCTCTCCCTTATCCATTCTACTTGTTACATCCTCAAAAAATTCCAGAACATTAGTCAAGCATGATTTCCCCTTCATAAATCCATGCTGACTTTGACCAATCTTGTCACTGCATTTCAAATGTGCTGCTATAACATTTTTAACAATGTTAATAGACTCCAGCATCTTCCCCACTAAGGCTATGTAAGGCTAGCTAGTCTATAATTCCCCGTTTTTTCTCTCCCTCCTTTCTTAAAAAGTGGAGTTATATTGGCTACCCTCCAGTCCACAGGAACTGATCCAGAGTCGAGAGAACATTGGAATGCATCCACAATTTCTAGGGCCATCTCCTTGAGTACTCTGGGATGCAGACCACCAGGCCCTGGGGATTTATCTGCCTTCAGTCCCAACAGTTTACCGAACACCATTTCCTGACTAATGCGGATTACCTTCAGTTCCTCCCTCCCATTAGATCCTCAATCCCCTAGTATTTACGGGAGATTGTTTGTGTCTTCCTTAGTGAAGACAGAACCAAAGTACTAATTTAACTGTTCTGCCATTTCTTTGTTTGTCATTATAAATTCACCTGTTTCTGTTTGTAAGGGACATACATTTCACTAATCTTTTCCCTTTTACATATCTAAGGAAGCTTTTAGAGTCAGATTTTATATTCTCCGCAAGCTTTCTTTCATGCACTTTATTCCACTTCTTAATTAACCCCTTTGTCCTCCTCTGCTGAATTCTAAATTTCTCCCAGTCCCCTAGTTTGCTGCTTCCTCTGGCCAATTTTCCATGGATTTAACATTTTCCTTGATTTCCTTCATCAGCCACGGTTGAGCCGCCTGCCCGTTTTATTTTTTCGCCAGACAGGGATGAACAATTTTTGGAGTTCATCCATGAAGTCTTTAAATCTTTGCCATTGCATCTCCACCATGAACCCTTTAGGCATAATTTGCCCGTCTATCCTAACCAATTCCTGTCTCATACCTTCAAAGTCTCTTTTCGTTAAGTTCAGGACCCTAGTCTCTGAATTAACCGTGTCACTGTCCATCCTAATGTAGAATGCCATCATATTATGGTCACTGTTGCCCAAGGGCAGCGTTTCACAACCGGGGTTCCCCGAAACTCTAGGGTTCCGCGAGAGATCGCTGGGGGTTCCGAGAGAAATGGTGATAAATAGGTTAATCATATGTAAATGCATTTTTGAGTCCGTTTTGTGTTTAATTTCATATTCGTAATTTTATTATAGATGTACGGCATATTTAGCAACATCTATTTAGCATATTTAGCGATGTCATATTTAGCGACGTTTATACGGTGCCAGTGTGAAACGTCTATTAGTTGTCAGTGGACAGGAGCTGTACATGACAGATTTGTGTATCATCAGTCCTGTCTGTGCTTCCTGGTGTGCAGGTATAGTCCCGCATTCACTCACATTATTTAGTAAGTTTTACCCATCATTTAGGGATGTTATATGACTTTTTAAAAATGTAAATATGTTTATGGTTGCTTTTTGTAGTTTATCAAAAGTTTATTTATGTACAGTGGCTTGCAAAAGTATTCATACCCCTTGAACTATACCACATTTTGTCACGTTACAACCACAAATGTAAATGTATTTTATTGGGATTTTATGCGATAGACCAACACAAAGTGGCGCATAATTGTGAAGTGGAAGGAAAATGATACATGGTTTTCAAATTTTTTTACAAATAAAAAACTAAAAAGTGTGGCGTGCAAAAGTATTCAGCCCCCTTTACTCTGATACCCCTAAATAAAATCCAGTGCAACCATTTGCCTACAGAAATCACCTAATTAGTAAATAGAGTCCACTTGTTTGTAATCTAATCTCAGTATAAATACAGCTGTTCTGTGAAGACCTCAGAGGTTTGATAGAGAACATGGTTGACTTAGGAGGACATAGTGGTTGACTTCAGGAGGGCGGGAAAACAACGCCATACACCTCTGCACATCGATGGAGCTGATGTGGAAAGGGTCAGCAGTGTGAAGTTCCTAGGACTCCACCTGTCAGATGACCTGACGTCCACGACCAACACCACAGCACTGGTCAAGAGAGCCCAGCAGCGACTACACCCTCTCCAAAGACTACGGAAAGCAGGTCTCCCCACTGCACACCTACGAACCTTTTATAGGGGGACAATCGAGAGCACATTAACTACGGCATCACCTCCTGGTTTGGGAGCTGCAAGGCGTATCGAACGGCATCAACTGGACAGGATTGTGAAGACCGCCAGCAGGATTATTGGTGCTCCACTCCCTTTATTGCTGGACATATACAGGAAGAGATATATTAGCAGAGCCATCTCCATCATCAAAGACCCATACCACCCATTGCATCACATATTCCCCATCCTGCCATCTGGGAAGACGTACAGGAGCATCAGCTGCAAAACCAGCAGGATGCTCCTCAGCTTCTTCCCGCAGGCAATTAGACTGATAAATGGACTTTGCCCCCTGCCAAAGTATCGTGCACCAAACACCAACCTGGACACACTGAAGCAGAGCCATTATCGTGCCATTGCCGATCGGAACTCATGACATATATACTTTTATTCTCAAAGCTGGAGAAACTCAGCGGGTGCAGCAGCATCTAAGGAGCGAAGGAGATAGGCGACGTTTCGGGTCGAGACCCTTCTTCAGACTCTGAAGAGTCTGAAGAAGGGTCTCGACCCGAAACGTCGCCTATCTCCTTCGCTCCTTAGATGCTGCTGCACCCGCTGAGTTTCTCCAGCTTTTTGTGTAACCCTCGATTCTCCAGCATCTGCAGTTTCTTCGTTAATACTTTTATTCTCTATCTCTATTACTGAATGGACACTGGTTGAGGAACGCTTTTTCATTTTCCTCTGGGTATGCAAATACTCAGAAAAATGATAATAAAGATATACAATACAATTAGTGAACAAACCATGTTCCTTGGGCATCATGAAGCCCAAGGAACACACCAGACAGGCAGGGATAAAGTTGTGGAGAAGTTGAAAGCAGGGTTAGGTTATAAAAAAATATCCCAAGCTTTGAACATCTTACAGATCACTGTTCAATCCATCATCCGAAAATGGAAAGAGTATGGCACAATTGCAAAGCTACCAAGACATGGCCGTCCACCTAAACTGACAGGCCGGGCAAGGAGAGCATTGATCAGAGAAGCAGCCAAGAGGCTCATGGTAACTCTAGAGGAGCTGCAGAGATCCACAGCTCAGGTGGTAGAATCTGTCCACAGGACAACTATTAGTTGTGTACTCCACAAATCGCCCTTTATGGAAGAGTGGCAAGAAGAAAGCCATTGTTGAAACAAAGCCATAAGAAGTCCCGTTTGCAGTTTGCCACAAGGCATGTGGGGGACACAGCAAACATGTGGAGGAAGGTGTTCTGGTCTGATGAGACCAAAATTGAAGTTTTTGTGCTTAAATGCAAAACGCTATGCGGTGGAAAACTAACACTGCACATCACCCTGAACACACCATCCCCACTGTGAAACATGGTGGTGGCAGCATCATGCTGTGGGGGTGCTTTTCTTCAGCAGGGACAGGGAAGCTGGTCAGAGTTGATGGGAAGATGGATGGAGCCAAATACAGGGCAATCTTGGAAGAAAACCTGTTAAAGTCTGCAAAAGCCTTGAGACTGGGGCGGAGGTTCACCTTCCAGCAGGACAACGACCCTAAACATACAGCCAGAGCTACAATGGAATGGTTTAGATCAAAGCATATTTATGTGTTAGAATGGCCCAGTCAAAGTCCAGACCTAAATACAATTGAGAATCTCTGGCAAGACATGAAAATTGCTGTTCACAGACGCTCTCCATCCAATCTGACTGAGCTTGAGCTATTTTGCAAAGAAGAATGGGCAAACATTTCAGTCTCTAGATGTGCAAAGCTGGTAGACACATACCCCAAAAGACTTGCAGCTGTAATTGCAGCGAAAGGTGGTTCTACCAAGTATTGACTCAGGGGGTTGAATACTTTTGCACGCCACACTTTTCAGTTTTTTATTTGTAATAAAATTTGGAAACCATGTATCATTTTCCTTCCACTTCACAATTATGCACGACTTTGTGTTGGTCTATCACATGAAATCCCAATAAAATACATTTACGTTTGTGGTTGTAACGTGACAAAATGTGGAGAAGTTCAAGGGGTATGAATACTTTTGCAAGCCACTGTATGTTTTTGTTAGTTTATGAAAAGTTTATGTGTGTTGGTTTTTCTCTCTCTCTGTCTCTCTCCCCTCCAAGGTTAGTTCTTCTGTTTGCCTTTATTTGCTTCAGTTTTGAACAAGCAATTTGATTTCTTTTTTTTTCATTGTCAATAAACCTGAGAAAAACATAAGTTATTTTTTGCTTAAACCAGTAATCAGAAAAATATATTATGTTTGCCTTATGAACTTTTAAGTTTATGAAAGAGAAAGAAAGAGATATATAATAATTTTTATGTCGGGGGTTCCCTGAGACGTGAAAATTATTTCAAGGGTTCCGCATGGGTCAAAAGTTTGAGAAACGCCGCCCAAGGGGCTCTGAACAATAAGATTGCAAACTAATCCTTCCTCATTACACAATACCCAGTCTAGGATGGCCTGCCCTCTAGTCTGTTCTTCTACATGTTGGTTTAAAAAACCATCCCGTATACATTCCAGGAAATCCTCCTCACCAGCACTGCTACCAATTTGGTTGGCCCCATCTATATGTAGATTAAAGTCACCCATGATAACTGCTGTACCTTTGTTAAATGCATCCCTAATTTCCTGCTTGATGCTATCCCCAACCTCCCAACTGCTGCTTGGTAGGCTGTATACAACTCTAACAAGCGTTTTCTGCCCTTGCCTATTTCGCAGTTCTACCCATGCCGATTCGAGAGCATCCAAGCTAATGTCTTCCATGCTGTGGTAAAGTCTTGAACTGTGGATCACCCACTTGCGACAGAAATGAAGCAACAATTATTTCTCAAGATCAGTGATCTCTGGGTGGCACAGTGGCGCAGCGGTAGAGCTGCTGCCTACAGCGCCAGAGATTCGGTTTCAATTCTGACTGCCGGTGCTGTCTGCACGGAGTTTGTACGTTCTCCATGTGATCTGTGTGGATTTTCTCTGAGTTCTCCGCTTTCCTCCCGGACTCCAAAGACATAGAGATTTGTAGTTTAATTGGCTTGTTGTAAATGTAAAATTGTTCCTAGTGTGTGTACGGTAGTGTTAATGAGCGGGGATCGCTGGTCGGTGCGGTCTCAGTGGGCCGAAGGGCCTGTTTCCACGCTATCTTTAAATTAAACTAAAACTAACCAATTATCACATCTGATTTTTTACATCAGTGTTATTTTCCTGCACTGTCTCTTTATCTATTAATTCCCTTACTATCCATAAATCTATCCACCTCTGGAATAGACCTTTGAATGAATTCAGTGAATGAGCCTCCACAGTATCCTGTAATAGGGAATTCCCACATTTTCCCATCATCTGTGTCCCCTCCTCTAGCCTTATATTTTTTACCCCAGTCAGAAACTTTAACACCTAGTCCAAGACACACAGCCCACGGAAAACATGCCCCCCAACATCCATCCTGTCATGCCAATTGGAATTTTAACCCTCTCTCTTTAATAATTTCATACACCTCAACCATGTCCTCTCTTAACCTCCTCTACTCCAGCGAAACAGAGCTAATACCTCCAATCTCTCCTCCTAACTGACTTGCTACTTCCCAGGTAATTTCCTGGTGTACCTGCTCTGCACCTTCACCGTACACTGTAGTCTGGTGACTAGAATAGCATGCAGTACTCCAGTGGAGGACTGGCCGATGCTTTATAAAGGTGGACCTTAGCCTCCTTGCTCTTGTATTCGGTAACCTGACTAATGAAGGCCATCATCCTATGTGTCTTCTTAACCATATCAACCATATCTATCACCTGTGCTGCCACCTGTACACCAGAGTTCATCTGTTCCTCAATACTATCTGGGATTCATAGAGTACATTGTGAATGCTCTGAATTAAAATCCAGCTGCCATTTCTCAGCCCAATACACCAACAATTAATATCGTCCTGTGGCCTTACACTTCCACGCTACAATCAAGTTTACCAATCTTTGTCTCATCTGTGAACTTACTGTTCATGCCTCCTACATCCACATCCAAAGCATTCACACATATTACAAGCGGCAAAGGGTTCCACTACCAATCCCTGTGATACATCACTAATCACAGGCATGCAATCACAACCCACAAATCACACTCTGTCTCCCATAGCCAAATGAATATTCATCCAGTTCACCAACTTGCTGGGGATCATGACAGAAGCCTCCTCGTGGCGATCCCTGGAAATGATGACACGATACACTCTGTGACGTGTTGGGCGACCAATTCTGTCAACATGTTGGACGACGACAGAAGCCAACAGCGAGCTAACATACACGTCGCCTGACACACGAGCGAACGAACCAACTTGCTCTGGATTCCATCAGCCTGTATCTTTAGGACCTGTCTCCCACATTGACCCTTGTCAAAGGCCTCTCAATATTCCAGCATATACATTTTTGCCTTTTTGTGATTTATTGGTTTTCAATCTAACAAATTTCCTTCATTTCGTTTTGCTGCTAAGAGTTATTCCCTCAATCCTCATTCTCCTCAATTCTCCGCTATTTTTGGCAGGAATTTTATATCTTCTGCAAGTATTAATTCCTCTGCCATTTTCTTATTTCCTATCATAGTTTCTCCTCTCTTTGTCGCAAGGAACCCACATTTGCCTTCACTAATCTTCTTGGTTCCTCCTACTCATAAGAGCTATTTCAGTCTGTAATTAAGTTTCGAACCAGTTTGCTCTCATTATAGTATGGCTAATTTTTAGGCAGATGTCTGTCTGGCATGATAATTCCTTACTCCTCCTTTACGAAGCTCTAAACATGCTCCAGAATCATGGGCCCCACATACTTCTGGCAACTTTATAAACCTTTACATTCAATTTAATACAATCTGTAATTTCTCCTGTCAGCTGCGGATTAATTATTTTTCTCGATGGGGTTTTGTGCCTTAAAGGGATTTTTTTTCTGCATGGTATGAATTATTCCACTAAATATCACCTGTTGGCTGCTACTGTCATTTCTCTCAAAGTATTTTCCTAATTAACCACCGCAAACAATTTCCTCAGAGTCCCAAGGTTTCTTTTGTACCCTTCTTAAATAACTACTTTGCTGGTGTAAATAGGTGCTTGACATTTGGCATGGGCACAGTAGGCAGGGTGCAGTGACTGTCTCTACAACGTCTCAAGGGTTTAGCCCTCAATAGTCACTTTAATTGATGACCGTGGATCAGAAGGTAATCTACACGCACCCACGAGCCCTCCACGAGACATTCAATGCCGTCGAAAGATGAATATCTTGATAAATCGTCAAGCAAGACAACCAAATCTCATCTGCCTAAAATGATCCATACCCCTCCATTCCCTGCATATCCATGTGCCGATCTAAAAACCTCTTAAACATCACTGTTATATGTGTCTCCATCACAATCCCATGCAGTGCGTTCCAGGCACCCACCGGCCTTCTTTGTAAAAACTTGCCCCGCATATTTCCTTTGAACATGGCCCCTCTTACCTCATAGCTATGTCCTCTCACCTTTGACATTTCCACCCTGAGAGAAAGGCGCTGACTGCCTATCCTATCTGTCTCTCATCATTTTATACACTTCTAATGGTTCTCCGCTCAACCCGTGGCATTCTAAGAAAACAAACCTAGTTTGTCTGTCCTAATCTTGTAGCTAATACCTGTTAGCCCAGGCAGCATTCTGGTAACATAGAAACATAGAAACATATAAAATAGGTGCAGGAGTAGGCCATTCGGCCCTTCGAGCTTGCACTGCCATTCAATATGACCATGGCTGATCATCCAACTCAGTATCCCGTACCTGCCTCCTCTCCATACCCCTGATCCCTTTAGCCAAAAGGGCCACATCTAACTCCCTCTTAAATATAGCCAATGAACTGGCCTCAACTACCTTCTGTGGCAGAGAATTCCAGAGATTCACCACTGTCTGTGTGAAAAATGTTTTTCTCATCTCGGTCCTAAAAGATTTCCCCCTTGTCCTTAAACTGTGTCCCCTTGTCCTGGACTTCCCCGACATCAGGAACAATCTTCCTGTATCTAACCTGTCCAACCGCTTAAGAATTTTGTAAGTTTCTATAAGATCCCCCCTCAATCTTCTAAATTCTAGCGAGAACAAGCCGAGTCTATCCAGTCTTTCTACATATGAAAGTCCTGACGTCTCAGGAATCAGTCTGGTGAACCTTCTCTGTACTCCCTCAATGGCAAGAATGTGTTTCCGCAGATTTGGAAACCAAAACTGTACGCAATACTCCAGGTGTGGTCTCACCAAGACCCTGTACAACTGCAGTAGAACTGCCCTGTTCCTATACTCAAATCCTTTTGCTATAAATGCTAACATACCATTCGCTTTCTTCACTGCCTGCTGCACCTGCATGACTACTTTCAATGACTGGTGTACCATGACACCCAGGTCTCGTTGCATCTCCCCTTTTCCTAATCGACCACCATTCAGATAAGAGTCTACTTTCCTGTTTTTGCCACCAAAGTGGATAACCTCACATTTATCCACATTATACTGCATCTGCCATGCATTTGCCCACTCACCCAACCTATCCAAGTCACCTTGCAGCCTCCTAGCATCCTCCTCACAGCTAACACTGCCCCCCAGCTTCGTGTCATCCGCAAACTTGGAGATGTTGCATTCAATTCCCTCATCAAAATCATTAATATATATTGTAAATAGCTGGGGTCCCAGCACTGAGCCTTGCGGTACCCCACTAGTCACTGCCTGCCATTCTGAAAAGGATCCGTTTACTCCTACTCTTTGCTTCTTGTTTGCCAGCCAGTTCTCTATCACATCAATACTGAACCCCCAATACCGAGTGCTTTAAGTTTGTATACTAATCTCTTATGTGGAACCTTGTCAAAAGCATTCTGAAAGTCCAGATATAACACATACACTGGTTATCCCTTATCCACTCTACTAGTTACATCCTCGAAAAATTCTATAAGATTCGGCCGACATGATTTACCTTTCGTAAATCCATGCTGACTTTGTCCAATAATTTCACCACTTTTCAAATGTGCTGCTATCGCTTCTTTAATAACTGACTCTAGCAGTTTCCCCACTACCGATGTTAGAATAACTGGTCTGTAATTCCCCGTTTTCTCTCTCCCTCCCTTTTAAAAAAATCTCTTATCTTTAAAATATTCGGTAAATCTCTTCTGCACCATAGCCAAAGCCTCCATATCCTTCGTAAAATGATGCATGCATAACTGCATGCAATACTCCAAATGCAGTCTAACCAAAGTCCTATAAAGCCGTAACATGGCAGTCTGACTTACACACAATGCCCTAATCAATGAACACGAGCATGCCATGTGCCTTCTCCAGCACTCCATCTACTTGTGTTGCCACTTAAAGGGAGCTTTGGATCTAGACCTCAGGGTTAAGGGTCTTGCCATCAATCACATATCCTCACACTTCCTTGGATTAAACTGCATCTGCCATTTCTCCCCCCAATTTGGTAGTTGATCTATATCCCACTGTATATGTCGACAGCCTTCTTCACTGTCTGCAACTCTAACAATCTTGGTGTTGTCTGCAAACTTACTAGTTAACCTACGTAGATTTATGTCCAGGTTAGTGATATACATCACAGACACAGAGGTCCCAGCACAGTTCTATGTGGATCTCCACTGGTCACAAATCCCCAGCCAGAATAATGCCCTTCCACTCACTGTCTTCGAGGAGTAAGCTAGTTCCGAACCTAAATGACCAAGTCTTCTAAATCTTAATCTTCTGGATCTGCCTACATTATCCAATGCCTTACTAAATTCCACGTAATCAACATCCACCACATTACCCTCATTGATCACCTTTGTCACCTCCTCCAAAGAATCAACCAAGTTTGTAAAACGTGTGCTCCTGCTGCATTCGAAGCTATGCTGACTGTCCTTAATTGGCCCATTCCTTTCCAAATTGGAGTAAATCCTATCCCGAGGAATCCTCTTCAAAAGCTTCCCTACCACTGACATGAGGTTCATAGAAACATAGAAACAGAAAAATAGGTGCAAGAGTTTCGGCCCTTCGAGCCAGCACCACCATTCAATAGGATCGTGGCTGATCATCTAAAATCAGTATCTTGCTCCTGCTTTTTCCCCATGTCCCTTGATTCCTTTAGCCCTAAGAACTATATCTAACTCTCTCTTGAAAACATCCAGTGAATTGGCCTCCACTGCCTTCTGTGGCAGAGAATTCCACAGATTCACAACTCCCTGGGTGAAGAAGGCTTTCCTCATCTCAGTCCTAAATGCCCTACCCCTTATTCTTAAACTGTGACCCCTGGTTCTGGACAGACATCGGGAAATTGTTTCCTGCATCTACCCTGTCCAATCCTTTAAGAATTTTATATATTTCTATAAGATCCACTCTCATCCTTCTAAATTCCAGTTAATACAAGCCCAGTCGACCCATTATTTCACCGTATGTCAGTCCTGCCAACCTGGTGAACCTATGCTGCACTCCCTCAATAGCAATAATGTCCTTCCTCAAGTTCAGAGACCAAAACTGCACACAATACTCCAGTTGAGGTCTCACCATGGCCCTGCGCAACTCAAATCCTCGCGCAATGAAGGCCAACATGTCATTAGCTTTCTTCACTGCCTGCTGTACCTGCATGCTTACTTTCAGTGACTGATGTACAAGCACACCCAGGTCTTGTTGCACCTCCCCTTCTCCTAATCTGACACCATTCAGTTAATAGATAACTAGTGCCTTCCTTTTCTTGCACTGGCATTTAATTTCCTGATTCTCTCCACTTCTGAAACTAAGGAACAACATTGGCTGCTCTCCAGTCCCCCGGGACCTCATCTGTGGCTAGAGAAGTGGCAAAGATCTTCATCAATCTCCTCTCTTGCTTCTCTTTAATACTTTAGTAATTTTAGTACTTTAGAGATACAGCAAGAAAACAGGTCGTTCAGCCTACCAAGCTCACGCTGACCAGCATTCATCCCTGTACACTAGCATTATCCTGCACACCAGGGACAATTTACACATTTTACCAAAGCCAATTAACCTACAAAACTGTGCGTATTTGGACTGTGGGAGAAAATTGGAGCACACAGAGAAAACTCCACGGTCACAGGGAAAACGTACAAACTCCCTACAGATAGACACCTGTTGTCAGGATCGAACCTGAGTCTCTGGTGCTGCACCACTGTTCCGTTCAATAACTTGGGAAATTATTAATAATCTGGGATAGATCCCATCAGTTTTGGGGATTTATCTGCTTCATGCCCATAAAACTACAAACTCCTTCTTGATTTGTAAGATATTATTGAGTTGTTGTATCCATGGTAATATCACCATGTTTATCTCTTTTAAGACAACAATATGCTCCGTCATCGGACAGTCACTTGTATTCTTCAACGTAGTCATTTTTGCCCTATAAGTTGCCTAACACAGAAACATCTCCTATTGACAAGCTGATTACAATGGTAACTGGAGCCATGGCGAAATGTCCTGAGAAAATAAAGGATTTAGAAATAAACAGAACAAAATCTAGGAAGGAGTTTGAATTAGAGCGGAGACATCCAATATTAAATCAGTTATTGGATGAAATAGCTAAGGAAAGATTGGATTCGGAAAGAAAAGGCGGAAGAGGCAGAAAGGAAAAGGAAAATAATAAATATAAATGTTAAACAGTTGGCATTTTCCCATCAACAGTTAACTACCTGAAGAAATTAGATCTCAGGCTTTTAGTTGTTCCCTTGCTTGACTGGAAGTACTAACGGAGCAATTGAGGAGTAACGCAAATTACACACCTCTCATTAGTATTTCTCCTTCCCAAATGTGTTGCCAATTTGCACAGTAGTATTACAATGCTCAACAAAATTTATTTCAATCAATACTAGCCGTAGCATTTAATATTGGTCAATATCAATGGTGGCATTAACAGTTCAAAATATAACTACATGAAATAGTCAGACAATAGACAATAGGTGCAGGAGTAGGCCATTCAGCCCTTTGAGCTAGCACCGCCATTCACTGTGATCATAGCTGATCATCCCCAATCAGTACCCCGTTCCTACCTTCTCCCCATATCCCCTGACTCTGCTATCTTTAAGAGCCCTATCTAGCTCTCTTTTGAAAATATCCAGGGAACTGGCCTCTACCGCCCTCTGAGGCAGAGAATTCCACAGACTCACAACTTTCTGTGAGAAAAAGTGTTTCCTCATCTCCATTCTAAATGGCTTATCCCTTATTCTTAAACTGTGGCCCCTCTTCCTGGACTCCCCCAACATCAGGAACATGTTTCCTGCCTCTAGCGTGTCCAAACCCTTAACAATCTTATATGTTTCAATGAGGTTCTCTCTCATCCTTCTAAACTCCAGAGTGTAAAAACCCATCCGCTCCATTCTCTCAGCATAAGACAGTCCCGCCATCCCGGGAATTAACCTTGCAAACCTACGCTGCACTCCCTCAACTTCAGGAAGGAACTGCAGATGCTGGTTTACACCGAAGATAGACACAAAATTGTTTTGATATCTGTCTGCTTATAAAATAAGTAAACTAGTACATAATGTACAGAGAAAGATGGCTGCACTCACACTCATGTTGGAATCAAAAACAGGAATAATTTATTTCCAAGTCAAAGGTCACCAACTGATTTACTGAGCATGTGCGAGAATGAGCACAGATCATATGCATAAATTACATGGATATTGTCACACAATGTTCACATGGGGCTTTCTTCTCATAGCAAGTAGGTACATCACAGCCAACCACATTATTTCATGACAAACTCGCCGCACCTCTCCGTGGTCTGACAGCTCTACCTGCCCTAGTCTTTGTGATGGTGTTTCTTTCAGAAGTATCTTTCTTTTCAGTGTGTCCATTCTGTGCATCATTTCTAGTTTCTTCTCTTGTGTCACTTTGTTTTTGTTTAGATTTCTCTGTGTTATGAGTTTCACGAGTTGCCTCTTTTTCCGGTGATGCATGTTGTGTTGGTCTTTTCCATGTCAGCTGAGGTTGCAAAGGTGTCCCAGCCTTCACCACGTCTGGTCGTTTCTCTGGAGTTATGTGTGAAGGTAGTTCTCCGGCCTTCTTCAGATCCACTCGGTTACATCGGATTAGAAGTCCTGACTCTGCCTCGACTTGGTATGACCTCTCATCCAGTCATTTCTGAACTGTTGCTCTCTGCCATCTGGTATCTCCTAGCTTACAGGGTTTGCGTCATACGACATCACCTTCTTCCAGGATTGGCAGATCCTTGGCATGTCGGTTGTAGATTTTTTACTGTTTTCCTTGCAAATCCTTCATTTTTTTCCTCTCTTTTGTGAATATCTCGGCACCACGTGGATCGAGGAGGTTAGATGTAGTTGGAAGTGTCGTCCTTGTTCTCCTTCCATGTAGTCTTTGTGCAGGACTACTGTTCAATCCTTGCCCAGGAATATTGCACAATTCCAGTATTGCCAAGTAAATATCTGTCTTGGAGAGATTGGTTTTCTTCAGCACTCGTTTAGCTGCATTGACTGCCAATTGCACATTACCGTTAGCTTGGCTATGTCTTGGAGAAATTGTGTAGTGGTCAAATTCCCATTTCCTGGTAAATTTGGCGAACTCCTCTGATGGGAACTGTGTCCCGTTGTCGCTTACCACGGTGCTGGGAATTCCGTATCTTGCAAAGTGGCTCTTGAGTTTCACAATGATTGTCCTGCTGCTCAGGTCGTACAGTCTGTCTATCTCCCAGAAATTAGATAGATAGTCCACTGTGATTAAATAGTGCTTTCCCTCAAGCTCAAACATATCGGTTCCCATTTTCTCCCATGGTCGATCTGGGAGGTCATGAGGCATCAGAGTCTCTTTCTGATTCTATTGTTCGTACATCCTGCAGGCTTCACAGTTTGAAATGAACTGTTTCACATCGGAGTTCATTCTAGGCCAGAAAATGCATTCTCTAGCACGTCTGAGGGTTCCTTCCACTCCCAGGTGAGAGGTGTGGAGCGTCTCCTTCATATCTCTACGTAGAGTTACAACTCTCTCTCCTCTGAATACTAGGCTGTCTTGCACACTTAACTCATCTCTGACGTTGAACTACAGTTGTGCCATCTCTGGAACTTCTGCCTTGTGATCTGGTCATCCATTTTGGATTACTCTCTTAACAGTTTGTAGTGTTTCATCTTCCCTTGTGTGGGCTTGGATGTATTTGACCTTGTCCTCTCCCATGCTCAAGGACTCAACTACGTTGACATCCGTGTATCTGGTTGATCCTGTGGCGTCAGGGAGGTATGCTCGGGAGAGCATATCTGCTAGATGCATGTCTTTTCCCTTTACCCATTTGATCTCGATGTCGTAGTGTAGCATCCTCATCATCATGCTCTGGAGACGTCTTGGTGCTGTATGCAGAGGCTTTTTGACTATGACTTCCAATGGCTTCTGGTCACTCTCAATGATCACTCTCTGTCCATAGGTGTACTGATGGAAGCACTCGAGGGCAAACACTATTGCTAGTGCCTCCTTTTCAATCTCAGCATATCTCAGCATAGCTCAGCATATCTCTGCTCGGTTGGCGCCAATGCTCAACTCCCATAGGACAGTGGTTGTCCCTTCTGCAGAAGTGTTGCACCTAGACCTGCCTTGCTTGCATCACATTGTATGATCAGCTGTTCTTCTGGTGTGTAGTACGCCAGGATAGGTGCGGTTGTCCTAGAAATCTGATACACGTAGTTTTCACTACCAACTTCTTCCGGTTCAGCGTGATGCCTCTGTTCCTGCATCGCTGAAGAAGATCTTGTAGTCTTGCATCGTGATTTATTTCTGTATCTTCTCTGATGCCACCTAGTCTGAATAGGATGATGTAATCTGCAACACATTCCACTCCCTTTAATCCTTCTAAGGCTTGTTGCAGCTTCTTCTGGAAGATCTCTAGGCTTACTTTCAGTCCAAATGGCAACCTCTTCCAGCAAAATCTCCCAAAAGGGGTGTTCATGGTTGTTAGGAAACTGCTCTCCTCATCTAGTTCGCAGTAGAGGTATCCTGACTTCAGATCGAATTTGGAGGAAATCTTCGCCTTGGACAGCTCAGGGAGTCCATCGTCTATGACTGGTAGTCTGTGGATCTCCCTTTTCAGGACTTTGTTGAGGGGTCTAGGATCTATGCAGAACCTCAACTCTGTGCTGTCCTTTTTCTCCGTGATGACCAGCCTGCTACACCATTCAGTTGGTTCTTTGACTTTAGTCAAGATGTCCTCCTCGACCAGCTTCATGAGACCATTCATGACCTTCTCTTTCATGGCTGCAGGTACTGGCTTTGCAGAACACTGTTATGGGGTTACATCCCTCGTCCTAGTTACCAACCTGACCTACCAGTCTCCCAGGTCTTTCGTCGTCAAACACATCTTTGTACCTCTTGAGTAATGAGCCAGCCTCGCTAACAGCATTCAGGCTCTTGAAGTTCTCGTAGTGAACCGTGATGAGTTTCATCTGTTGTGCAGCTTTGCCGCTCAGGAGCGGTGTGAGCCAGCCTTCCTCTACCACTAAAGGGAACAGGGTACTTCTTGTTGTTCATCTCGTTCCGGAGTAAGACTTTTGCCCTACCTTCCGCCAGCAGGTTGGAACCGTTGTACATCTTTAAGGTGATTTTCTCTCTTCTAATGCCCTCTTTGTTAGGTACAAGATGCTTGGGAATCACAATAACACTGGCACCAGAGTCAATCTGAAATTTGATGGCTGCTGTACCGACCTACATCTCAGTAAATAGGCCTGAAGACGAATTGTTTCCGGCTGCATTTATCTCAATGCCTCACAGACCTTGTGTCAGAAATGGACATAGTGTCAGATGTCTCTACGACTTTGTGCAGATCCCATTTCTGCGTGCTCTCCTTCCTCTGCTTGCAGCAGCAGGCAAGGTGGTTTTATTGTCCGTATCTGTTGCAGTCCTTCCCATACGCTGGGTATTCCTCCTTCCTGCGCTTGTGTGTCCTCGCACAGAACTTGCACTTTACTAGATCCTGACTCTTCCTCTGTGAAGGAAACTCAACCATCTTTTCCCTTGGTGTGAATCGTTCCTCCTTGTGTATAGTCGGCTCTTCGCCGATGACCCTCATTCTTGCCGCTGTTACTTCCGAGGATCTACATATGTCCACAGTCCCCTGCAGTGTAAGATTCCTCTCTTGACAGAGTGTCTTCCTAGTTGACCGGTCTGCGATACCAATGACAATGCGATCTCGAATGAGGCTTTCTCTCAGGCACTCACAGAAGCTGCATGTTTTAGCAAGCTCCTTCGGCTCTGCAACATATACAATTCAATGTTTTCCCCTGAATTTTGGTCTCGTTTATTGAAAACAAATCTTTCATAGGTTTAATTCGTCTCTGCTATGATGATGGTAGACATCTTGTCGATGATGACTTTTACATCTGTCTCATCTGCTTCCGTCTCGAACGTCAGGGTATTGAAGATTCGCACGCCCTCCGGTCCAACAGTGTGCAGCAATACTGCTTTTTGATACTGTTTCTCCTTCTTCTCCAGTTCTGTTATCACTGCATAATTTTCATACATTTGTTTAAACATTTTCCACTCTTCCACCCTGCTCTCTTTGAGCTTTAGATTGGGTGGTGGAGCCACGTGGAAAGATGGACTGGTCAGCACCATTTTGAACTATCAGCATATTCCCTCGCTCTTACTAGCTTATTTTATCTTTAGTCAGACTCTCACAGCACGTCATTTTAAACCAACTCCCACAGCACTTATTTTCATGCAGCGTCTTATCTTTGTGTGTTCACTGACCTGCATTCACGCATGCATGCAGCTAGTCCGGTCGCTGAGTGTTGAAACATTGATTCCTGAAAGCATTACAAAGCATTTTTTCTAATCATCATAGTGTTCATTTGATTCACAAATGTTCACTTTCACCGCTGCCACCATGTTTTGATATCTGTCTGCTTATAAAATAAGTAAACGAGAGACGTAATGTCCAGAGAAAGATGGCTGCACACACGCTCATGTAGGAATCAAAAACAGGAATGATTTATTTCCAAGTCAAAGGTCACCGACTGATTTACTGAGCATGTGTGAGAATGATCACAGCTCCTATGCATAAATTACATGGATATTGTCACAGAAATGCTGGAGTAACTCAGCCAGAGGCAGCATCGCTGGATAGAGACAGAGACGCTGCCTGTTCCGCTGAGTTACTCCAGCATTTTGTGTCTTTCTACGTGAAATAGTCCTTGGTATTACAGCCAAGGGACCATTGGAGTTGCTTCAATGATTTTATTCACAAATAGACCAATCCTGTTTCATTGCTCTCAATTCTGGGCCAAAGGCGAGTTGTCAAATCAATTTGAAAGCCACCCTTTTGTCATTGATCCGTTTGGTAAACACACAGTCTCTTTAATGGGCATTAAAGGAACTTTGTGGATTATTCATATTTTTAGCATCACATCAATGCATGGTTTATCTCAATCTAGCCTAATACTGATGACACAGTTTGATCTGAACACCCATAAAATTGTAGCATGTAACATGTTTTTATTGGAGATTTACTGCAGTTTGAGTGCAGTGCAGAATAGGTTTCTGAGCGAGGAACTTTAAATAGCTAAGTAGGCAGATCTAAGCAAGCAGGCAGATCTAACGTCGTAGGTATTTGTGCAAATTAACATATCTGATATGGCTTATGTAGCATTCTATTAGTTTGCATTAGCACTGTATTTAGTATTTACTTTTATTTTCTAAATCATTTATAATGACATAAAAGGAGACTTTCAGCCTGCAAAGCCTAGTGCATTATGATACTAATAATCCATGATCATTCCAAATCCAACACAGCAGGTTCCGAAAATATTTTATTATTTGCAGTAACGTTGGAACGAAATAAAGCTAAAGCTATTTTTCAATTGGATCATGAGAAAACCTCACCAATTGGTTATTCACCTTGCTTTCCTCAATTGCCAGCAATCACCCGGCCGCTAGATCCGTCCTACATACGACAGACAATTTACAAAAGCCAACTAACCTACAAACATGCATGCCTTCGGAATGTGGGAAGAAACCTGTGCACCCAGAGGAAACCCCTGCAGTCACAAGGAGAATGTACGGACTCCAACAGACAGCACTTATAATCACAAGCAATCCAGAGTCTCTCGCACTGTAAGGCAGCAACTCTACCTCTGTGCCACTGTGTCTCCAAAGACACTTACAAACGTCTACAGATGCAGCATGGAAAACATATTAGGAGTGAAGGAATGGGCAACATTTCCTTGTCTGAAGAAGGGTCTCGACCCAAAACGTCGCCCCTTCCTTCTCTCCAGTGATGCTGCCTCACCCGCTGAGTTACTCCAGCATTTTGTGTCTACCTTCGATTTAAACCAGCATCTGCATTACTTTCCTACAGATAGAAAACATATTGTTGGGTTGCATGACAGTTTGGTTTGGGAACAGTCCTGCCCAAGACCACAAGAAACTGCAGTGTTGTGGATGTGGCTCAATCCATCGCACCGACCAGACTTGCCACCATTGGCACCATCTGCACCACACCGTATCAACAAGCAGCCAACGTAACCAAAGACCCGAGGAAAAGTCAAGTCAAGTCAAGTCAACTTTATTTGTCACATACACATACAAGATGTGCAGTGAAATGAAAGTGGCAATGCCTGCAGATTATGCAAAAAACTACAGAACAACATAGAACAGAATCAGTATTTACATGTTAGAAAAAAAAAATTTTTTTTAAAGACACAACACAACAGTAAATTGGTACAGTAAGTTAGTCCCTGGTGAGATAAGAGTTTACAGTCCTAATGGCCTGTGGGAAGAAACTCCGTTTCATCCTCTCTGTTTTCACAGCGTGACAGCGGAGGCGTTTGCCTGACCGTAGCAGCTGGAACAGTCCGTTGCTGGGGTGGTAGGGGTCCCCCATAATGTTGCTGGCTCTGGATCTGCACCTCCTGGTGTATAGGTCCTGCAGGGGGGCGAGTGTAGTTCCCATGGTGCGTTCGGCCAAACGCACTACTCTCTGCAGAGCCTTCCTGTCCTGGGCAGAGCAGTTTCCAAACCAGAATGTGATGTTGCCGGACAAAATGCTTTCTAAAGCCCCAGAGTAGAAGCACTGAAGGCTCCTCAGAGAGACTCTGAATTTTCTCAGCTGCCTGAGGTGGTAAAGGCGCTGCCTTGCCTTACTCACCTGTGCGACAGCGTGTGTTGTCCATGTCAGATCCTCCGTGATATGGACTCCCAGGTATTTAAGGCAGCTCACCCTATCCACAGTAGCCCCATTTATCTCCAGTGGCGTGTACATCCTCGGATGTTGTGCCCTTCTAAAGTCCACAATCAGATCCTTTGTTTTTATGACATTCAAGAGAAGGTTGTTGTCCTGACACCAGCGTGCCAGATCAGCCACCTCCTCCCTGTAGGCCTTCTAATTGTTATCGGAGATCAGGCCCACCACCACAGTGTCATCAACAAACTTGATGATGGAGTTGGAGCTGAACCTGGCCACACAGTCATGTGTTTACAGGGAGTACAGTAGGGGGCTAAGGACGCAGCCCTGGGGGGATCCTGTTCAGGGTGAGGGTGTTGGATGTATGTCTTCCCATCTGGACTACCTGGAGCCTGGCGATGAGAAGGTCCAGGACCCAGGCACACAGGGGAGTGTTAAGCCCCAGTTCCAGCAGCTTCTCAGCAAGTCTGGTGGGGACTATCGTATTGAAAGCTGAACTGAAGTCAATGAACAGCATCCTTACATAGCCCCCCCTTCTGGCTGTCAAAGTGAGACAGAGCGGTGTGCAGAACCTGGGAGACCGCATCGTTTGTCCCCAGAGCCTACAACATGAGCCTCAACAACAGCAATGTCACCGGTGAATGAAGGGCTCACTGGTGCACCGTGTGTCGGGAGTGGGGTTGGAAGCCGGGGATCTAAACGGTCATGAAGACAGTGCGAGCCAGGGATGGGCCGACATTCACATTCAGTTCACATTTTATATTTGTTTTATTTATGTTTCTGGCTTAAGAGGCACGGGAGGGGTGCGATTAGGGACAGGGGTGTACTGTTGTTTCATTATCACGTGACCTCTGTTAGTCCAGAATAACGGATAATCCCGAAAGGCTCTGGAGACAAGGGTACTGGAAAATCAGTGTTCAACCTATAGGTGACCAATTTGTTATTTTTCCAAATATGTAATATGTTGCAGAGTTAATTGGGATGTGCACAGACAGGCAGAGTGACAACATGGGTTAATAATGTCGGCTTGGAGCTCCCAAGTTCAAACTAATCCCTGGTGTGGAGTTTGCCCCTTCTCCCTGTGGCCTCGGGGTTTCCATCAGCTGTTCGGGTTGTTGTACCAAGATGATGTGCAGAATATTTCTACAAACTTCATTTTGACGTCGGGCAATGGCACCAAGAACTGGGGAGGGGAATGAAATGTGTATGAAGGAACTGCAGAAGCTGGTTTACACCGAAGATAGGCACAAAATGCTGGAGTAACTCAATGAGACAGGCAGCATCTCTGAAGGGAAGGAGGAAGGGTCTCAACCCGAAACGTCACTCATTCCTTTTCTTTAGAAATGCTGCCTGTCCCGCTGAGTTACTCCAGCTTTTTGTATCTATCTTCGAGGGGTTTGAGACAGCGGAAATAGTGTTTCTGGGAGCTGGAATGAACCTAATGTGCTGAATGGTCTCCTTCCATGTCACAATGAGTGAGTGGGCAATTCTCCTGAGGTGACATCCTTAAGGGCCTGTCCCATGCGTCTAGCGTGACCAAACGTGGTCGCTTGAGCCGTACGGCCTCGCAGGGCCAGTCCCAATTCGAACCATGGAGGCGTATGGAGTTGTGCGGGGCAGGTTCCGACATCATACTCACCAATCAGCTGGGCCGATTGAATATGGACGCCGCACGGTGTCGGGCGGTGACGTCATCATGCAATGGCACGCCGGACGGTGACGTCATCGCGCAACGCCACGCTCTAGGCGTACGCCGTCAAGACGCTGTGCACGCCTTCGAGACGCTGCTTACGCCCATCGAGACGCTGCTTACGCCCTTAATGCGCCTGCGGGCCAACAGGCCATTGGCGCGCGGGATTTTCGGACAGGGAAAGATTTTTGGAGCCCCGGGCGATGTCGGGACCAGCCCCGCACAACTCCATACGCCTCCGCCGATCTTAGTGGGACCGGCCCCGCGATGCTGTACGGCTCAAGCGACCACGTTTGGTCGCGCTAGACGCGTGTAATCGCATGCTGGTGGGACAGGCCCTTTAGTCTGTGGAACCACAGTCTCCTGACCATTGCTCCATGAACATTGTTCTCAGGAGCAGTGAATCATGACATCAGCCAGGGCAGACCTGTCTTGCAACATTGTCAAATTATTCCCATGGGGAGCATGACCACTAGCAAAGACCATGCAGCAGGACGGCTGATATCACATTGTGGACCCCATGTTATTCTTATACCTGCCAATATATATTCACAGGCACGTTTCTGAGCAGCCACTGTATCAGACGGGGAACAGAGAATTAATCAGCAGTGGACGAGTCAATAAAATCGCCTGTAAAAGCAACATACAATTGGAATAAAGTCTGATTTCTCTTTGGAATGACTGAATGAGTCAGAGAAATAAAGAATAACGTGCACGCATTAAGTCAAGATCTCAGACTTTAAGATTTACTGCCAGAATAACAAGCAAATTTTTACTCTTGAATTTGTCTTGGTCTTTTGTGATTCAGGCAGCTTGTTCCTATATATTGCCCTAATAATGGAGTGAAGCAACCTGTGTGAGAATTCTGTGTTGATTCCCAGTGTTATTTCTCTTTCAAAATAGGCAAGAAGGATTCAACAGGGTTTGATCCATCTGTTATTGTGAATAATCTTTCTGTCACAGAAGCTCGGATTTTCATATCCATTTGCTTTTAATAACAGACTGTTGTGTGATGGGGCATTCGGTAGGAAAGGTCTTGTCCATGGCTTACCAACCCTTTACACCTTTTATACTTCCTCCTGATGAGCAACCCAGTCAATCTGAAGAAGGGACGCGACCCAAAACGCCACCTAATACTTTTCTCCAGAGATAGACAATACACAACACATTCGGCCCTTCCAGCCGGCACCGCCATTCAATGTGATCATGGCTGATCATCCCCCATCAGTACCCCGTTCCTGCCTTCTCTCCATATCCCCTGACTCCGCTGTCTGACCCATTGTCTAACTGCAGCTTTTTGTGTCTCTCTCCAGTCAATCAAGAGATAATTCTGGAGACTAGAATCTTGAACAAAGGAACAAACTGCCGGATGAACTCAATTGGTTAGGCAGGATCTGTGGAGGGAAATGAACAGATTTTTGGGGTCTTTCTTCAGACTGATGGAATAGGGGCAACAAGAGCTGGAAATAAGAGATTCGAGTTGGGCAAAGCGTGGCAAGTGATATGTGGATACAGGTGAGAAGGTAAGAGAGGTGTTACTTGAAATTTTAGAAATTGATGTTCATGTACTTGGATTGTAGGCTACCCAAATGGAATATGAGGGGCTGTTCCTCCACAGAAGGCAATTCTGGTTATACTTACATCTTTAACTACTTTTCAATCTGCTCCATTGTAAATGCAAAAGCCATGTGAAACAATATTCTAGATGCAGAATTAAAAGTTGCATTTATTTCGAGAAATAGTTTGTACATATTAGACAGTCCCTCAGACTCAAGGATGATTTACTTCCAATCTGGGTTCAGAGGTGGGTGATGGGGGAGCTGCAGGATTTTCCACAGATGGAGCAAGTGGGTACCTGAGAAGGTAGGTGGGTAATTTGTGAGATGGCGGGCTCTTTCTACTTAGACAGGGCTTTGGGGCACTCCTGATGCATGTTCTCCATGCCATCCCAAATGGTCATTCTCTACTTTGGATGGTCCAAGGAGTGGGGAAGTGAACAGCCACCCAACACACTTGGCCTGAAGGTTTAGGTTTACATTTAGATTAATTAGTTTAATTTTAGTTTAGAGGTACAGCTGGGAAACTGGCTCTTTGGCCCACCGGGTTCGCACTTTAACATTATCTTACACACACTAGGGACAATTTACACATACACCAAGCCAATTAACCCACATACCTGTATGTCTTTGGAGTGTTGGGGGAAACCAAAGTTCTCGGAGAAACCCGCGCGGTCATGGGGAGAACGTACAAACTCCATACAGACAGCACCCGTAGTCGGGATCGAACCTGGGTCTTCGGCGCTGCAAGCGTTGTAAGGCAGCAACTCTATCGCTGCGCCACCGTGCCACCCTATTGTCACGTGCACCGAGATACTGTCATTGACTTGGCTGCATCAGGTAAGTGGTTGCACTTGGGTCTGGGAGTTGGATAGCAACATCGGGCACTCTGGGAGTTCAGGCCTTCAGTCTGGTTGGGCCACGACATTAGGACATGGTGTCAGGATGGCTAGGCCCACACTTGGTCGAGCCTGCTGGTCAAATCGTATCCGAGTCTCTTTAAGTTTAGTTTAGAGATATAGAGTGGAAACCGAGCCCTACAGCCTTCAGCACACACCGACCAGCGATCCCCGCACAATAACACTACCCTACACACACTAGTGAACATTTTCCATGTACATAAAACCAATTAACCTACAAACCTGCGCGTTTATGGAGTGTGGGAGGAAGCTAAAGATCTCGGAGAAAATCCACGCAGGTCACGGGGGGACGGACAAACTCCGTACAGACAGCACCCATAGTTAGGATCGAACCCGGGTCTCTGGGGCTGTAAGGCAGTAGCTCTGCCGCTACGCCACCATTCCACCCTACATTACATCTCCTTAACATCGGAATCCAAACTCAACGGCATTTGCAAATGTCCAAAAGATGAATGCACATGGGATCCAAGGCAAGCTACTTGGATGCAAAACTAGTTTGGTGATGGGAGGCAGAGGGAGTTGGTGGAAGTTTACACCCACAGGAATTAATGTTGGGACCTGTGTTGTTTATGATAAATGTTAATTACTTAGATGAGAATGTAGAAAACATAACTGGTAAATTTGCAGATGACTTAACAATTGGTGGAGTTGTGGTTAGTAAGGAAGGGCTACTCCATGACATAGATCAATTGGAAAATCAGACAAAGCGTTGGCAGGTGGAATCTGAACAAATCCAAAGTCATGCATTTTGTAAAGTTAAATTTGTGTAGAACATACAGTATACAATAAATGGTAGGGCACAAAGCAATGTTGATGAACAGAAACTTGGGGGACTAAGTTCATAGTCCCCTCAAAGTGGCAGCTGACGTGAATTTAGTGGTCAAGAAGGCATACGGCAAGCTTGCCTTCATAGGTCAGAATGTAAGAATATAAGAGTTAAGCCCCTGTCCCATTTAGGCAATTTTTTTTTGGCAACTACATGGTTGCGTGGTGACGCCTGTATGGTCATGAGTATTGCCTAAAGAGTCGTAACATTTTTCTGGTCGCCGCTGGATTTTGAAATGTTCAAACCTTTTGGCGACTCTGGGCTTGACGTAGCTTGTCTTTTCCTGTCATTGCTGCTGTCGTAGTTTGTCGCCAGGACGGCGCAGGTTGTCGCCAGGTGCCGTTGGTTGTCACCGGGTGCTGACTTTGGAGAATTCCATTGGCGACCATCTACATCAACCTACGTCAATTGGCGACAGGTGCTGCCGACTGTTGTAGGTTGTCGTCCTAATGGGTCGCCGGTTGTCAGTAGCTTGCCGTAGCTTGCCGCCGACTAGGTGGTAGGTTGTCGTAGCTTGTCGTAGACATTGACGTAGGGGAGCGTCCAGTCACCGCTTTTTCGGAGATCTGCTACGACTGTGACAGTCGCCGAAAAAAATCACCTAAGTGGGAAAGGCCCTTAAGGAAATCATGCTGAAAATTTAGGGCGGCATAGAGACCCGGGGTCGATCCTGACTACAGGTGCTTGCCTGTACGGAGTCTGTACGTTCTCCCCGTGATTTGTGTGGGCTTTCTCCGAGATCATTGGTTTCCTCCCATACTCCAAAGACATACAGGTTTGTAGGTTAATTGGCTTGGTGTAAATGTAAAAAAGATTGCCCCTAGTGTGTGTAGGATAGTGTTAATGTGCGGGGATTGCTGGTCGGTGCGGATTCGGAAGGCCGAAGGACCCGTTTCCATGCTGTATCTCTAAACTAAATTAAACTATACTTTACAAACACCTGCTTGATCTGCTATTGCAGTATTGTGTGCAACTTTGGTCATCTCATATTAGGGTCGTTGTCAATTGGCTGGAGAGAGTACAGAGGAGATTCACAGGGATGTTTTTGAATTGAAGGCCAATAGTTGGGCTTGTCTTTCCTGGAGCAAAGGAGAGGTAACCTGATTGAAGCATATAGGTTTATGAGGGGAATAGATAGGGCAGATAGTCAAAATCACTTTCCCATGGTAGGAGTATCAAAAATGAGAAGTCATAGGCTTAGTCAAGAGTCAAGAGAGTCATCTGTCCAGAAATGGAACAATGAAATTCTTCCTTGCAGCAGCACAGAAAATGTAAACACAATAATAAATGACTCAACAAAGTTCAGTCTACAGTAAACCCTCCAAATAATGATCACAGGAGGGAGGGGGAGGATGGTGTTTGTTATTTATGATGGTCCAGTATAACAAAGTGAAGGGGTTGAAGTTTAACCCATGGCTGGGTGGGAAGAAACATGCCATTGGGGTGGAGTGGGGGGGGGCTAAGCAAGCAGAATTCACAGGCTGGGGAGTTGCAGAGCCCCTGGTCCCACAGGCAGTGCATCAGGGACAGGTCCGGTACTCACGCTGTCTTCATTCTGCTCCCTCTCTCCACCCACACAAACCAGAAGCTCCCACCGAGTGGCGCCAGCACGTTCGGTAACTGCCAGAAGTGGGGAGGAGGTGCAATGGGTATAACCAAAGTCTACTAGAGAGAGGTCTGTTATTGTAAGGGTTTACTGTGGGCAAATGGGATGTGTAGAAAAGATCAGCACAGACGTGGTGGGCTGCAGGGCCCAATTCTGCACTGAATAATTGGAGGACATAAGGAATAGTTGAACTCTGTTCTCTCAATAGATAACATGGAAGACAAGATGGGAGAACGTTCAGGACAAGAGAGATCACTGAGGAATGGTTGCAGTGTTGCCACAGTGCAGAGATAGGAAAATAATGCACATACATGGATCAGAATTTTAAAGCAAAGCACTATGTTTATGAACAAAATTTATATCCAGTGGATTAATAGCTCTGTTAAAATAATAGAGTTAGAAATATAAAATGAATGCATTATGCATTCAAACATTGATCTTTAGATGCTGTAATTTCAAGACTATAATTCTTATGCAGAAAATGAATGAATTTCCAATTACATAGATATATATCCATATAAAATCTGAAGGAGCTACCTGTTACTCAAATAAGAATTAATTTCATTGTCTCCGAAGATACACCACTGAATATAGAGATAAATTTAAAAATGGCTGCACTCAAATTGAGACATATGTACAGGTATTTTTAAAATCGAAGCACTGTCTTCAAACACATCAAACGTGTGAATCTCAGAGCAAAACTCATTTTATCGCCATATAGTTGGAAACCAGAGGTAGATTCGCAATCAATGAGAAAATGCATAATCCTTGGAAAGAAACGGCAATGGACCTGGATTTGTGAGGAGATCTCTTCTGATTTTTGAGCAACTTCAAAAGGCATCTTAGGTTTGAGGAAGCCTGTGAACTAAACGCATGTAGTTAGGATGCCTGCTGAAAATAGTTGTGAGGGAGACGAAAAACAGGAAACACAGATGGCTAGACTTGTTTGCATATACTTGCCCAATCCATACCAGCTGCTATCTTCTTAATGGATGGCCCCCCACCCCGCCCCCCAATCCCCACCCCCCCGCCTCCTCTCCCTCCATTAACTAGAAATATTATCATTGCAGGAAATAAGAATTGCTCTTTCTAAGCTTCGCCCCAGTCTAGTTTCAGTCAAAGACCACTGAATCAAGCACTTGATCAACTAATCTTTATTTTAACAAAACACAATTACAGTTCTACTACTATACATATCCCACCGCGGGTTCGATCCTCGCATCTGCCTGATCAAGCCCTCTCAGCCTCGCTCAAACAGAGACACTCCAGAAGGTCACGCAGTCCCAAGCGCTCTCCCAGAAGATCGACGCATGACCTTGTGGTAGCTGACCTTTATAGGTCTCGGGACCTTGAGGGGCCGAACCACATGGAGGTGGTCTCTTAATAATCCAATTACAGATATCGATTAACCCCATACATAACAGGCATTTCACTAACCCAATAATACAGAGGCTAGTACATTGTATAAGAAAGAAAGCTCCAGAAGGAAGCAAACAAGAACAAACATTGAAACATGTGCCCTGAGATTCAAACAATTTCTCCAATTTGACCAATCATCGATTAGCAGAATGACCACCTTGCAACATGATTTACACTATTTGAAATTATTTTGCAGCGGTCCAATTGAAATGATGCTTTTAAGGTTTGTTTGCAAAACTGCTATACATGTTATCAACTTAAGAGAAACAGGGAGAACACCTGGACCCCTCACCATCCTGCATACCAGTCTGAGCTTATACTGGCTGATGATAATCAAAGCCTGTAAAGTTCAGCTGACAAGGGTTAAGCAATTCTGACAAGTGCAGGGATCCTCCATTTTATGGTGTCTTTAATTTGGCATATTATTAACAGGGTGGAGACCCTTCCTCAGACCGTCAAGGGAGAGGGAGATTCCTGAAATGTGATCTTCCCATGTATCCTGAATAACATGACTTGTGTGTTCTTGTCCTCGGATAGTTTCCTTGCAAGTTGGCAGCAATAATATTGTTTGAAATATTGAACAGAATTAGGTAAATAACTTTAGGCATCCTTCTCTTTCATGCTGCAAAAGAACACATATTAAACCTAAATTTAATTAAAACAAGGAGTCTGCGCCATGCTGACCAGTGAATTAACACACGACATGAAGAACATGAAATGGGAGCTTACACGAGAGCGAATCTCCAAGGTAACTGCTCGACAGCTCATTAGTGTTTCATTAATGAGTTTAGCAAAATTGAGCCCGTCAGTAATTCCCTCAGATACTGTTAATTTCTAATTATTCTAGAAGAGTTTCAGGTTTCTTTGCCAGTGGATTTTCATTATATATGCTGCATAAAATAAATGCCCCAATCATGTAATTTGGAAGCACAAATGCCTATGTAAATTATATTTTTAATATCTCTCACTTCCACAGAACATCAATCTGCATAGACAATCAATAGCTTAATGTAACCTTAAAAGGTCTTGGTGGTAGTGGGTGAGGGCTGCGCAAAATTCAACTTGGCCAATTTTGAAACAGTAACCATTTTTATATTGTGCATTATTTTCATTCTTGGAGAGGAATATTGATAACCTATAAAAGCCAATTCTGTGTTGGAGGAACAAGACAAATTTCCTGCCAGTTTGTCTACAATAATACAACTACAAGTTATGTATCACCTCATGTTTCTGTGGTACATTTCATGTCCTCAAGATGTTCTAAAACACATCACAACCAACATAATGCTTCTGAATTACAAGATTAGTTGTGCCAGAGGAAAACAATTGATTCAAGGCCGGCAAGGCTTACAGACACTATTGAGGTGAAGGATGATTTAATTTGCTTTAGCAGAAGGAGGAAGGTTGGTTGGGACACAGAGAATATGCCGTGTTATTTATTATCATATCCTACCTTGAGATCTTTCACAGGCAGGCAGAGCAGCTGAACTATTGCACATATGAGAAAACAACACTGGAATGTCAGCCCGAGATTACGAGCTCAAGGCCACTAAATTTTCTTTGTGTGGGAAGGAACTGCAGATACTGGTTTAAACCGAAGATAGACACAAAATGCTGGAGTAGCTCAGCGGGACAGGCAGATTCTCTGGAGGGAAGGAATGGGTGACGATTTGGGTCGAGACCCATCTTTCAGACATTTACAGAAATCTATTCAAAAATTGTCTTGTTTGGTCACTGTATTTCCAAATTTGCTTCCAATGTGACACCTCATTCAGTGACGTAGCAAGAACCACCTCAGCTATCTAATTATGAAAGATAATAATGCATGTGATCATACTGTCTGCTGGAAAAGTGCAGATCGGGACATCAGTATCATTCAACAATCAATAGATACTGCCAATATGAAGTTCAACAATCCTGAGGCCAACTGCTGAGCATCAGGAATAGACAAACCTCTGTGTGTGCCATTTTGAGGGACCAACTAACTCGTGCGTGTTAGTTGCTGATGGGTTTCTAGTCTACGTTACTTTAGGCTAACTAGTGCTTGATGCAGAGTCTATAAGGGAACCTTGTTCCAGGAGTTAATTGAGTTTGCCTTGACTTAAGGCTTCCTCAGTATCAAGTTGCTCCAAGACAAGGATGCTCCTGTGATTGTGTTCTTGGAGAGTCACACGTCAGAGGCCGCATGCAGAGGAACGTTTAAAGCTGCTGAACTTCAATGGCGGAGACAAGATTTGCAACAGGACGTCAAATACTATCTTCTCCCCTATAGAATATAAGGCCATAAGGTCATAAGTGATAGGAGCAATTAGGCCATTCGGCCCATCATCTACTCTGCCATTCAATCATGGCTGATCCAACTCTCCCTCCTAACCCCATTTTCCTGCCTTCTCCCCATAACCTCTGACACTTGTACGAATCAATAATCTATCTATCTCTGCCTTTAAAATAGCCACTGATTTGGCCTCCACAGCATTCTGTGGCAAACCTTTCCACAGATTCACCACCCTCTGACTAAAGACATTCCTTCTCATCACCTTCCTAAAGGAATGTCCTTTATATTCTGAGGCTATATCCTCTTGTCTTAAATTCTGCTACGAGTGGAAACATCCTCTCCACATCCACTCTATCCAAGCCTTTCACTATTCTGTATGTTTCAATGAGGTCCCCCCTCATTCTTCTAAACTCCAGCGAGTACAGGCCCAGTGCCGTCAAATGGTGAAAACTAAGAATATCGGCAACTCACAGGTTGTATAACGGTTCTGTTCCTAACTGTTAGTAGGCCAATTTCTTCATCTCAAAAATGCCTGTATTTTATGTAGCTACCCAACTCGCTATAAATCTTTCAATTCATTGAATAAGCACCTTAGCGCTATCCACAATTAAACCAATGGACTATTTACAACATCCAGCCATTAATGAACATCATGAAACATGTTAGTATTCTTATTACTAGCTAGAAAAAGGTTTTAACGGTTTCTTGGAGAATATGAGTAAAATCAGATTTTCCCCAAGTCAGGTCAAAGCTAAACTAGGAAACTGGAGTGAAGGTCTGAGATTTACTTCCGCTACCTAACGCCAACAAACCTGTGCTGCTATGATACTATTTTAAGCCCCTTTGAACTCTGGGGTTCACAGTTGTTCTCTCAGCTGAGTTGTTCTCTTGCTTTTCACACACTGTACTTCCACTGTATCAGACTATACTGGGGCTGCGAAAAAGCTGAGAACTTTCCCTCCAAACATTGAATGCTGGTTGGTCCACATATCCTGAAATGAAATAGGCCACCACTTCTATGCTGGAGACCATCAGCTCCAGATTCTGTGCAGAATTGTTGCCAAAATCCTCCTTGGTCCCTGAAATTACAACAAATATTTTCTGGGAGCAGATCCCTTTGGATGCAGCAACCCCAAGGCAAGGCAAGGCACCAAATTTAAACAGTGAAGCCAATACAACTTCCATTATTCGAATTGCTAAGAATTTCCACAGAATAGCAATGTTTATGTCAGTGCTATATGATTAAATTACCAGAAATGAGATGTGAAAAGTAAAGCCATCACATCAGGATGGTTTTATGTACCCCTGGATGCTCAGTTTACCTCCTCCCACCATTAGTTGTGCTACATAGTAGATGTACTGTGTAATGTCAGTTCTAATGCAACATTATCTTGGAAATCAGAGCGCATTCTTTCAAGGAGAGATAATCACCAATCCTTTCTGGGCATTGAACCAGGACCATGAGAGTGTCAGAGACAAAGAGCCAGAAGGATTGGAACCGTGTGAACCAAGCATCAGAACCAGGGACATTTTGAATATTGGGGCCAAGAGGGCAAGAGTCTATCAATAGTCCCCAAGGAATTTAAAGTTCACTCATTATCTTCACCTCTTTGCTGCATGGAATCATCGACAACCCCATACACTACCCTCACTTGATGCTTTTCAGCCCGTATCTGCCAGCAACAATTTCCAAAATGGCTGACCCTGCGATCAGTTTACCACTGGCACTCTGATCCCACCACACTCCATTTCTGCAGCTCACAAATCCTCCAGCTTCCAACTCTCTTATTCCCCAATCACTAGAATCTATAATTTCCCCATCTCCCAAAGCTGATGCTTTGAGCACCTTGATCGTACGATTTTGATTCCCCCTTAGCCTCAGAACTCTGATACCTCCTGGCTCTGGCATACTCTTGCCCTCTTGGCCCCAATATTCAAAATGTCCCTGGTTCTGATGCTTGGTTCACACGGTTCCAATCCTTCTGGCTCTTTGTCTCTGACACTCTCATGGTCCTGGTTCAATGCCCAATTTCAACTTGTGGCCTTCACTGACACTAACCCATTGAAACCCAAGGACCTGTCCCTCTATGTCCTGTATGTCCTTGATTACCGACCACCAAACTTGATTAGAAGCCCAATCACCACCCTCCGAAAAGGTCTTCCACCATGGCAATGGACAAATGTCAAAGTCAAACATGATGGGATGGGATCCCTGTGACAAGTGACTCAATTCCTGACACCCAAGATCCAATGCACCATCTGAATGATGTGAATAAAGAGTGTGAGTGAATTCACTCCATTTCTCAGAATGAGCTAAAGTCTGACTACTCCACAAAAGATCAGTACCAACCAAGACAAAGAAGCTTGCTGCACCAAGCTATCATCTGGACCATGCCTGCAACGTAAGCCATCAAATAAATCCATCGCAGCATCTCTTCAAGGCTTTTTCAAGAGTGACTCCCAAGCCCACACCCTCTGCCACTTAGAGAATGGGAGAAGAAAGCTCTATAAAACTGCAGACATCTTCCAACTGGGAAATACATGCCTTTCCGACTGGGAAATACATAACTATAGATAGACACAAAATGCTGGAGTAACTCAGCAGGACAGGCAGCATCACTGGATAGAAGGAATGGATGACATTTCGGGTTGAGATCAGTCTGAAGAATGGTCTCGACCTGAAACGTCACCCATTCCTTCTCTCCAGAGATGCTGCCTGTCCGTTGAGTTACTCCAGCATTTTGTATCTATCTTCGGTTTCAACCACCATCTGCAGTTCCTTCCTACGCAAGTACATTACCATGGCTGTTCAGAATGTTGGATCGTTCTTACCACAAGGACTGAAACAGTTCAAGACATCAGGTCACCACTGTCTTCTCCAATATGAGTTTGACTGAAAAGCCTCATTGCATAAAAGAATAATACTAATTGGATGGGTCATCTTGCGGTGTTGCTGTTCTGCTTTGTACGTTTGACTGTCATGACTTAAACTCGTAATGTGGGCTGACACAGTGCAGACTTGAAGGAATGTTCTCTTGTAAAACCTGTCATTTTTTGTCTACAATGAACTTTATTTTTCCTCAAGTAAACATTTATCTTTAGAGCTGGAGACCCGGGTTCCATCCCAACTATGGGTGCTTGTCTGTACAGAGTTTGTATGTTCTCCCCGTGACCACGTGGGTTTTCTCTGAGATCTTTGGTTTCATCCCACACTCCAACGACGTATAGGTTTGTATGTTCATTGGATTGGTACAAGTGCAAATTGTCCCTAGTGCATGTAGGATAGTGTTAATGTGCGGGGATCAGTGGTCGGTGCAGACTCAGTGGGCCTCTTCTTCTTCTTCTTTTGTGTGGCGTGCACGGCCTAAAGTTGTTGGACAAAGTGTTCTATTTGACCTTCCATTTGTGCACGTCGAGTTGATTGCATTAGTCGAAACAGGGCGGACCACGTGAAGGTTGCAATCTTCCACCCCCACTCAGTGGGCTGAAGGGCCTGTTTCCGAGCTGTATCTCTAAAAGTAAACTAAACTAAACTTATTCTTGCTCAAGCAGACATTGAGAAATCCAGAGCACAATTCAAAGGTGGTTGGTCATGCCAACATTCCTCTCTCAAAAAGAATGGATAGATCTCGACACAGCAACATTATCTCCATGGACTGACTGCCAGGAAAATACAGTTCAAATGGAGAAAGTATTAGCTATCATTATACAATGTGCTGGATGTGAGCTCAGCAGAGGTCAGAGAATAACAATAGAATGAAGAATAATACTCTTGCTGAAGCAAAACATCTCATCTTGGCCCTTAGTATTGATGCCACTTAATGATGTGCTGTGCAAATGCAAAAAGCATGGTTTGTGCCTTTGGAAGATTACTTCTCACAGGGCCATATTATTTTAGATATTTTATATATTAATAGTCACCTCCCACAAGAGAGGGTTGTATATACTGGGCAGAATCCATGGTAATGTAGACTATTGGGAGGAATGTACGTGAACCGCCAAATACTTTTTCTCTCTGAATGTTTTTATTAATGTTCTGATTTCTAACATATGCCTGGATACATGATTTGATTGTACAAGTCACGCAAGCTCTTTCCATTATTGTATCCATTTCATTGATTAATTATCTAGCTTGTCGGAATTGTTCCGTGGAATATACGGCTGCATTCTGATACTCAGCATAAACTTTCATTCCAAATAAAAGGCAAGGCCATGCCTTTTGCATTTGGACAGATCATCATTAAGTGCCATCAATAATAAGGGCCAAGATACGATTTTTCGATTTTGCAGGAGTTTTCCTCTCAGTTTCATTGCAAACCTATTCTGTAGCCAGCTGGGCTCATGTGCAACGTTCTTGAACTTCCAAATACATAATTACAGCCATGCTTGCTGGTTCAGAACCAGGATATTATTTTGGGAATGCAACCAACCAAAATGTGCTAGTGATATTGTAAAAACATATGCCTGGATTGTCCTGTATGAAAGCAATGATACGATACATTGGATGTTGAATGTAACACATTGCTGTTGGCAACTCCCTCCTCTTATTGTGATTAGCAATGTGATTATTAAAAACAGCACTGGAGTGATCATGATGCAATCAGTGTTTCATGGCACTGCTGGGCATGGTAAATGGAAACATGTAATTCTGATACAAAATGTTGATATTCCATTAAGATTGAGAGTGAGGCATGGAATTGAACATGGTAGGATGAGTTTTATTCTACACTAGACTATGCTGACCCATTGGATCTGCTCCCCCAATATTCCACCTCTCACCCGTTCCCCTATCGCAATATTCCACCACTCACACATAGTCCCCAACTGCGCAGGCGCGGCTCATTTCCCCTCATCCCCAGCACTCCCTCCCCTCATCTTCACCCTCCCTCACCTCTCTCCCTCTCCTTTCCCCTACCCTCACTCCCTCCCTCCCCTCGCCACCCCCATCTTATCCCCCACTCCTCACCTCCCCCTAGCCACCTCTCCATTATTGGGAGTGGGGACTATGTGTAAGTTTCCCTTCTCTCCGTTTATTCCCCGCTACCTACATCCCCCACTCCCCCTCTATTCCCCCTACCCCACTCTCCCTCCTCACCTCTCCCATTATCCACCCTCTCCACCCCCTCCTCTCCCTCAATCACCCTACTCACCTCCCCAGGATTTTTCCCTCTTCTCCTCCCCTCCCCCAATCTCACCCTCACCTCTCTCTCTCCATCTCCTTTCCCCTACCCTCAGTCACTCTCTCCCTCCATAACTCCTCACCCCTCCCTACCCTCTCCAATCCATCTATCCCCCACTCCTCACCCCCCCCTATCCCCTCCCACTATTCCTCCTCACCTCCCCCACTGCCCACCCCTCCCTCTATTTCCAACTCACTATCTCCCCCACTCCCCCTCCAGACTTGAGGCAGGAAAAAATACTCAGCTACAAGGGGTTTAACCTCTCACACCAGATGGGGTTTGGACTGGGTGCAAAAGTATTACCACACCCACATTCCCTCTGTCCTAGCCTCAAATGAAAGTAAGGGCAAGGACTGCCAATGTGCTGTTATTGTTCATTGTGTGAACCATTGTGCCCGCTGATGGAAGAATCCTGAACTTGAACTTTGGATATGAAAGAAAGAGTGGAAAGCAAACTCAGAAGGAGAGTAAAATAGTAAGATTAAATGAGAACTTACCAGTTTTAAGTTTGATCTTTATTTTATGAGGCGTTACGATGAGGGACTACGTGAAGAACCCCGTACAGCCGTTCATGCGTCAAACTTCAAAGCTACGGTGTGAAATTACAGGTAATAGTGACTGAAGTATAATAGTAAGAACAAAAGACCAGAACTACCAGATGACATTTATGAGGGTTGGGAGCGGAGGGCACGTAGTCCCTCATCGTAACTCCTCATAAAATAAAGATCAAACTTCAAACTGGTAAGTTCTCATTTAATCTTACTATTTTACTTCGGAGTCACGTGAGTGACTACGTGAAGATTTCAAAGCTCTGCAATTTCATACCATGTGAAATGAGTATACGCAACCACAGCTGCTTAATTGACAAATGAAGGGAAAACATTCACAATGCATACAGTCCTGACATAGCTGTAAAACATGTTGATGCTGTTTAAATGAAATAATAATATTTCCATCTCTCACCCAGATGGAAAATATAACCAAAACATAAATAGAGTTAACAAATACCCCTGGTTCAGCAGATGGGTTATTATAAATGTATGGCGATTCGTTCGTTGGACCATGCTGCAGCCGTAACAATGCAACACAGCAGAACGTAAATACCCTTGCTGCTGATGTTGTAACAGCCCTGGTGGAATGATATCTGGAATCAGAATCCATTCCTACATAACGCAAACTCCATTTTTATCATCTGGAGCGGCCTGAACAAATACGTTCTCCCCATTTTTTTGTGACGAACAACATTGCTAGTCCAGAACCTCCAAGGCTCTTGGTGACCTTGATGTATCGTTGTATATATGTGTGCATACCTTATCATAGGTCCCCTGGCATGCCTGTGACTATTTTGAGACCTGACCCCCTTCTGGTCTACTCAAGTATTAATAACATAATATTATAATTTACAGGTATAATCATCCTGTACCATAACAATTATGTAGCGACTAAACCTGCTGTGCTAAACCAGCACCAGACGGATAACTACCTAATAAACTCCAACCAAATTTAAGGGTACAGCTGGAGCCTCCTAGTGAAATAGTGTTCACAAATGTCAACATCGCATATGGCATTGTACTGGTCCTGGGAGACCTACATTGAAGATATCCTACCACTTGATGTCCGGCCTGAACCCGACAGAGCAGGTCTTGTTTGCTACAGCCAACTCAATGAGAAAGCAAATTGACACAATTAATGGCCATACAACTCAATAATTAACAAACGATCATTTAACATGAACTCCAAATATTAGCAATTTATATAATTTTCAATGTAACATGAGCATAAACAAACTCTATCATCTCCTGGAAAAGAAAGGTTCTGCATTTTGGTGCTATCCAAGCACTTTGAACACATGGAAGGATAGATGTAAAACCCAAACCTTAGGGCAGTTTATTAAACCTGCAGAACATAATTTGAGTTTAACATGCAACAGCTGATTTCCCAAGCCTCAGGCTGAACCAGCAAAATTACGTTTAAAATAACCAAATAAGGTTATATTATTAATCCCGACAAATCGGGTATCAATTTGCATAATCACACAATAGGGAACTAAAACGGCCTCTTAATTACTTTCTTTGACACCTCGATTGATGAAGGAAAATGGAGAGAGCCATTAAAGACCCTCCTTCTCCTTGCAGCGATAACGTATCTCTTGCCACTCTTATGCCACATATTTTGCAACCAGTGAATAAGCATGACAACAACATACATATGTACACACACACACACTTACACACACACACACACAAACACACACATATATATATATACATATATATGCACGCATACATATAAATATATATATATATACACATACAGTGGCTTGCAAAAGTATCCATACCCCGTGAACTTTTCCACATTTTGTCACGTTGCAACCACAAAAGTAAATGTATTTTATTGGGATTTTATGTGATAGACCAACACAAAGTGGTGCATAATTGTGAAGTGGAAGGAAAATGATACATGGTTTCCAAATTTTATTACAAATAACAAACTGAAAAGTGTGGCGTGCAAAAGTATTCAGCCCCCCTGAGTCAATACTTTGCAGAACCACCTTTCGCTGCAATTACGCCAGCAAGACTTTTGGGGTATGTCTCTACTAGCTTTGCACATCTAGAGATTTAAATTTTTGCCCATTTGTCTTTGCAAAATAGCTCAAACAGTCAGATTGGATGGAGAGCATCTCTGAACAGCAATTTTCAAGTCTTGCCAGAGATTCTCAATTGGATTTAGGTCTGGACTTTGACTGGGCCATTCTAACACATGAATATGCTTTGATCTAAACCATTCCATTGTAGCTCTGGCTGTATATTTAGCGTCGTTGTCCTGCTGGAAAGTGAACCTCCGCCCCAGTCTCAAGTCTTTTGCAGACTCTAACAGGTTTTCTTCCAAGATTGCCCTGTATTTGGCTCCATCCATCTTCCCATGAACTCTGACCAGCTTCCCTGTCCCTGCTGAAGAAAAGCCTCCCCACAGCATGATGTGGGCTTGCCCGGCCTGTCAGTTTAGGTGGACGGCCATGTTTTGGTAGGTTTGCAGTTGTGCCATACTCTTTCCATTTTCAGATGATGGATTGAACAGTGCTCCGTGAGATGTTCAAAGCTTGGGATATTTTTTTATAACCTAACCCTGCTTTAAACGTCTCCACAACTTTATCCCTGATCTGCCAGGTGTATT
>CM069141.1:63880245-63907872 GCA_035221665.1 Okamejei kenojei | reverse complement strand
CGCACCACTTTTTTGTGTGTGAGGATGTGAGAAGTCCATGCCGGGTGACGAACGGGCCGCAGCTGCTGTTCTTTCACATCAGTTGCAATCAGATGTTGGGAGCGGAGCTCAGGGTTCGCCTCTGAGCTTGCTTTGGTGCCCAGGCATGGATTTGAGGTGGAGGGAGGTTGGGAGGGAGGGGGGGGGGGGGGGGAGGTTGAGGTGCGCGGGCGTCATTAATCTGTCTGGGTGACAAGGCTATTAGGTTAGGTGGGATCTCCTCTGCGGGATGATCTTTAGTGCGGGAGACAAGTGTAGGGGAGGTGTACTGAAGTGTGGGCAGACAACTTGGTAGTGACTGCCAAACGTTCAAAGCCACTGTGTCTCCCTGTCCCTGGGATAGCAGGGGGCGATTCAAAAGGCACAATACCCCCTCCCCCTCCACGCCAACACAAAGGCAAACGATCCCTAGGCTTTAGACGGATGGGGGGGAGTGGGGTGGGAGGGGGGGGGACAGATGCAACAAGATGGAGTAACAACGCGGGCCAGGTAACATCTTCTGGAGACCGTGGATAGGTGATGTTTCGGCTAAAGGCTCGTCGTCTGATGTAAGGATCTGACCCAAAAAGTCACCGATTCTTCTTCAGGTTGCTTCCTGACCCATCAAATTACTCAGCATTTTGTGTTGGGCATCAAACAAAACCTCGTCCAGTAGTTCTGCTCATTTTCCAGATCGGCTAATTTACATTTGTTCCCTGATTACCCACCTTCCCCTCACTTCTTCCCACAGTTGCACTAAATAAACTGTAACTTTTGACTTAATAATTACTATACTGTTAAATCTATTTATTTTAAATTGAAACATAGAAACATAGAAATTAGGTGCAGGAGTAGGCCTTAGCCCTACGAGCCTGCACGCCATTCAATGTGATCATGGCTGATCATCCAACTCCAGTATCACGTACCTGCCTTCTCGCTCCATACCCTTCTGATCCCCTTAGCACAGGGCCACATCCAACACTCTTAAATTATAGCCAATGAACTGCGCCTCAACTACCCTCTGTGGCAGAGAGTTCACAGACTCACCACTCTCTGTGTGAAGAAAGTCTTTACTCATCTCGGTTTTAAAGGAATTTCCCCCTTATCCTTAAGCTGTGACCCCTTGTCCTGGACTTCCCCACATCGGGGAACAATCTTCTGCATCTAGACTGTCAAACCCTTAAGATTTTTGTAAGTTTCTATAAGATCCCCTCTTAATTTCTAAATTCCAGAGAGTATAAACCGAGTCTATCCAGTCTTTCTTCATAAGACAGTCCTGACATCCCAGGAATCAGTCTGGTGAACCTTCTCTGCACTCCCTCTATGGCAATAATGTCCTTCCTCAGATTTGGAGACCAAAACTGCACGGCAAAACTCCAGGTGTGGTCTCACCAAGACCCTGTACAACTGAAGTAGAACCTCCCTGCTCCTGTACTCAAATACTGTACTCGGGTTGGGACTCTTCTTCAGGGCCTTTACTTTAGTTTAGATACAGTGTGGAAACAGGCCCTTTGGCCCACCGAGCCCATGCTGACACAAATCACCGGGACACTAGTTTATCTACACCACTGCGGAGCAATTTACTGACGACAATTAACATACCATGGCACGTCTTTGGATTGTGGGAGGAAACATGGAGCACCCTAGAAAAAAATTTACGTGGTTCACTGGTTGAGGAACGTTGCAATCCAGTCTTGGACAGCCACAGTCGTCAGGATTGAACTCGGGTCTCTGTCGCGTGAGGAGCAACTCTACTGCTGCGGCCAATGTGACATTCCAGTTTTAGATTGATGTTAGCCGCTTACAAATCCCATTCCCTGCACAGCGTGGAGAATCATGAATTGCCAAGACACAAGGCACTGTAGATATTGGTCTTTTTTAAAAATCACGAAAACAAAGTTATCTATTCAAGAATAAGTAGGTGGTTCGTTGGATTTGTTTCCATTACTTCAACTTAAATTGTCCATAATCTATAACTTAAAAGTTTTTTTTAAAAGCATTAGTGGCAACTACAGATTGTGTTCTGTTCAGGTTCAGTTCATGGGTCAACTCAGAGAGGAAGTCTCCCCCCTTCCCGGGTTTTCGCGCCATGTTTATAATGCTTTCTTGCATTATGAAGGTCCTCGACAGTGAACCCCATGGGTAAACATTACAAAATGTCTACTCACACAGTCAGTAACTTGTCTCCCGTACTAAGTCACCCCAACCCCCCCCCTTCTTTCAGACTGGTCAGGGATCAGGGAAAATGAGAGATATAGCCTCTCCTCAGCCTCGGGCCCTGGCATTCCCTCTATCTCTATCTCCCTCCCCCACCCTAGTCGCACTAGCTTCTCATTTTCACACCACAAACAGCTTACACAATGGCTTGTTCCCTTTATCATTGATACTTTTTTGCATATCTTTCATTCATTGTTCTTTATCTCTCCACATCTCCGTCTATATCTCTCGTTTCCCTGATCCCTGACCAGTCTGAAGAAGGGTCTCGACCCGAAACGTCGCCTATCTCCTTCGCTCCTTAGATGCTGCTGCACCCGCTGAGTTTCTCCAGCTTTTTGTGTAACCCCCATGGTAGTGGAGGGTTATTTTCAGATTGAAGCCTTATGACCAGCCATGTGTTGCGGGGAATGATAGTGGGTCCACTGTTGCCTGTCTTTGTGTTATGATTTGGGCCAGAATGTAGTTGGTCTAGTTAGTAAATTTGAGGATAAAACCAGAATGGGTTATGTCATGGGCAATGAAGAAGGGTATCAATGATTACAACAGCATCTAGATCAACTGGGAAAGTGGGCCAAGAATGGGCAGATTGAATTTAGAACATGTACTGGCGATCTTATGATCAACCAATGGATTTAATGGCTTTGACCCCTCCCGGGATCTGGATACACCAGGAAGGCCTTCAGGTAAGTGCTGGGACATGTGTCCCATCTCCCTCCCCACTCCATAAGCAGAAAGGGATGGGAAAGAGACATTGCAACTGGTGTCAGGGATCACGTTTTGATGAGAAGATGGCGGAGGAAACGTCATAAGAGAATGACTCGACTCTGTCCGCCAATCTCCTTTTATGTATAAAATCCTCTGGGATTTTATTATGAATCAATTTTACCCAATCTCATTTTTATGGTTCTTCTGGAACCACCTAAATCCCTGCTTGATTTTATTTCTGCTTTCTTCTATTTATCCACCAATCATCCCCTCTCTGATTGTCTTCTTCAACCTTAGATAAGCTTTCTTTTTCTTTTTGTCCATAATTACAACCTTGCTCGTCATCCAAGTTTCCCTTTACCTTGTCATTCTTATCCCTCCTCCTTTCTGCACAATGCTCATACTGAATTTGATGAACTAGTCTTTAACGAATTCCCACATGTCAAGCCCCCCCCCCCCCCCCACCCCAAAAATATTTACTCCCAATTTACTCCTTACTGCAGTTTCTACCTAATAATGCTCTAATTTGACCTTCCCCAAATTAGGAAGGTCCCGACTTATCAGACCTTTTGGAAAACTTATGCAGTTGTGGTCACTGTTCCCAAAATGCTCTCCCACTGAAGCTAACTAGGCTCATTTCCCAATTCAAGGTCCAGTTTATTCCCTCCTCTAGTAAGAAACCCTCTTGGATTTATTGAACAAACTGTGCCCAAACTAAGCCTCTAGCAGTAAGTAAGTCTCCACAGTCATTATAGTGTGAAGTTAAATATCCACTATGACAATCTTGTTGTTTTTATATATTTCCATATTCCAAGCATATGACATGTTGGCCTTCAAAGCGAGAGGATTTGAGTATAGGAGCAAGGAGGTCCTACTGCAGTTGTACAGGGTCATGGTGAGACCACACCTGGAATATTGTGTGCAGTTTTGGTCTCCTAATTTGAGGAAGGACATTCTTGTTATTGAGGGAGTGCAGCGTAGGTTCACCAGGTAACTCCCGGGATGGCAGGCCTGACATACAGTATGATGAAACAATAGATCGACTGGGCTTATATTCACTGGAATTTGGAAGGATGAGAGGAGAGCTTATAGAAACATATAAAATTCTTAAGGGATTAGTCAGGCTAAATGCAGGAAAAATGTTACCGGTGTTGGGGCAGTTCAGAACCAGGGGTCACAGTTTAAGAATAAGGGGTAGGCCATTTAGGACTGAGATGAGGAAAATCTTTTTCACCCAGATAGTTGTAAATCTGTGGAATTCTCTGCCACAGAAGGCAGTGGAGGCTAATTCACTGGATGTTTTCAAGAGAGAGTTAGATTTAGCTCTTAGGGCGTGTTGATTTGTTGTAAGGTGAAGGAATATTTTGTGGAAGGGCTTATTAGTTATAGGGATAATTTGCTTTCAGCTTATTTTGTTTGTGAAAAGGAGTGTGGTAATGATTGGATGATCAGCATGATCTTCGGTTGATACTGGCTCGCTGGCCTATCCTGCACTATTTTCTATGTTTCTATGTTTCTACATTTCTGTTCCTCTATCTCTGGTGCTCTAGCTTTTGGGAGGCCTACAGTATAATCCTGTGAGTATCAATATTTTTGAGCACTACCCATATCACCTCAGTGGAGAAAACCTCCAGTATGTTTCCTCAGTGCAGTTGTGGCATTTACCCTGTTAGTCATGCAACGGCTCTACTTCTTCTACCGCCCTTTCTAACACATCTGAGACCATGGAATATTGAGCTGCTTATCCTGTCTCTCTCATAACCATGTACCTGTATTGGCATAACGTCACAGTTCTATGAACTGGTCCAGGCTCTAAATTCATCTATTTTACTCCATGTATTGAAATAAGCACGCTTCTGCCCATCGGTCTCACCTGTCCTTCCTTGCGACTGAAGGGCCTATCCCACTTGGGTGTCATTTGCATGTAATTTACGAGACATCGATTACGCGTCATGACGCACGACGCACGCAATGCGCGCATGGTACGCATTACGCGTGCATGGTGACATAAGCAGTGACGCGCGGTCGCACGCGGCGCCCCAGGATTTTGGGGATGTACAAAATCTCCACGCACCATCTGCGTGACGAGCAAATGACGCCCAAGTGGGACAGGCCCTATATATGTCATAACCTCTAAATTCCCACCAATCTCTCCACTTGCTGGTCTATTTTGTTTAAACTCAGACAACCTTTACTCTGACAAGTGAGAAATTTGCATTTTGGTAAATTAAAGTAGCTTAGGGCTTACACATTAAATGACAGGGCTCTGAGAAGTGTTCTAGAACAGAGAGACCGAATGGTAACATAGATAGTTCCCTGAAAGTAGTGACACTGGCAGACGGAATGGTGAACAAAGTGTTTGTCATGTTTGCCTTCATTAGTCAGAGAACTTTGTACAAATGTTGAGCATGATGGGCAACTATACAAGATATTAATTTACTTTAGAGAAACAGCGTGGAAACAGGTCTTCAGCCCATAGTGTGGGAGGAAACAGGAACACCTGAAGAAAACCCACGTGGTCACGGCAGAACATTCAAATGCCATACAAACGGCACATGTAATAAGGATCAAACCCAGGTCTCTGGTCCTGTAGGAAAGCAACTCTACCACTGTGCCACCGTGCCACCCCGTGGTGATAGGTTTCCGCACTAGAGGAATACACTTGGAGTTCCAGTCGCCCAGCTATAAGAAGGATGTCATTAAGCTGGAAAGGGTGAAAACAAAAATTACAGCCCACTACTGGGACTGGAGGTCTCCAGTTACAAGGACAGACTAGAGAATATGATGCTGATAAATGATCTTTTAGAGGTATATGTAATCATGAGGGACATTGATATGGTGAATGGTGGCAGTATTTTTCTTAAGGTAGGGAGGCAAAAAATTAGGGGGTATTGATCTGTGGAATGAGCTGCCAGATAAAGTGATAACGTACAATTACATCATTTAAAAGGCATTTGTTACATGGATAGGAGTGATTGAGAGGGATATGGGCCAAACACAGGCAGATATTCAAGGAGGCAACCTAGTCGGCATGGAGAAGTTAGACCAAAGAGGTAAATCCCTTTTTATGCTTCAATGACTACTAGACTAAGTGGGACCCATTGGCTCCCAGGGGCGTGGGGGGGGGGGGGGAGGGGGAAGGGGGAGGTGTGGGGAGGGGGGGGGCTCACACTGTGCTCACCCCGCACCTTCAATTTCCGGCCTCACGCAGCAGATCCCGGTTCCATTCTGGCTTCACTCAGAGGCTTCCGGTTCGACTCAGCAGCTTCCGGCTGGTCCTGCTGGTCTCCACAGAAGCAGTCCGCAGGCTGCACACTCCCACGCGGGCTGCACACTCTGCGCGGTCTGCTCAACACACTCTGCCCTTTCAGCTTTCTATTCTACTCGCCGCGTTATTGACAGTGGGTTCCGGAAGGGGTGTTTTTTACGATGTTTAAACCTTCATAACTTATGTCACCGATTGGAATAAAACCTATTTGACTTGCAACAGAGGAGAATGGTGAGTAAGGTGGCAAAAAATCGTAGCGCTATGGGGGATCGTTTTTGCGCAAATTTAATTACAACGCAGACTGGAAGTGGTCAAGATGAGAGTTTTAGTAATAGTATATTTTATAAACGGTGGAAGTGAATTAAGGGTGTCCCTGTACATGAATTACTGCATGTAATATCAGCAAGCAATTGGGAAGGCCAATATATGTTGCCTTTTATTGCAAGAGGAATTGAATTCAAGAGCAAAGCTGACTTATTCGTAACACATTGAGCCCTGGTTAGTTCTCACCTGGAGTATTATGTAAGGTAGACAACAATGCTGTAGAAACTCAGCGGGTGAGGCAGCATCTATGGAGCGAAGGAATAGGTGACGTTTCGGGTCGAGACCCTTCTTCAGACTGACATGTAGACTGACGAAGGGTCTCTACCTGAAAAGTCACCGATTCCTTCGCTCCATAGATGCTGCCTCACTCACTGAGTTTCTCCAGCATTTTTGTCCACCTTCGATTTTTACAGCATCTGCAGTTTTTTCTTAAACATGAAGTATTATGTATGTTTAATTTGGCACCTAACATGATTGAAGAAGTGCATCTGAGGTTCATTAAATTGCCTTTTAGGATATGGGCATTGTTCGTTGAAATTAAACATGTTGGACCTATACTTATTCAAAGAATAAGAAGTAATCTCACTGAAATGTACATAATTCTCAAAATGTTTGACAGGTAGATGCAGATAGCTTGGTTTCCCTGCCTGAAATGTCGAAAGCCTGGGTTAGCTGACTCAGAACAAGTGATCAGGTATAGTGAGGAATAGATCGGGTAGATGCTCAGAGTCTCTAGGTGAATCGAGGACCAGAGGCCATAGGTTTAATGTGAAGGAGAAAAGATTTAATAGGAATCTGAGGGGTAACTTTTTCACGCAAAGGGTGGTGAATGTATGAACAAGCTACCGGAGGTGGTAGCTGAAGCAGGGACTATCCCAACATTTAAGAAGCAATTAGACAGGTGCATGGATAGGAGACGTTTGGAGTGATGTGGGCCAAATGCTGGCAGCCAGTGCAGCTGGGGCATGTTGGCCAGTATGGGAAGGTTGTGCTGAAGGGCTGTTTCACTCTATGACTGTGACTTTTACATATTCATGACAGAGATTAGAAGACTTTCTTTCAGATTTAGAGCAGTGAATCTTTGGAATTCCCTAATCTGGAAGGCAGTGTAGGTTTAGCCACTCAGTATATTAAAGACAATGAATGATTATTAGAGATTCAAAGAATTGTGGGGCATGGGGACACGGAATACGGCTTGCACTGGACATGGATTGCAGTGGAGTCAGTGCAGCACAATGTTGCAGATGGTACAACTCCTGTTTCACAGCTCCAGAGACCCGGGTTTGATCCCAACCACGGGTACTGTCGGTATGGTGTTTGCACGTTCTCCCTGTGAAACTCGTGCGTTTCTACCAGGTGCTCCGGCTTCCTCCCACATCCCAAAGACAAGTGAGTTTGTAGTTGGCGTAATTGGCCTCTGTAAATTGCCCCTGGTGTGGTAGGAATAGATGTGAACGTGGGATACCATAGAACTGGTGTATCTTTCAATCACTCAATTAATGAAAGATCAGCATTAATGGTAAATAATGGCAGAGCAGTCAAAAGAACCATGACATAACATGTTCTTACCTCCATTTATTATGTTCTTGCAGTATGTGACTGCCCCCATTAAACTTGATTAATGGTGACCTCCACCCCAGGATGTTAATGAGAGGGGATTCAGCGAAGGGAATGGTTCTGTCATGGTGAGGTGGTTATACTCTGTCTTGCTAAAATTGGCGATTGTTTAACACTTTTGAGGTGAGATTGATACGCCATTTATCTGATGTGACTAAATGTTCTCCAGTTACTGCCGTATGCAGGCAGAGACTGCTCATGAAAACAGAACCTGTGAGAGGAGTAAGTGACAGGCTACTGTAAGCGAATATCTTGCCGTTCCTGGTCAAATGCCGTCTTAAGAATGAAAGGAGATATTATCTCCTCAAGTCTGAAATCCATGTGCCTTGCCCACATTAGCAGCAATGCTACAAGGTGGTCTGGATTTAAGTGATCCTGATAAACATATATCTTATCAAATAAACAGGTTGAGTTGAGTTGAGTTGAGTTTAGTTTAGTTGAGTTTAGTTTAGTTTAGTCTAGTTTAGTTCAGAAATACAACGCGTAAACAGGCCCTTTGGCTCACTGAGCCCTTATCGACCAGCGATCCCCCGCATGCTAACACTATCCTACACACAATAGAGAATATTTTACATTTACACCAAGCCAATTAACCTGCAAACCTGTAAAACCTTTGTAGTGTGAGAAGAAACTGAAGATATCGGAGAAAACCCGCACAGGTCACGGGGTGAACGTACAAAGCCCGTACAGACAGCACCCGTAGTCAGGATGGAACCCGGATCTCTGGCCTCGTAAGGCAGTAGCACTACTGCTAAGCCACTGTGCTGCCCAGGTGATTATGATCTGCCACTTAATAGTTATTCCAAAACCTTCCATTGCCTGTCATTTCTGCATGTTTTTCAATGGTTTATCCTTTCATCAACTTGTTTATTTTTTTCTGTTACTGAAGAGTTGACACAATCCCTCCCCTTCCACATTTTACATTTGAAAGTACTCAGATGTACAGGATCTTCTGCTGGCTGGCACCTCAATATTTTCTACTAAATTAGTTCAAGTCATCCTCATTGAGTTCCTAGTGAAGATGATCACAAAACAGGAATGTGTGGAGAATTGAATACAATGATGCTTAATACTGATCAAAATTAGCTGGGGAGCCTATTCTACAATGTTATGGCAGCTTTACATTTGGCTCATGGAATCTGGAGTTGCACAGCACAGGAATAGGTCCTCTGGCCCACCGCTTCCATACCATACCAATCATCTTGCCCATCTACTCTTTTCCTATTTGCCCGCCTTAGGAACATATCAAGAATCAAGAGCGTTTTATTGTCATGTGTCCCATAACGGAGCAATGAAATTGTTATTTGCAGCAGCACCACACACCTATTTAAGAATCTGTTTAAACACCTCTTAAGCTAAGTTATTGAAGCCGCGGTCTCCGGTGGCGAAGCACCGATTCAGGACTTACCTGGACTTACCTTGTCTGAACATCTGGACGCCCGCAGCAGCGACTGCGGAGGGTTGTGGTCCCGACCACGGGGGAAAATTGGAGGAGGACTGACCAAACTTTGTGCCTTCCACCACAGTGATGAATGTTTGTGTTAATTTTTCATTGTGTATTGTTTGTTCTTATTTCATTGTACCGCTGCTGGCTAATTCTTTTCACTCGCACTTTATGTGCAAGTGACGAATAAAACTTGACTTATTGTAGCTGATTCCACTGATGCTACTTTCCAGATTCAACAACTCTCTGTGACTATCTGAAACCTTCAGTGGGACATTGTTGAAGGAATATGGCTCTAAAACCTGAGTTGTTTCCTGTACCTAACCTTTGCTCATCTTCAGGGTCACCTATTCCTTCTCTCCAGAGATGCTGCCTGCCCCGTTGAGTTACTCGAGCATTTTGTGACTATCTTCGGTTTAAACCAGCATCAACCTTCCTACACGTTGCTCACCTCGCCTGGGAGCTTTCTATATAAAGTTGAGGGATCTTAACTGTGAATCACACTTCACTATAATTGATGGAGAGGTCTTGATGCTGCAATTGTGTGCCTAAAGCTAAACAAACTCTGCCCACAAGAGCAAAAAAATATTTGCATCAAATTCATGAGCAAAATGTTCATTTATGTATTTTTTCAATCATAGTAACAAGCCTGAGAATGAAGTAATGCCCCTTTATAAAATGTTTTATTGTAAGTTATATCCCTTTATCCTCTGAGGTAATATTTTACAAAGCACAACATTGGACATAAGAAAAAAAAATACAAATTACAAACTGCAATTAGATGTTTGTTGAAAACAGTGGACAATTAATAGATATCTATAGCAACTGAATGCCATTTAACAATCACACAAACACGTTAAAGAAAGCTTAAAACACTCACCAGAGCATTACACTATCTACAATCAGTCCATTTAAATAATGAGCTGAGATTAACACCATCAGAATTGAAATGCATGTTTACCTGTATTGTTCAATCTTTACCAGTTATCCTCTCTCCTGCCCTGATCACCCGTATTGTGTTATTACAAGTGTTCGCCGCCCTTCCTACCCATTGTAAACCCGGGGAGTGAATATTGGCAAGTTAATCAACCATGAAGGTCATCACAGTGAAGTCTGTTCCCAGTCCTCAAACAAAAGCTCACACATGTGGTTTCTAGATTGCAATCAGAAACCAAAAGCCATGTTTTATCCTTTGCTAGTTCAGGAAAGAAGAGTCTTAGTTGGAGTATCCCAGCAATTGCAGTTTTCTGCATTCAATCCCACCCTGTATGGTCACCCCTACTTGTTGCCAAGTGTTGGATGCAGCCTCGTGTGGAATGAAGATTAAAATGGTTTCCAACCTCTACCCCACGAGCCAGGGGAAGCCCTTCATGCCAGGGAAATCTAGCTCCCAAACCTGGGAAATTCATGCCAAATTGTGTTATTATTTCTCCCTTTCTGGTCTGACCCACTCATATATTGTGGGCTCAGTGGGGATCTGGGTTGGAAAGTGGCAATAAAACAAGGCAACAAGAACTGTCAACTCAGCAAGCTGGGACTCATGCAAATTAAGGAGGGCCTGATTCAAACTCTACGCCATGTTCTGACAAGCCAAGGTGCCCAGATTAAAGACTCTTGGTCTAATTTAACTGCTTATTCAACTTATTTTATCCCCCAAGATACTGGAACACAATGCCCTTGAAATGTTTTCTCATAAATATGCTACATAGCATCAAATTAATATTTTTTTGTCACAAGTATTTATTTTTTTACTGTCGATCCTTCATTCAGCAGGTCTCCCTTCCTTTCATGCCTCTGTCCCCTCTCTGGAGAACAGCAAACTGTTTGCGTTGATGCTGTTATAGAAGTGGTTGTTAAACTGGTTCAGCACGGAAGAGTAGCCATAGCGATTCGAGGGCCCTGGATCGGCCCACTCCGACCCAGGCGGGCTCAGGATGTTACTGGAAGGTGCGTACGAGCTGAATCCCATCATGTTCTGGGCAGCGTCATTGCCTAATCCAAGAGAAGGCTGCCTCCCTCCAATGGGATTATTATAGGTGGACATACTGGAGATGAAATTGCTGAGGCAGGGAGTGGAGATCGGGGTCGGAGATTTCTTTTCAGGGGTGGTCCCTGTCCTGGCAGGAGAGCTGTCCATAAGGCCTGGGCTTTGAGGTGGCTTCTGGCTGCTGTCGTCAGACTTTTCCGTGCCAACACTGCCTGCGCTGGAGTTGGGATCCGACTTTCTCTTCCTCTTGCGCCGAAAGTTCCCATTGTCAAACATTTTCTCACAGTTCGGGTCCAAAGTCCAGTAATTGCCTTTACCTGAAACAGACGAGGGCAAGGAGGGGAAGAAGTGAAACAAAATCCTATCAGAGTGCAACATCACGAATGAATTTGTCAATCTAATCTGAGATTAGCATTGGGTCTCCATTAGTCACGAAGGCAGCTGAAAATTCTCCGCCATCGAGCTGGATGTGTAACATTTTTAGGAGTTTCTAACCTGCTCTTTCAAATCATTCAATTGGGATCTTTCTGTCTCTTAGCCCTTTCATCCATGTCCATGCTGATCGGAAAATAAAATTCATAGTAATGTCCCACATTCCCATTCCAAAGCTGAACATCTCCTTGTTTTCCCTTTCCCCCTTTAATTTACAGCCTCCTAAAGTCCAGGATTGGCACAGTGCACACTTTTGACGTAACCTCCTCCCCTGTTCTGTCTTGATTTTGGGTCTTCACAATTTAAATGGGTCCTTTGCTCAAAGTAAAGCACATGTCCAAGGGGTAGTCACCCGTATTGGTGTAGCATTGGCAGGCACAGTAGGGGTTTTGAAGACCCCTTGGGTCACGCCAGATAAAGAAAGTCATGCTCATAAACTCATAAATTCAACTCTCCCAATCGCCAAATATTTCTTGAAATTAGATGAATTTTTTTTTTTACCACTGACAATAAAATACGTATGGTGATGAGGTGAAATGTGGTCATTAATCCACGGAGGCTATATGACTTAACCGGTGTCCAGACAGAGAAAAAGGCCCATGAAACAAACTCAAAATTAACTGGCGACTTACCTGGATCATCCTCGTCTCTGGGGACTTTCTTGAAGCAGTCGTTGAGGGACAGGTTGTGTCTGATGGAGTTCTGCCATCCAGCCTTACTCTTGTTGTAGAAGGGGAAATTGTCAGCCACGTACTGGTAGATTTGACTCAATGTCAGTCTTTTATCTGGAGCCCCGTGGATTGCCATTGCAATCAGGGCTGAGTAGGAATAAGGAGGTCTCACCAGCTTCAGCAGCTCCTCCTGATTGGGAATGGATAACCATCCAAGGTCCGACCCTCCCAAGCCAGTACTGTTGGGTAGGAACTGTCTTGGCATCCCGTAGGACTGCGGGATGAAAGGGCTGCCGCTCGACCCTGACAGGTACGAGGTGGTGTTCATGGATGGTCCGTTTAACCACAGGTAGGGGTTTGCACTTGAGCTGTAGTCCTCAATGTCATAGTTAGACGGCCTCTGCGCATTCTGTTGGTGGAAGAAGTTCTCGCAGAAGATGTTCATTTCTGGAGGCTCTTGGCCGATGCTGGGGAACTGAGGGCTACAGCGAGGGGGTGACTGCGTTTGCAGATCGAAGGAACTCATAATCTGTTCAGACCTGTGAGGGTTTAATCAACTGGCAGAATCTCTTGCGGCAAAGTTGCTGTCAAGGCAATTGCACCTTGCATCTCATACTTATACACCTGCGTTCTCAGGGTGTCTGTTACAAACTCCACCCCAGCTCAAGTTGATTGGTGTGACATCACTGAGACAAAATGTTGACGGTTCAGATTTTCTGTACGCTTGCTCAGTTCACAGAGCTGCCTGGATTGCTGCTTAACGGTGGGGAGTCAGGGCAGGGGGGAAGGGAAAGGTGGAGGGAGAGAAAAAGACAGAGAGGGGGAGAGACAGAGAGTAAGAGGGAGAGGAAGAGACCGAGAGAGAGAGAGGGAGAGAGGGAGAGAGAGAGAGAGAGAGAGAGAGAGGGAGGGGGGAGGAAGAGAGAGAGAGAGGGAGAGAGGGATAGAGAGGAAGGGAGAGAGATGAGAGAGAGTGATAAAGAGGGAGAGGGAGAAAATAGAGAGAAGGAGGGAGAGAAAGATGAGAGGGTGATAAAGAGAGAGAATGAGTGATAGAGAGTGATAAAGAGGGGGAGAAAAAGAAAGGGATAGAGAGGAAGGGAGAGAGATGAGAGAGAGAGTGAGAGAGAGAAAAAGGGAGAGAAAAAGAGAGAGAGAGAAAAAGAGAGAGCGAGAGAGAGAGAGAGAGAGAGAGAGAGAGAGAGAGAGAGAGAGAGAGAGGGGGGGGGGGAAGAGAGGGAAAAAGAGGGAACAAGGTGATTTATCTACCACACAGATACATTGCCTAAAGCATTCTGTACTCAGGAATTTGCACAACCCATTCTAAAATGATCCTAAACTAGGAGGAAGAAGGATTCCGCTTGAAATAGATTTCATTATTTAATTTTGAAGTTAAATGAAAAAATAGTGGTTCCTCTCAGTGTTAATATATTTGAGATGAGGTAAAATTCTCCCTTTTTAGCTCAGGGTGGAATTTGAATCATGCACCTCAACAGACATGGTCTTCGATGTCTCCGTGGTTTGCTAAGTGTTTTGCCTGGGGTTATTGACAGAAGATTCTGGACAGCATGGTAACAGAAGGCAGGGTTTTAAGGAGCACCTCAGGACAGGTAGCCTTAACATGTCTGTACACCAAGATGCTGTTCGCACCCACGGCCTGGTTGGTGCTAACAGATGCCAGAGGTTATGGGGAGAAGGCAGGAGAATAGGGTTAGGAGAGAGAGATAGATCAGCCATGATTGAATGGCAGAGTAAACCTGATGGGCCAAATGGCCTAATTCTACGCCTATTCCTTATGACCTTATGACCTTAGGAAATAAGGTGACTAAAGAAATGCATTCTCACTTCGACCCAAAACGTCACCTATTCCTTTTCTCCAGAGGTGTTCGCTGACCCGCTGAGTTGCTCCAGCTTTTTGTTTCCATCTTCGCATTATCACTTGCTGTTGACTGAGCAATTTTAGATATAATGAATATTAAACCCTGGCTTTAAACCATCTCTAAACCCAAAATGACCCCAAACACCCGTCCACACAAACTGCAGACACCAGCCCAAACCATGAATTCAGACATAACTGCATATGGCCTGAACACCCAAAACAGCCAAATCACAAAACCGTGAATGCAATCCTTAAACCTCACTGAAGAGTCTCGACCCGAAATGTCACCCATGCCTTCTATCCAGAGATGCTGCCTGTCCCGCTGAGTTACTCCAGCATTTTGTGTCTATCTTCAGTTTAAACCAGCATCTGCAATTCCTTCCGACCTCTTACACTAACCATGACTGCTCTTTCAACAATATATATCTATATGTATATATACATATATAAAAATATATACTCATGCTGTATAAAATGTTATAGAGAGATAAAGGCAAATTAACTCAGGCAAAGGATGATGTGAAGTTCAAGCCACTAAAAGTGAGGGACGTAAGCACTTGGATGAAAAGAGTACAAAATACGGCGTTACTAGATGAGACGGCTGCCTCTCAGCACCAGTGACCTGGGTTCAAGCCTGACCTCGGGCGTTGTCTGTGTGCAGCTTACATGTTCCTCCTGTGACTGCATGGGATTCTTTCTGCTGCTCTAGCTTTCTCCCGTATTGCAAAGATGTGTGGATTAGTCGCAGTAGTTAATTGGGCCAATGTAAATTGCTCTTTCTGTGTAAGTGAGTACAGGTTGAACACCGATTTTCCAGCAACTGATGGTCCGATTTCCCCCCCCCCCCCCTCGCCCCCCCGCCCCCACTATCATCTGGACAAAATTACTCCAACTCTGTTGAAATTCGCTGAGCAGCCACAGATGGCAGTGTAAACCGAGCGTGAATGGGATGGCCTGCTGACCCATCCCCGGCTCCAACCATCTCCCCTGGCATCTGACTTCACTCCCGACCCACAAGGTGTATCAGCGAACCCCCCTCATCTGATGCTGGATCTTGCTGTTGGTTTCCGGCTTCATCCACTCCCCCTCAACCACCACCTGCTGCTTCTCCCGTCCCACTGTCCAGTAACCCTCTTCCCCCCACCCCCCCCCCCCCCCCACCCCTTCTCCTCTTCCCCCTCCTTCCCCTGCCTCATTTCATTCATTTATTTATTTTTTTTAATTTCAAAATATACTTTATTCAAATGATAAATATATACAATACATTAACCTTGCGGAAAATCCATCATGTTCAGTTCACATTTTGTACATGTTTTTTTCAGTTTCTGGCACTCCTTGGTGCTTTAGACACTCGAGAGGGGAGTCCTTTGTGGGCCAGGGGTATATTGTCGTTTCATTATCACGTTACCTCTGTTGGTCCATTAAAAAACTATAATCCTGAAAGGTTCTTGTTCACCAATGCAGTCGAATTTGGGGGGAGAGTTAATAAGAATATGAGGAGAATAAAACATGGGATTCATGTAAATGAGCAATTGATAATCGGCATGGAATCAGTGTTCTTGTCTGTATCTCTATAACCCCATGACCAACAGGACCAATTGCCCAATTGATAGCAAACTCTGACCTCAAGACAAATCAAGCAAAAGGCTGGGTAGCACTAAACTAGCCTGCTGAACTCATAACCCAACCTTAACTTAAATGTTGGTTAAAACAGCAGGTTAGATTTCATTGCTGATCACACAGCCCTAACATCAATGCCAGTCAACAGAATAGAACATGTTTAGGACTATGTAAGCCTGACTATAATAAATAATTAGATTGGGTCACACTGCGAACATATGTAATCGCAATCAAGCATTTACTTTGGCCCAGGAGGCTTGACGGTTAGCGAGACTGGGAACCCACCTGAAGGCTCGTCAGTCGATGGAGCAGGGAACCCTCCTGGGGGCTCATCGGGGACCTGCCTGACAGCGTAACCGGGAGGGTGCTGGATTTGTCAGGGGCGTGGAGCAAGGATCAGCAGGAGGGTGAACCAGGGTAACCCCTCCAGCGTCCTCAAGTTCGGCTGCAGGAGGTGCCCAGGTCACAAAGATGACCGGTCGAGGAGAGGCCCGTTAGCTCGCGGGAACTGCTCCAGTACGTCGAGCGCAGCCGACCAGACTTGGGACTTTGGAAATGTGTAACCCTAACGCCCTCACGTGCAATATCAGCAAAAGGATTTTCACTGCAGATTGCATGTGTGACAAATAACACACTATTGAATCATTGAACCATTGGCCATGCCCTTCATTATTTTACCAGGGTTCCAAGATTCAAGATTCAAGATTTAAGATTAAATTTTATTGTCACATGCACCAATTAAGGTACAGTGAAATTTGAGTTACCATACAGCCATACTAAGTGAAAAGCAACAATACCAGCAGCCACATAAAATAATATTTAACATAAACATCCACCACAGCGGAATCCACATTCCGTACTGTGATGGAAGGTAATAAAGTTCAATCATCGTCCTCCTTTGTTCACCCGTGGTCGGGGCTGTTGAACCCTCCGCATTTGCCACTGCTGACGCTCCGATGTGTGAGCCCTCACTCCGCGGCGTGGAGCTCCCGAGTCGGCCTCATCTTACCGGAGACCGCGGGCTTCACGGTGTAAAGTCCACAGGCCCCGCGGTTGGAGCTCCCCACAAACCTCAGCAAAGGATTGAAGCGCTGGGCCGGTCTTCAGGAAAGGCCGCACTACTCCACGTTGTTTGGCCCGCGGGGGGGAGGGGGAGGGGGGGGGAGAACGGAGATGCGAGACGGAGAAAAATCGCATCGCCGTCGAGGTAATTGGCTGAAAAAAGTTTCCCCCAAACCCCACATAGAACAGACCAAGAAACATTAAAACATACTTAAAATAATAAAAACAGAGAGGGGACAGACAGGCTGTTGGCGAGGTAGCCAGTCCGGTGTTGCCACCCGCCACCTCAATGCTGCCTGTCGCTAATGTACCATCTATCACCGATGCAAGTAACTAGGTGCACGTGCGATCCAGGGAATGGATGCTGCAAACTTATTTAGCCATGGATGAAGGGGGGAGCTGATCCCAAATACCATTGAGACTACACAAATGGGATCTCGAAACAGTGTTCAACATTTTGAATTACTGGATGAGCTAACGATTCAGAATATATTAACATTGATTTGGACTGTAATGTCGCAAGGGTTTTAAACAGGACCTCAGAAGCACAGATAAACCTTAAACTAAACACTAAGCCTGTTTCATAAGTTCATAAGTTATAGGAGAGGAATTAGGCCATTCGCCCCATCAAGTCGACTCCACCATTCTAGGAGAGGAATTAGGCCATTCGCCCCATCAAGTCGACTCCACCATTCAATCATGGCTGATCTACCTTTCCCTCTCAATACCATTCTCCTGGCTTCTCCCCATAACTCCTGACACTCGTACTAATCAAGAATATGTCAATCTCCACTCAAAAATAGGTATTGGCCTCCACAGCCATCTGTGCAACGAATTCCACCCTCTGACGAAAGAAATTCCTCCTCATCTCCTTTCTTTTTTTTTGAATATATATTTTTTTATTAGAGTATTTAGACAGTGAATTAGCAAACATATGTTATGATAGCAATATTTCATGTTCAACAAGCATACATTATTAATATTATCAAGTGTATCATTTTGACTCTAATAGTTTTTTTTTATAAAGAGAGGAGAACAGTAAGAAAAATAGAATAAAAATCTACATCAAAGAAGAAAATCATAAAGAAAGGAATAATTTACTATTAATACATCGTAGGAGATAAGATCAAGGAATATAAGATATAACTTTTCATCTCCTTTCTTAAAGTACATTATTTTATTCTGAGGCTAAGGTTTCTGGTCTGAGGCTCTCCCACTACAGGAAACATCCTTTTCACATCCACTCTATCCAGAACTTTCACTATTCGGTATGTTTCAATGAGGTTTCAATGAGGTCTCCCCTCATCCTTCTAATCTCTAGCGCCGTCAAACACACTTCGTATGTTAATCCAATCCTTTAGCTAAAGCAACACTTTACTCTTGCTTCTGAAAATATGTTTTAAATGAAAAGGCAAAAAAAAAAATGATAAGAATAAGAACTTGTCTCAAACACTACCTACAGCGACAATATGTACATGTATACTCAAAAACCCGCATATACACGTGTGTACATGAGTTATAATGTTGAGCCAGTGGGTGCCATGCGATTGTATAGTTATTGGATTTTACTAACATGAGAATAGAAAGAATTGATTTTAATTTACTACTTTGCTTTGCCCTTCCAATGGCAAGCCTGCCCTGATCAGAGTCCAGGAGCTGTTAAAAACTGCAATGTTCGGCCTAGTTAACTCTGCTCCTGACAGCAAAATGGATAAAAAAACGTATGAGTCTGTCCCCCAGGCTATTTTTAGGTGACTGCCGGCGACTGTCATAGTCATAGCAGGTCACCGAAAAACTGGCAACTAAACCCCCCTGAAATAGAATCATTAATTTAACAGCAAAAAAGCCCTGACAGGCAACCGGCAGTGGAACCCAGCTGGAGTGGGGCCGAGGCTCGTCTTCTGCTCGCTCCCATCGACCGGGAGAGGGTTGCTCTGGCAGACGATGGACAAAGGGCCGGTAGGAGGTGGTCTTGGGGAGGGGTCTAACCTCCTGCTCCTTCAAGGTCGGCTGCGGGTGGCGTCACCTGGGGCACGAGGGCTGAAGGACCGGAGAGGAGAGGGACGGCTCGCTGGCGAACGGTAAGAGAGGGAGAGGAGGTCGGGCGAGGATGGGCCATGGAGATATGGCAGGCCGAGCACCGGCCGCAGAGAGGCGATCGAGATACCGAGAACTAAGAGCGACTTGGTGGGGCAACGCCACCAAGAAGGACCCGGCAGAGTCACGGCTCCAGGGGCAAGAGGGCTCGGCCCGAATCGGCTGCCTGCCCCTTTTCCGGGCTTACGTCCATGCCCGGCTGGTGTTAGAGAGGGACGACGAGCTGTCCACTGGCACCATGGGGATTTCCGGGACCGCTGGGCAGCGTGGGGGGGGGGGGGTTGAATACATCCTTGACAAGGATTGTAACATAGTTGTATAGTAGTTTATTTAGTATATTTGCTTGTCTTGTATTATGGTGGTGGGCTCTGTTTTGGTTTTATTGCATCGTGTATAATGTTTTAATATTTGAATAAATATTTCGGATGAAAAAAAAAGAACAAAGAAGGACCCGGCAGAGTCACGGTGCCAGGCGGAAGAGGGCTCTGCCCGAACCGGCTGCCTGCCCCTTTTCCGGGCTTACGTCCGTGCCCGGGCAGTAATACAAAGGGACCAAGCGCTGGCCATGTGGAATGCATCCTTGACAAGGATTGTAACACAGTTGTTAGACAGTGTGAAATCCAGGAATATTTGTTTCGATAAGTGGGTGGTTTTGTATTATGGTGTTGGTTTGTTTGGTATTGATTTGTATTATATATATTTTTGTTAAAATAATTGATTACGTTTAAAAAAGAAGGACCCGGCAGAAGAGGGGGGGGGGGGGGGGGGGGGGGTGGGGGTGTGGGGAGCAACCGAGAAGATAAAAAGAGTGATGATCAGAACTATAACGAGTACCTTGTTGCTTTGTCGGCACCAGATATGTTGCGACTCATGGCATACTTTGTGTATTGTACGCAAAATCAAAGCATTTCAGTGTACCTGGGTAGATGTACCAATCAAGTATCATCGACTCATTGTAATGCCTACATAGCAAGGTCCCACAGATCATCCATTTTGGTGAGGGGCCCTTTATGTTGTTCGAAGAAACGCAAACTTGTCCTTGGAACAGTAAGTATTGAAAACAATGTTCAGGTGACCATGACCAGTCAGAAAGTCCTGAACTTGATGCCTCAAAGACTGGCATGTCTGAGTCACAATGTTTAAAGTGCAATGACCCAAAATAGCATGTGAGTGATGGTATAAGAATCACACCAACATGAGTAAAAATGATGCAGTCTTGCAAGAATTGAACCAAAGCCTTGAATATGCTCAAGTGTTTGGAATTGCTTGCCTGGTAATTCAGACATGTTAAGACATCATTGTGAATTGATTCTAAATGATACTTTATGAATGAATGGTACTTGTCACGTAGGGTACCTAAGGAACGTGAAAAGCTCAGCTCTGCAAACAACCGAGGCAGTACACAAGTGTTGCCACATGTTGCCGCCACAAAGTTTCAAAAGTACCAACCAGGTCCACCTGCTGCACTACCGCAAGTGGCAGCAGCCCCCCCCCCCTCCACTCTGCCTTTTGCCCCTTCACTCCAATCGCCACCCCCCCCCGCCAATTCCCCCAATGTTCTCGCTGCCCCCCCACACAACTCCCCGCACGGTTCCCCCCCCCACCCCCCGCTAGAACGACTCAAGATGTGACCATCCGGCCATGTTCAAGAAGTGCCACTTACACCTGTTGTCCCGAGGGTGGGCTTGGCACACCTGTGACCAGACAGCGGGAATCATGATATGGGAGGCTACCTGTAACATTCCTTGGGAAGGGAAGATGCGGAGTGAGACGCTATTTGAGTGCTGGTAAGGAAGGAGGGAATGTGTTTGGAAGAAAGAGTTCATTTGCGGAGGGGAGATTGTAGAGTTGGAACGACTGAGATCGTGAAGGGGACGAGACACCAGAGATATTCAAGTATTCATTATCTCAAGTATCCAAAACCCCAGAATGGAAACAGAATGGAAACAGGCCCTATGGTTCACTGAATTCTCAGTAACCATCAGGTACCCACTGACACTACTCCTATAGTAAGATTATTTTATTCTCCCTGCAGTCAAATCAACTTTCCCACCCCCAATTCTACCACTCACCTACTGCACACACTATTGGCAGTGGTCAGTTAACCAAACAACCTACATGTCTTTGGGCTGTTGAAGGAAACTATAGCAACTGGAGGCATCCCACATGATCACAAGGGAAGCTCCACAGCACTGGAGGTCAGGGGTGAGCATGGGTTGCTGGAGCGGTTAGGCAACAGGTCCACTAGCTTGCATGGGTGCAGAGGGGAAATTATTGTGGGAAGGCAAGACTCAGTCGGCATTATATGTATGGGTGGCACAGTGGCACAGTGGGTAGAGTTGCTGCCTCAGACGCCAGAGACCCGGGTTCGATCCTGACTACGGATGCTGTCTGTACGGGGTTTGGACATTCTCCCTGTGACCGCATGGGTTTCCTCTGGGTGCTCCGAGTTCCCTCCAACACTGGTACGTTAATTGGCTTGATGTGAAATTGTAAGATTGTCCCTAGTGTGTGGGATAGTGCCAGCGTACGGGGATCGCTGGTCGGCGAGGACTTGGTGGGCTGAAGGGCCTGTTTCCACGCTGTATCTCTAAAGTTGAGTAAGCTAAAGGACAGTACCACAAGTATTGGTGTGATGCGAGTCAGACCCAGTTGCTGAGGAGAGTCTACTGTCAACTGCTCCCAAGGATGTGTAGGCTTGCAATGACATGAACAATTATGCTTCCTTTCTCTGTGGTAGTATTAAGGACCTGTTTCAATGTTTACAATCATCTAACAGGTTCATTGTTATTTTTAATGATGAGAGCTTTCCATTTCCCTAAAGAGAATTCATATGTTTAAACCACTACAGGGGGCAATTGGTATCATTAAGCCACAATTAAGCTCATATTCTGATTAAGTTTAATAAGCTTAATGTTCAACATGGATGAACAAAATATATTATTATGAAATTGTGTCTGGAATATTGTTCACCTTATTTTGTTTCTTTCCAATGGAAGTCTGGCTTTCCACGAGACACAATTTACAGACACAATTAGAACAATTTCTGGGTCAGTTTCCATCATTCAGAAAATTTGACGGGGCATTTGCTAACATGATTTTACCCTATGGTTCCAACATGACTTTAGCATTGTCAGCCTACATAATCTCCTTTTCCCTGGGAATATTCCTCGCTGAACATCCTGGAGCAATTTGGATATGGTGTCCTGGCGATACCAATTTGTTGAGTTCTTCTCTGGCATCAAGGCCAACAGCCCATGAAATTGCCAAGCAGGTAAAGTTGTTATTTCCAGTTGTACCACTTTCTCAATGCCAAACTAAGCTGGGTAAGATGTGCCACTCTTGTACCCAAAGTCTGAAATGTAGTTGAAAAATACTTTACCTTCTCATCACCATCCAGCATTAAAGAGTGTCTTGTTCTTCTCTCTTTGCACCAAACATTGTATTAATTTAAGGTTTTGTTTGCAATCATGAGGCTTTTTTTCTTTACCTATTGCAACGTTTAAGAAACATTTATTGTAGTAAGAGTTTGATTACTGATGAGTACGGGTGTCAGGGGTTATGGGAAGAAGGCAGGAGAATGGGGTTAGGAGGGAGAGATAGATCAGCCATGATTAAATGATGGAGCAGACTGGCCTAATTCTGCTCCGATCACATGAACTTATTTAGACTTCCTCCCACACTCCAAAGACGTACAGGTTTGTAGCTTAATTGGCTTTATATAAATATAAATTGTCCCTAGTGTGTGTAGGATATTGATAATGGGCGGGGATCGCTGACCGGTGGCCGGAGGACATATTTCCACCCTCTATCTCTAAACTAAATCAGGAACTCATCCTATAACAATTAATAAGGTCAGCGAACGTGGCTGCTGTTCCTTGCAGTCACTGCCTTTGCTTGTCACAGAGACCATAGATTCATCTCCAGCCTCTACACAGTAGCTGATCTTATCAAGGTAATGACAGAGGTTTTGTAGTTGGCCAGTTGTCTTGGGGAAAGGTAAGGAGATTCAAAGAAGATGACTGGATGGCCACCAGTGTGGATGTCGGGTAAAGGTCAAGATCAGCCTTGTTCTGATCAGTACTAACCATCAGCTCCTTCCCCATGCAGATAAACAGTAACCGTTCGTGGCTTTCATTGGAGGCTTGGGCTTTTGATGGGCAGAAGAAAGCTGTGATCCGGCCGTCTAAAGTTCCCAGTGTTTTTTTGCCACTCTATTTCAAGAAGACTTTATTCTTGCAAGACTCTAGTCCTCAAAATCCCGACATGTTTCTGCACTGCCTTTGAGATACATTTTGTGGCATGGCAATCAGCTGGATGATCAAGAGCAGGTCTGCCTGTGTTAATCATAAAACCCCATAGCACATATTATAGACCTTCATGCCATTTGATGGTCTTTTGCGAGCCCTCTCCTGCCCTACAGCTCTTTCTTATTCCAAATTTAGAGATGCAGTCAAGCATATAAAGACAGGCCCTTCAGCCCACAAGGTCAAAAACAGGAGTGTAGACTATTATCTGAATGGTGGCCGATTAGGAAAAGGGGAGAGGCAACGAGACCTAGGTGTCATGGTACACCAGTCATTGAAAGTAGGCATGCAGGTGCAGCAGGCAGTGAAGAAAGCGAATGGTATGTTAGCATTCATAGCAAAAGGATTTGAGTATAGGAGCAGGGAGGTTCTACTGCAGTTGTACAGGGTTTTGGTGAGACCACATTGCGTACTGAGTTTTGCGTATAGTTTTGATCTCCAAATCTGAGGAAAGACATTCTTGCCATAGAGGGGGTACAGAGAAGGTTCACCAGACTGATTCCTGGGATGTCAGGACTTTCATATGAGGAAAGACTGGATAGACTTGGCTTGTACTCGCTAGAATTTAGAAGATTGAGGGGGGATCTTATAGAAACTTACAAAATTCTTAAGGGGTTGGATTGGCTAGGTGCAGGAAGATTGTTCCCGATGTTGGGGATGTCCAGAACAAGGGGTCACAGTTTAAGGGTAAAGGGAATTTCCTTTAGGACCGAGATGAGGAAAACATTTTTCACACTGAGAGTGGTGAATCTCTGGGATTCTCTGCCACAGAAGGTAGTTGAGGCCAGTTCATTGGTTATATTTAAGAGGGAGTTAGATGTGGCCCTTGTGGCTAAAGGGATCAGGGGGGTATGGAGAGAAGGCAGGTAAAGGATACTGAGTTGGATGATCAGCCATGATCATATTGAATGGCGGTGCAGGCTCGAAGGGCCGAATGGTCGAATGGCCTACTCCTGCACCTATTTTCTATGTTTCTATGTTTCTAAGGTCTGTGCTGACCACCAAGTATCTACTGTTTAACACACTGAGTTACTCCATCATTCTGTGTCTATCTTCCGTTTAAACCAGGATCTGCAGCTCCACCGTGCACAAGTATCTATCTATACTAATCCCATTAATCACCACTTGCATCATCGCTTGCTTGCCTTGGTGATTCCAGTGTTTGCCCACATGCTTCTTAAATGTTGTCCCTCTGTGTCCACTATCTCCCTGGCCATTCCATGGCATAACCACCACACCTTGCTGGTTGCTACAGGTTTGCTTCCACCTTCCCTTCAGAAAGATCTAGAGCTCACATTTAAGGCGGCATGGTTGTGTAGCGGTAGAGCTACTGCCTTACAGCACCAGAGACCCGGGTTCGATCCTGACTAAGGGTGCTGTCTGTGTGTAGTTTCAACGTTCTCCCCGTGACCTGCGTGGGTTTTCTTTGAGATCATCGGTTTCCTCCCACACTCCAAAGACGTACAGGTATGTACGTAAATTAGCCTTGGTATAAATGTAAAACTGTCCCTAGTATGTGTAGGACAGTGTTAATGTGCGGGGATCGCTGGCCAGTCTGGACTCGGTGGGCCGAAGGGCCTGTTTCCACACCGTATCGCTAAACTAAGCTAAACTAAGTTGCCAGTTGCCCTCTGGTTATCAAGATGTCACTCCTAGTTGATTAATTGTGATCTTAAAGAGTGGTCAGCCAGAACACTGGATGATGAGGCCTTCGATTGACTGTCCTCCTACCCTCTCACCCAGAACCCTCAACAACAAGGCATAATGGAAAGCACTGTCATAAAGTACTAGCTTTGGAAAGATTGGCTCTCAAAATCCCTTCTCCTCTCTGATCCTATGTAATGCACTTCCCTCTAGTGGCCTCTCCCTCCCACTACAGCATTCTGTGTGAAGAAGGGTCTCGACCCGAAACGTCGCCTATTTCCTTCGCTCCGGAGATGCTGCCTCACCCGCTGAGTTTCTCCAGCATTTTTGTCTACCTTTGATTTTCCAGCATCTGCAGTTCCTTCTCAAACAGCATTCAGTTACATCTGCAGTCATTACAGGCGTAATAGTTTAGTTTAGTTTAGAGATACAGCGCGGAAACAGGCCCTTCGGCCCACCGAGTCTGCACCGACCAGCGATCTCCGCACATTAACACTATCCAACACACACTAGGGACAACTTACAATTATACCAAGTCAATTAACCTACAAACCGGCACGACTTTGGAGTGTGGGAGGAAACCGAAGCTCTCGGAGAAATCCCACGTGGTCACGGGGAGAACGTACCAGCTCCATAATGACAGCACCAGTGGTCAGGATTGAACCTGGGTCTCTGGCCGTAAGGCAGCAACTCTATCAGTGCGCCACTGTGCCACCCTAATAATAACCACAAAAATTGAAGTAATGGCCCTTCAGCCCATTTAGTCTGTACTGGGTATCGAGCACTCATTAATCCCACTTTACTCACACAACCTCCCCACCAACTTTCCCACCCACCTGCAGATTTTATCACTCACCCATACACTAGGTGTGATTTACAGCAGCCAATTAATTTACCGACCCACGTGTCTTTGAGTCGTGGGAGGAAACGTGAGCACCCAAGGGGAACTCCACACGGCTAGAGCGAGAACGTGCAAACTCCACACAGAAAGCAGCAATAATCTGGATCAAACTGAGGTCGCTGGAGCTGTAAGATCGTGGCACTACCTGCTGCTCCACTGCGCCACGAGTGTGTTGGTGGTTTAGCGGTTAATTTTGTGACTGCCTAAGCCTCCCATTTAGTGTTGGAAAAAGTACATTGTCACAACTAAACCTGTTGCAGGAGTTGCAATAAAACTCTACTCTGCAGGATTGTGGATAAGTGGCTCCACCTACAGGCCTGACCGGCTTAGCACTGCTCAGGAAAATCAGGCTAACTGCCCTCTGCATGCAGATAGACAAAACGCTGCAGTAACTCAGTGGGACAAGCTACAGTTCTGGATAGAAGGAGTGGGTGACGTTTCGGGTCGAGAACCACCTTCAGTCTCAAGAAGGGTCTCGACCCGAATCGTCACCCATTCTTTCTATCTAGAGATGCTGCTTGTCCCGCTGAGTTACTCCAGCATTTTGTGTCCATCTTCAGTGTAAACCAGCATCTGCAGTTCCTTCCTACACATGCCATCTGTATGCAACAAGCTGGGTTTTAGAACGTACCTACTGACCATGCAGACAGGAGTGGTATCCTGACAATAATCCCAAGGACTATGGGTCACAATGTCCCCCAGAATATCACCCTTGCTTATCCCCGATACCACCTGCTAACTCCTTAATATTCTTAACTCCTTAAACCAAGTCAATAGACCAGTGGGCATTCCAGAACAGTTTGGGACCGTTCATCCCATCTCTGTCAATGTCAGCTCTCTATTTTACCTTCTTATGACCCACATTCCAATGAGAAACGATAATAAAAAAACACAATTTTTTTTTAAAAGTCCCAATTTACCTAAATTATGAAAATACCAGCAAAATATTTTTGTGCAACGATACCCAATGCCCATCGCACAGATGGAGTGCTGAATCGGTGGGGGGGGGGGGGGGGGATTTAGCTAATACCTGTCTCCCATTGCAGCTCCCCTTCATTATGTGAGTGAAAGAGGGGTAGGTGTGGTAGGGGGTAGGTAAGTAGGCGCTAGGCTGAGCTGCATGTTTCGGTCTCACCTGCGCAAAGCAGTGAGCATTGGGCGGCACGTGCAAGTGGTGCAGCAGAGTTGCTGCCTTACAACGCTTGCAGCACAGGCCTGAGACCCGGGTTTGATCCCGACTACGAGTGCTGACTGCACAGAGTTTGTACGTTCCCCACCTTGAACTGCGTGGATTTTCTCCGAGGTCTTCGCTTTCCTCCCACACTCCAAAGACGTACAGGTTTGTAGGTAATTGGCCCGGTTTAAATGCAAACATTGACCCTAGTGTGTGGAGGATAGTGTTAATGTGTAGGGATCGCAGGTACAGTAGATGCA
>CM069141.1:63710245-63877745 GCA_035221665.1 Okamejei kenojei | reverse complement strand
GTCTGCCATTCCACTGCCCTCGAATCACACAACTGCCAGCATCATGGAAAATAAAGGGAATGGGCTACAAAGTTTAACCACTCAACATATCATATTGTGACTACAAAAGCCAACATATAATTACTTACTAAAATGCACATTATCCAGATAATATAATCGCCAGATTTAATTTTGTATTAATATTTAATGGAGAGATGTAAGATAAGCTAGCTTTTTATTTGCATTTTGCAGAACACAATTTTGCAGAGTATTTGCATAATTTGGATTTACCGCATCTGCTTTTGTCCGCTTTTGTATGATGCTGTAACTGCATTCATGTTGGGATGTGGTCCGAACAAGTTTTAGATACTCCAGCCAAGCTTCTTTATAAATGAGTGACATCGTGTGGCAATGTGTCTCCATGCATTCATGATGCCTGTGAGACAGTGCTGAGTCTCAAAACGAAATGGTTAGAAGTAAAAATAAAAAGTAAACTATCGACTCCACTTATACCTCGCGCTCCCACAGCAAGGCCAGCACCATAATCAAGGGCGAGTCGCACCCTGGCCACTCCCTCTTCTCCCCTCTCTTTCATTAGGCAAAAGGTGTAGATGTGTTGAAACGCACACCTCCAGATTCAGGGAGAGTTTCTTTCCCAGCTGTTATATGGCAAATGAATCATCCTTCCACAACCAGAGAGCAGTTCTGAACTACCGTCTACCCCTTTAATGACTCTCGGACTCACACTTTGCCAGCTTTACCTTGCACTAACTTGCACTTTACCTTGGACCCCAGTCTGTTAGGTTGGACAACCACAACTCTTCAACCCTCACCCTGAACACTACCGTTCCACAGGGCTGTGTGCTGAGCCCTCTCCTCTACTCCCTCTTCACCGACGACTGCACACCTGTACATGGCACTAACACCATCATCAAGTATGCAGATGATACAATTGTGATTGGCCTCATCAGTGACAACCATGAGTCAGCCTATAGGGAGCATGGTGCGCTGACAACAACCTGGCCCTTAACTCCAAGAAGACCAAGGAGCTCATTGTGGACTACAGAAGGTCTAGGGGCTGCACGCACACCCCCATCCATATTAACGGGACGGAGGTGGAACGTGTTTCCAGCTTCAGGTTTCTGGGGGTCAACATCTCTGATGACCTCTCTTGGACCCACAATACCTCAACACTGGTCAAGAAGGCTCACCAGCGTCTCTTCTTCCTGAGGAGACTAAAGAAGGTCCATCTGTCTCCTCAGATTCTGGTGAACTTCTACCGCTGCACCATCGAGAGCATCCTTACCAACTGTATCACAGTATGATATGTTAACTGCTCGGTCTCCGACAGGAAAGCACTGCAGAGGGTGGTGAAAACCGCCCAATGCATCACCGGTTCCTCACTCCCCTCCATTGAGTCTGTCCAAAGCAGGCGATGTCTGCGAAGGGCGCGCAGCATCGTCAAGGACTGGTCTCACCCCAGCCACAGACTTATCCGGGAGGAGCTATAGGTCCCTCTGTTGCCGGACCAGCAGGTTCAGGAGCAGCTTCTTCCCTGCGGCTGTTACACTACTTAACTCTGCACCTCAGTGATTGCCAGTCACCCCCCCCCCCCCCCCCCCCCCCCCCCCCCCCCCCCCCCCCGGACACTCCTTCCCCAGTAAAATTGCACTACTGATACTGTTTGTACATATTTATATATTTTACTGTTCATTATTCTATGTTCGCTCTTCTGGGTGAGATGCTAACTGCATTCCCTTGTCTCTACTGTACACTGCACAGTGACAATTAAAGATTGAATTGAAGATTGAATTAAATTGAATTGAATTGAAAATTAAATGTTATTCCATTATCATGTATCTATACACTGTGAACGGATCGATTGTAATCATGTATTGTCCTTCTGCTGACTGGATAGCACGCAACAACAACTTTATCACTGTACACGTGACAATAAACTAAACCTTGACTGATAATGAAAAAAATCTATGGCTGCTGGATATCTGGAACAAAACAGAGAATGCTTGAAATGCTCAGAAGGTCAGGCAGCATCTGTGTAGAGAGAAAATTGGAAACACAGATAATTAGCAAAAATAAATGTGTAAATAAATAATTCCAAGGAACGGCCTGCAGTCAGTGTTTCAATTATCAGGGGTACTTCAATTGAGTCTAGCTATTGACCTTTCGCCCTGACCTTCCTCCTCCATATTGGGAAGGTCAAATTCCCTGGTCCAGACCGACTAGGAGGCAAACAGTGAGGGACCGTGTTGTGGTCAGAGAATGATTGATCGAACGAGCCACAAAATCTCCACCCATTTATGGGAGGTTGTGAGAGCAGGAAAAGCCTCACCTCTATGTCTGCCAGCCATCAAAATTGTCAAAGCTTTTCAACTGTATGTCGATGTCATAAATTTAAAAAATGCTAAGCAAGAAATACTTATTATTAATTGTAAGTTTAGTTCAGTTTAAATTAGAGATGCAGCATGGAAACCGGCCCTTCAGCCCACTGAGTCCGCACCGACCAGCGATCATCAAAACACTAGTTCCATTCGACACACCAGGGACAGAAGCCAACTAAATTACAGACCTGCACATCTTTGTAATGTGGGAGGAAACCGGAGCACCCGGAGGAAACTCACGCGGTCATAGGGAGAACGTACAAACTCCATACTGACAACACCCGTAGTCATGATCAAACCTGGGTCTCTGGCGCTGTAAAACATCTACTCTGCCGCTGTGGCACTGTGCGTCTCTAACACTGTTAACATTTAAAATAATTAAAATGAACTAAAATAATGAAATGTATAGGGAAGGTGTTGTCAAGCTGGAAAGGGTACAGAGAAGATTTACGAGGATGTTGCCAGGCCCAGATGGTCTGAACTATAGGCAGAGGTTGAGTAGGCTGGGACTCTATTCCTTGGAGTGCAGTAGGATGAGGGGTGATCTTTTTTGAGGTGTATAAATTCATGAGAGGAATAGATCGGGTAGATGCACAGAGTCTCTTGCCCACAGTAGGTGAATCGAGGACCAGTGGACAGAGGTTTAAGATGGGGGAAGAGATTTTATAGGAATCTGAGGGGAACCTTTTCACACAAAGGGTGGTGGGTGTAAGGAACAAGCTGCCAGAGGAGGCAGTTCAGGTTTGGACCAATCCAACATTTAAGAAGCAGTTAGACAGGTGCATGGATAGGATAGGTTTGGAGGGATATTGACCAAATTCTGGCAGGTGGGACTAGTATAGCTGGGATATGTTGGCTAATGTGGGCAAGTTGTGCCAAAGGGCCTATTTCCACACTGTATCACTCTAATGTAGAATGTACCAAAATAGTAAGATTAAACGAGAACTTACCAAGTTTGAAGGTTGATCTGTATTTTACGAGGAGTAGCGGTGAGGGATTTTGTGAAGACCCCGCCAGCACGCATGCGCGGCATCCTTCAAAGCAGCGGTGTGGAATCACAGAAAACAAACCATGACTAAAAATAGTAAGATGAAAAACGGAGAACTTCCTGGTTGACCTTATGATAGAGGGTGGGAGCGGTGGGCACGAAATCCTTGTTGGCCTTGCCCTAAAAAAGGTCGTTGTGTTTGTTGAGATGGAGGTAGGTAGGATCTTTGTGCCCTGTCCGGCAGCCGTGGTTTCCAAGTTGTATTAGGCTGTTGCCGGTGATATGGGTGAAGTCTGGCCGACGGAGGTTTCATGAGGCCCGCTGTTTTGGCCTCCTCGTCCAGTTCCTTCACCTGTTTGGACAGGTCTCCGAATAACTGATGCGGCGGTGGAGCGGTTGATGGTCGGCACAACCCCGCGAATTTGGGGTTGAGTGTGGGCTTTATGGAGCTCTTACGCAGGCAGTTTATCTCATATTGGGCGTTGCATAGGAGTGCCAGGGCATCTTGCTGTTCACTGGACACATTATCCCCGTCCAGGGTCCTAGCAAACGCCGTTATGCCCGTGGAGAGAACCTTTAAGATACGCTGCAGGCGGACATCCTGCATCCTGGTGGCCGTACTCAAGTGTCCACAGATCTGGGCATTAACCAAGGGCACACTGAGGTTGATGCAGTTCTCGGGCGGTTTTATTTTCTCCAAGGTATCATTGAGAAAACCTGACTCTGAAGTTGGTGCGTAGTCAGGTAATCAATGGTGCCCGCCAATTTGTGGTGCAGGGTTCACCTGTCTGGGTGGTAGCAGCAAACTTACTCACCACTTCCAGCATATCCTCCTCATGCTCTGGCTCAGCGGTCACTGGCTGTCCTGGGACGTCTTCAAACGCAGTAGCTGGGCAATCACTCACGCTTCTGGCTGGAGACGATGAGATGATGAGTGGGGTCCTCGCACGGCTAGTAGATGCCCGCGAGTCCCGCTCTTCTCGTTCCCGGTCCCAGCTGGAGGAGTTGCTCCACTAAAAGCTCCAACCGCTCAATGCGACCGTCCCTGCTATCTGCAGTAGACAAGCCGGCTTCCCCAGGCCCTGCAAACTCACTGGGGCTTCCACCATCGGACCACACCCCCTTAGAGTGCTGTCTAGGGTCCAATGGCAGGTCGTCGTGACCTACAGCCCAAGTAGGATCATACGACTCCCGCACAGACTCTCCGCTAGTCTGTCTTCTCCCAGACTGTGGCGGCCCACCTGTCTGATATGAAGGCAGGTGAGTTGAATCGGCGCCGGCCCCCGGAACCTGGCTCCCCGGAGTCCGTGCAGGCTTACCTCCACTCTTGCCCATCTTTTGCCGTGGAGGCGCATGGTTCGGCCGCTCGCAGAGCTGAGCTGACCGACCGCTTCCTGCTGCCACCTCCGCCCTTGACCGCAGCCTGACGGTGTGTGTTGTCGGCGGTATCTGCTCCAGCAGGCCTACTCGACGCAGCAGTGATGTTGCCAGGCTGCACTACGGCAGATCTCCCTGGCAGCGGTACGTTTTGCACATTTGCAGGGCTCCCCTGTCGTGCAACTGTCCCCCGGCCCAGCCCCCTCGGGTCTTCTGGAGCTCGGGGAGGGGTTGCTTGTGGAAAGCGAGACCCCTTGCCACGTACCTGTTTTCCCCCTCTTTTCTTGGGGGAAGGGGGCACGAAGTCTGGATCCATATCCAGCTCCGGCGCGGTAAACCACTCGGGTGAGTCGGCCCCTGAATCAGCGGGAGCGCCTGACTTCCGCAATCCTGCCCCCACATGCCTCGAAGCTGCCGGTGTTGCTTGCAGCTCCGGGGACAAGGGCCTTTGGCTGGTCGAAGCTCGGCTCCTCGACAGCGTCGCCTTCATCTTGCCCTTGTCCATCCTGTGGAGTAAAGGTAAGTACTTACCTACCGACCTTATGAAGGAGCCGGAGGAGAGAGCGCACTCCCCCCCCAGCCTGCCGATGCAAATGCGCGCGACGATATGCCGCGCATGCGTGCTGGCGGGGTCTTCACGAAGTCACTCACGTGACTCCGAAGTAAAATTGTGGAATATCTGTTGATTACCGTGATATAGATAGTGGCAAATCAACAGATTTGGTAAATCTACAATCTATGCCACAGTAATCAATAGATCAACAACCTGAAAATTCAATTTAGTTAAAATGATTGGAGAGGTGGAAAAGACAAGTGATTACAACTAGTGATTATTCACTGCTGTTGAAAGCCTGCACGGTGCTGTCCTCTATGTTAACGAAGAAACTGCAGATGCTGGAGAATCGAGGGTTACACAAAAAGCTGGAGAAACTCAGCGGGTGCAGCAGCATCTAAGGAGCGAAGGAGATAGGCGACGTTTCGGGTCGAGACCCTTCTTCAGACTGGTCAGGGATCAGGGAAACGAGAGATATAGACGGTGATGTGGAGAGATAAAGAACAATGAATGAAAGATATGCAAAAAAGTATCGATGATAAAGGGAACAAGCCATTGTAAGCTGTTTGTGGTGTGAAAATGAGAAGCTAGTGCGACTAGGGTGGGGGAGGGAGATAGAGATAAAGGGAATGCCAGGGCCCGAGGGCTGAGGGAGAGGTGGGAAGGGGAGGAGACAGCAAGGGTTAACAGAATTGAGAAACACCCGGTGCTGTCCTCTGGTGGATGACCAGGTTTAGCAACTGTTGGCAGATTGAGATGTAAGTATTTGTTTATTTTTGTCACATGTAGAGATACAGTCTTGGTATAAATGTAAAATTGTCCCGAATGTGCATGCGGGTAGTGTTCATGTGCAGAGATGGCTGGTCTGTGCGGACGTGGTGGGCGACGGACCTGTTTCCACGCTGTATCTGTAAACTAAACTAAAATAAACTAAACCTGCTGAGCTACTCCTGTACTTGTTTCAAAATGATACCAGTGCTTAGTAATTCCAAGTGTTCTCAAGAATACAACTGTAGAAAGTACAGTACATACTAAAAGATACAGGAAATGAGAATGGGAAATGTTGTCAGGGGATTTGTGTGTTGACTGAACAGTGAGTAGGTTGCCTCCAGATGCACACTTCAGTCGTAATATAGCACGATATTAACTATGACACATTACACCATTGCAATGAACAATTCTGTCTTTCTAAAAGGTTTGTGGGAATTTTCATTAAAAAGGGAGTGATCAGTACCTCATGATTATTGATTCATACATAACAAGGATTGAAGCCAGAGATACAGGCACAACCATTAGACATTGGGAGGTTATGTTGCAGTTGGATGACATGTTGGTGAGGCCACATTTAGAGTCTTGTGTTAGGGTCTCAGTTTTGGGCACCATGTTATAGAAAAGACGTTGTCAAACTGGAAAGGGCGCAAAGAACATTTATGAGGATGTTACCAGGACTCGAGGGCCTGAGCTATAGGGAGGGGTTGAGCAGGGTAGGATTCTATTCCTTGTAGCTTATGAGAGGTGTACAAAATCATGAAAGGAATAGGTCAGGTAGACGCACAGAGTCTCTTGCCCAGAGTGGGTGGAAAGATTTAATAGGAACCCGAGGAATAACCTTTTCGCACAAAGGGTGGTGGGTGTATGGAACGAGATGCTGGAGGAGGTTGTCGAGGAACGTTTAAGAAACATTTAGACAGTACATGGATAGGACAGGTTTAGAGAGATATGGGTTAAACGCAGGCAGGTGGGACTAATGTAGATGGGACATATTGGCCGATGTGGGTAGGTTGGGCCGAAGGGCTTGTTTCCACTCTGTAAAGGGCCTGTCCCACTTACTGTCCTTGGCACACAAATTACGCGACCTCGTGGTTGCGTTGAGGCGCACGGGAATTGTATGGCCGTGCGGGGCTGGTCCCACTGGGAAGCATGGAGGGGTATGTAGTTGCGCGCGACATTGCGTGGGGCTCCGAAATTTTTGTAGCGAACAAAATCTTCGCGCGCCAACGGCCTGTCGCGTAACTGACGACCAAAGTGGGACAGGCCCAAGACCCTGGCGCGACGCAACGTCTCACCTCCAACAGCAGCAGAAGCAGGCAAACGATCGCCGAACTCAGCCTGGGGCTCACGGCCGTTGCGGTCCGGATCCACCCCAACTCCTACTCCCAGAGCGAGGCCAAGAAAATTGAAGGTAGACACAAAATGCTGGTGTAACTCAGCGGGGCCGGCAGCATCTCTGGAGAGTTGGAATGGATGACGTTTCGGGTCATGACCCTTCTTTTCAGACTGAAGAAGAGTCTCGACACGAAACATCACCCTTTGCATCTCTCCAGAGAAGCTGCCGGCCCTGCTGAGTTACTCCAGCTTTGTGTCCATCTCCAAATGACATCACGTGCTCCAGACGGTTGTGTGTACGCATGAAATCGCGCGCGACCTTCGCGGGACCGTCGCGGCTCAACGCGACCACAAGGTCGCGTAATTTGCGTGCCAAGGACACGTAAGTGGGACAGGCCCTTAAGTCTCTATGACTATGACTTTTAGACATAACATCAAGGAGCTTGAATTAATTTTTGTTACGCTGGGAGTATCAGCAAAATGACTGTCCACCAGTAGATCAGTTCTGCTTTGCTGGTATTTGAAGGTTTACGTAATGCAAAATCAATCAGCAATAATTAACTTTTCCGTTTCTTCATTGCACAAAGGGGCAACAAAGAGATTGGTGTGAATATTGATGTTAATAAAAATATTTGAGGAAGTCAGTGGTCCACACATACTAACATTTTGCAATTAATCATCAATTGGACAATTTATTCTTAAAATTACCAAATGATTCACTGGTTATATTCCAAAAAAAACATATTAATGTACGATCAATATCGCATACAATCAACTTTGGTAGAGCCCAAAACAGAGTGGAGAATAGAGGAGCAGCAACAGAAACAAAGGGCAATGTTCTGAGGAAGAAAAGAGCAATATTATTCAGTGAATGAATTAGATTTGCAAGTCCACAGAGCAATGACCACCAATAGTTCATTTTGGAAGTCACATAGAAAATGCACACTCAAAGTAATAACGGCAATGTATTGGGACCCGACATTGGTGCAGAGTCCATTGCCAGTGAAGCAATGCTGAATAACAGTGAGTCACTGGAAGCAACTGGAAGCTCCACAGTATTAGGAACAAAGACAATGTCAGAGAAATGTACACTGCTGAGGAGGTTAAGCCAGTTCAGGACTGAATCTGTATTCTCCGTGGGAAATGTTTGCTTTAAGGAAAATCAAATAATTGCAGGTCCTGAAATAATAACAGAAAAAATTTGAAACACTCGACGGGTCAGGCAGCAACCGAGGAGAGACAAACAGAATTATGGTTTCAGATCAAAGACCCTTTATCAGAGGTGTGTTTGCATAGACTTATGGTTTTAGAAACATAGAAACATAGAAAATAGGTGCAGGAGGAGGCCATTCGGCCCTTCGAGCCTACACTGCCATTCAATATGATCATGGCTGATCATCCAACTCAGTATCCTGTACCTGCCTTCTCTCCATACCCCCTGATCCCTTTAGCCACAAGGGCCACATCTAACTCTCTCTTAAATATAGCCAATGAACTGGCCTCAACTACTTTCTGTGGCAGGGAATTCCACAGATTCACCATTCTCTGTGTGAAAATTTGTTTTCTCATCTCGGTCCTAAAAGACTTCCCCCGTATCCTTAAACTGTGACCCCTTGTTCTGGACTTCCCCAACATCCGGAACAATCTTCTTGCATCTAGCCTGTCCAACCCCATAAGAATTTTATGGTTCTAGGTGTCATAACCTTATGCATTAGCTCTCTATGCATTTTACATTCCTTGGTGTTGTTTTAGGCAGGATAAACCACCTATTGTGTTCTCTTATAGTTTCAGTAAATCAAACTTACCAGCACCCCAGCAACAAAGAAGGCCCAATTTAATAAGATAAGTGAGCTAGGAAAAAGTTTGAAGATTGTGGAGGATACTTGTGAGATTTCCAATCACAGAAAATATAAATAATTTAATGAAGACACGGAGAAGGGACTTCAGTGAGGGGTGTTCGATTTCTTGAGAACAGAAGAAGTAAAGATTATTATCTGGTTACCAAACTCAGTACATTCAAAAGGTCATAAGGGATAGGAGTAGAATTAGGGCCATTTGGCCCATCAAGTCTACTCCACCATTCAATCATGGCTAATCGATCTCTCCCTCCTAACCTCATTCTCCTGCCTTCTCCCCATAACCTCCGACACTTGTACTAATCAAGAATCTATTTATATTTGTCATAAAAATATCCATTAATGCCCTCCACAGCCTTCTGTGGCAAATAATTCCTCAGATTCACCACCCTCTGACTAAAGAAATGTATCTTCATCTCCTTCCTAAAAGAACATCCCTTAATTCTGAGGCCATGACTCTCCCACCAGTGGAAACATCCTCTCCACATCCACTCTGTCCATGCTTTTCACTTTTGTGTATGTTTCAGTGAGGTCTCCCCTCATTCTTCTAAATAAGACACAAAACTACATAAAAGTTAACATAATCATCCACCACAGTGGATTCCCCACATTCCTCACAGTGATGGAAGGAAATAAAGTCTAATCTTATTCACTCTCTATTCTCCCACGGATGGGGCAATCGAAGCTCCCGCAGCAGGCCACTGAAACCCCTGCATCAGTGCGGTCGAAGCTCCCGCGGCTTGGAACTCCCGAGGTCGGTCCCTCACCAGGTATCGCGAGCTCCATGATGTTAACTCTGCAGGCTCCCGCGTTTGGAGCTCCCAAAGTCGATCCCCGGCAAGAGGCCGCCAGCTCTTCGATGTTAGGCCGCATTGCGAACTCAGATACAATACGGAAAAAAAAATGTCATCACTGTCGAGGTAAGAGATGTATAAAAGTTTCCCGCAACCCCACCTCCCCACATAAAACAAAGCTAAAGAACACTAAAACATACATTTAACAAATACTAAAAACAACAAAGAAGAAAAGGATGAGAGAAGACTGTTGGCGAGGCAGCCGCTGCGTCACCACCCGGCGATGTGGGTTGAGGAATAATTATTGAGAAATCTAGTGCTCAAAACATTGCCTTGGGATTTTATGACAATCATTTGAAAGAAGTGAACTTTACATAGAGGATACACTATTGAATGCGGAAATCTTCGGAGATTCAGTTTAATGTTACATTATAAAGATAGATAGATAGATAGATAGATAGATAGATAGATAGATAGATAGATAGATAGATAGATAGATAGATAGATAGATAGATAGATAGATAGATAGATAGAGAATCTTTATTGTCATTATAACATGTGAACATGTACAACGAAATTAAAATGCCAGCCAGTCAGTGCACCATTCACACATGTCTGAAAGTCAACGATATACGTAAGCATACACACACCACCATAAAATAAGCATAAACACACAACCATACATTCTTCTGTCAATTTCACAATCCATTTGGTATGTAGCGCACCAGCGCTCATTTGGTGGCTACATTAAGTGTAGTTATTGCTGTGGGATAACAACTGTTTTTTAGTCTGTTTGTCCTTGTCCTCATTGATCTGTACCATCTGCCCGACGGCATCAGTTCAAACAGGGAGTGGCCGGGGTGGGAAATGTCCTTTATAATGTTCTGGGATTTCTTGAGACAGTGGGAACTGTGTAGGTCCTCCAAAGTGAGGCGAGGGCAGCCGACAATCTTCTGGGCGTTGTCAATAGCCCTCTGGAGCGCTTTCCTCTGGGCCGATGTGCAGCTGGTGTACCACACGCATACACAGTATGTTAGGATGCTCTCTATGGAGCACCGATAAAAGGACAGCAGCAGTCTCTTGGTGATGTTGTTCTACCTGAGCACCCTCAGGAAGTGCAGTCTCCGCTGGACCATTTTCAGGTGTTCCTCAATGTGTATTCCCAGGAAGTGGAAATCCGCCACCCTCCCCACACAGCCCCCTCTGATGATTAGTGGTGTAATGTCCATTTTCCTCTTCCTGTAGTCTTTTATGAGCTCCTTTGTCTTTGAGATGTTGAGGAGCAGATTATTCTCTCCACACCACACTGTCAGCTGCTCCACCTCATCCCTGTAAGCGTACTCATCCCCCCCAGAGATGAGCCCCACCACCGTGGTGTCATCCGCGAATTTGACAATGGTGTTACTGTGGTGGGTGGGGGTGCAGTCATATGTGTAGATGGTGTAGAGCAGGGGGCTCAGCACGCAGCCCTGTGGGGAGCCGGTACTGAGGCTGAGGGCCGTGGATGTGCGATGGCTCATTCTGACTCTCTGGCTGCGACCCGACGGGAAGCTATTTATCCACATGCAGGTGGAGTGTGGAAGTCCCAGGTGCCCCAGTTTGTTCACCAGTTTGTGGGGAAGGATGGTGTTAAAAGCAGAGCTATAGTCTACAAAGAGCATCCGCACGTAGCTCGCCCGCTGCGAGAATAAAGGTGGCATCTCAGACATTGGATCAGTGCTCAGTACAAGGCAGAGCTAAATTCTCACCCTGGCATGCTACTCTAATCCCACAATTTTTTAATTCATAACTGAGAGTGCCGTTCCTGTACAGACACTTGTTAGGGACGTAAAAAGGATTGTGACGGTCATAACAGACCTTGGCATTAAAACATAGAGAGAGAGCCAGAACATGGACTCGATTATAAAATTAAGCACAGCAAGGCATGGTGTCTTGGAGGAGAGAACAGAGATATCAGCAGTACTTCTCGAAACAGTTGGATTTGGGGGTGGAAAATGGGAAAGCTGGGTGGGGGGTGGGGTGGGGGGAGGTTAGGTGTGGAGGTTGGTGTGGTGTGATAAGTTCCTGCAAGATGATATTATGGATGTTCAGACAATGTAGATGAATAAATGGGGTGGGAGATTGCAACCTTCACGTGGTCCACCCTGTTTCGACGAATGCAATCAACCTGGCGTGCACAATCAAATAAGATCAAATAGAACAAGTTGTCTTTAGGCTGTGCACGCCATACGCGAGAAGAAGATGAATAAATGAGGGAATGGATTAAATATACAGAATGTTAGGATTTTCAGCAACCAGAGATGTACAATCTTTACTTACCCAAACAAATGTAGCTTAAAATGCTACATGAAAAGGAAATGTGCACTTAGAAATGAATAGCAATTTAAAATCTCGAAGTGTTATCTTGTTCTCTCCCCATCACTGAAACCTTTCATATTAAACCCTTCCCTCGATTATGAAATCACATCTCTTTTCATAATGCTGAAAAAGATTAAAAACCATTTGCAATTTGTAGTCCATTGACTATATAGTTGAACAAGCAGTTTAGAAAATCTAAATGTTCTCTTTATGAATGTAATTTAATTTTTAGTGAGAAATCGCAATGCAATATTTTGGACTAATTACTTGTAGAACATATTTTTGCTTATTTGCCGTATTCACACAGCTTCAAGTTGGGCTGTTATCTCACAGCTCTGTGAAACAATAACAAACTCAGCATATTTGTAAACTACATTATCTCCACAGGAAACCCTTGCAACATGCTTCTCCAGTTCACAACCATTCCTCTGCAGAGTCCCTAATGTCAGATGGTGGCTGGAGGATTCAGTGACAGGGAGCCAGAGATAGGTGTTTAAAATCAGGGAGTGTTTTGGCCTGGTAAATGAAAGCTGACTATTTCTTGTGAGGTCCAAATGCATGTGGGTTAGAACAAGGGGATGAAGAACTTCTTCATAAGGCGTTTGATGGTTGTGGAGCTAATGGGTCAATGACTTAGAAAGAAATGATCAATATTCAAATATTGACTGGATAGGTGACAAAGAAAATGAGCCAAATTTGGAATGGAGTGCTAAGCAAGGTGTAGGAAGGAATGCTGATTTCCATTGAAGATAGACACAACATGCCTGAGTAACTCAGTGTGACATCTCTGGATATGGGTCATGTTCCGGGTTGAGAACTTTCTTCAGAATGAGAATAAACAATGTTTATCTTGTTATAACAAGGTCCAACACAAGCCTGAGAAACAGCACCTCAACTTCCATCTGTGCATGTATCGCCCTTTAGATCCAATATTGAATTCTAGAACATAATTTTTCTCTTTCTCCCTCTGGAGGCAGAGACATCCCCAGTCTTCCATGCACTAGAGCACAAGACCTAAGCTAACATTATAGTCCAAGGACCTGAAAGTGAAGTAGTGAAGTTCCTCCAAGCACATATGTATCCCCCAACAAAGATTTTGATTTGATTTGATTTGATTGATTTAATTTATTGTTATTGTCTTCAATGAAGAGACAACAACATTCTTATTCCCTTACAGTCATACAATTTTTTTTTTTTTAAACACAAAACACAGAACACAGTAGTCCACAACACAAACATCCCCACAGCGGCACCAACGTTCCCCACTGTGAGGGAAGGAACCAAAGTCCAGTCAACCTCCTCGCCGATGTTCCCCAATGTTCACCCGTGGTCGGGGCCTCCCGAGCACCCCGTAGTCGCCGCTACGGGCGGCCCGATGTTCAGGCCTCTCGCCGGGAACCTCTCGTCGGCCTCCTTCCACTGGAGTCCGCTGCTCCCGATGTCCACAGGCCGCGCTGGGCCTTTAGTAAATAGTAATTTACAAATATATATATATATATATATATATATATATATATATATATATATTTGTTAAATTACTATTTACTAAAGGTACTGAGGCTGAATTTAAATTAGTAAATATATATATATATATATATATATATATATATATATATATATATATATATATTTGTGGCAATTAATGGGTCCGGTGAAAATAGACTGCTGCCTTTGCCTGGATTACACCTGAAGACCATTTCATTCGATGCGAGGAGTTTCAGTGTAATTGAAGGGGCTCTGTAGATGAGGGATGATCATTTCATTGTTCATTCTCAATGAAAACTCCATGAAGGAAAACTGTATCTTTCTCTGCTTCCATTTCTCAATGCATTTTTGTCTACAAAGATTATACATTTCATATCATTTATATTGCTCCGATACAAATCTATCCCTGCAAACTCCTAGTTTAGTTTAGTTTTGTTTTGTTTAGAGATATAGCGCGGAAACAAGCCGTTTGGCCCACCGAGTCCGCACTGGCTAGCGATCCCCGCACATTAACACAACCTAGGGACAATTTACACTTATACCAAGTATACAAACCCAAGCCAATTAACCTACAAACCTGTACATCTTCGGAGTGTGGGAGGAAGCCGAAGGTCTGGAGAAAACCCACACGGTCACGGGGAGAATGTACAAACTCCATAGAGACGGCATCTGTAATCAGGATTGAACCCGGGTCTCTGGCGCTGCAGGCGCTGTAAAGCAACAACTCTACGCTACGCCACCGTGCCCGCCCCTCTACATCACCGTGCTGAGTAGAGTAGTTTATGCCCAGATTTTATATTGAACAACTGGTAGAGGCAGGGGTCCATTTGGATTTTTGTTAGTATTGAAAAATAACTCCATGAATTAGAACTAAAATATCAATTCAGTCGTATAATTCATAAGACCATGTTCAGTGGTGGGGCTGCTAGCTAAATATTTTAATGTCGGTAGCACCTCCAGTTCAATTAAGATGGGTTGAATGTGTGCCTGTGGTCATTAGGAATCTTTTCAGTTGCTAAGGAAAATGTTGAAATGAATTAGTGATTCATATTAGATTGAGCAAATTGGATGCTGAGCAGGGGTTAACTCACAATAGGTCTGTCCCACAGACCCGAATGATAAATACTGTATGCTGCTCTAAACTACTACATTGAAATTGCACAATTCAATCTTAGTAGCAAATTAGATAATGGTTTAATTTTGCTTGCCTACAATTTCATTTCTTCATTACTGTGTATCACAATCTCTTCACATTGCTCAACTGTAGATGGTATAGGTATGGTTTAGGTTTTTTTAAATTAATTTCAGGTCAGGTGCTACCTGCTCCATGGTTGGATAGTCGGTGACTAAACCGTCTCCCCCACCTGGTTTTCCAGGTGAGGAGGGGGCTGTGGACCCCCAGCAGGACCAAAAAGAAGACCTGTCAAAGGGCAGGTGAGCTTCTAGCGAGCCAACGGCCATCCACACTTCAGTAGAAGTTGCGATCACTGTCGTACATGGCATTGTAAGGAATGATGATAAAGCACACACGACAAATTCCTATACTTTCAGCGGCGGAAGTCCACAGGAACTGGAGGACAGAGATGTGTGGTGCGTCCGTCACCGTTCCCGTTGGAAACCAGCACCACTGCGTCGCTAAATGTTTTCAACGATGATGATGAATCTTTTTTAATTTAGGTTTAGATTTAACTTTAGGTTTATTATTGTCTGTTCTCTTATTTTCCTCCATCCATCAGCCCCGCTCTCCTTACCTACCCCTCCCCTTGGTTCTTTCTTCTTTAAGATATCGAGAAATGTAAGCTAGTGTATGGAGAAGAGAGTGGTGTTGAAGAAGCAATGTCACTTGATTCCATGTTGCATACATCAGCTCATTTTATGAATGTGCACATTTCAAAGGATGGATGAGATGTGGGGGAGAGGCATATGTTGAGAAAACCCAATGGTGTGCAGATGTTAAACATAGTTACTCAACTCTAATCCTACAGGACCTGACCATGTGTGTTGGATTAGGTATATGTTCAATAAAATCGTTTGGCCTCAAGTTGTGTACGAAGGAACTGCAGATGCTGGTTTAAACCGATGATAAACTAAAAAAACTTGGAACAACTCAGCGGGTCAGGCAGCATTAAAGCCATGTCCGACTGTACGAGTTAATTCAAGAGCTCTCCCAAGTTTAAAAAAAAATCAAACTCGTGGGAAGCACGTAGAATGAACGTAGCGGGTACGTTGGAGCTCTGGGACGTCTCTTAGCGGCTTGTAACGCTAACGGCAGGTACTCGGGAAACGCGGTAAGCTCGGCAAGACTCGTGAAGATATTTCCACATGTTGAAAAATGTCCACGAGAGCCCCGAGTACCTGCGAGCGGCCATTACCGTAAATCTCCGAGTTCGAATCAGGGCAAACTCGGGAGAACTTGAATGAACTCATACAGTGGGACAGGGCTTTAACTGGAGAAAAGGAATAGGTGACGTTTCGGGTTGAGAGTTTAGAGGTACACAGTGCATGAATAGGCCCTTCGGCCCACCGGGTCCGTGCCAACCAGCATTACCTGCACACTAGTACTATCCTACACACACTAGGGACAATTTGCAATTTTACCAAAACCAATTGACCTACAGCACAAACCCGTACGTCTTTGGAGTGTTGGAGGAAACCAGAGCTCCCAGAGAAAACGCACTCAGGTCACAGGAAAATGTACAAACTCCAAACAGAGAGCACCCATGGTCATGATCAAACCCGGGTCTCTGCCTCTGTAAGTCAGCAACTCTACAGCTGTGCCACATGGCCACCAGTGCCCCTGGTGTGTAAGATTCAAAAGTGGGATAGCATAGAACTAGTGTAGGGATGGTCGGCATGGACTTGGTGGGCCGAAGGCCCTGTTTCCATGTTGTATCTCTAAAACTAATTTGGTCACAGGGTGAACATGCAAATTCCACACAAACAGCACCTGTGGTTAGGATCGAACACAGTTATCTGGAGCTCTGAGGCAACTCCTGTACTCCTGTTCTATCCATGGCCATAGGATCCCATGATCCATATCTAAGCTCTCTTCATAAAGGGTAAACAAATGTCATTTTACCAAGAGAACAACCTCTGCCAAATAAATGTACATAGTCATTAAAAATCTTAGACCAGCTTTATTTCAATATTTTTCCTTTACCACATGGTTCAATTCAATCTTGTAATAAACATCAAATACAGAAAAAAACACAATTCCCTTTAAAAATATTCAGCCGATTTTACCTCCAAAATCTTACATATCGCTTTCATTGGTTTGTTCAGCACCCTATTGATGGTTAGCACCTATTGCACCCTTGAAAGCAAAACACAAAAGTATTCAATAACTGATCGAGAATCTGAATATACTGTTTCTAATTTACCTCCCACACCAAATCACACAGTTGTAAAGCTGTTATGTTAAATCAGTCATTAGTCCATTTTAAATAAATGGGCTAACATGTGTTCATATCCCAATGTTATATCGACACTATAAGGAGGAGAAAATTATTTGTATTTATAAAGTGCCTTTCATGTCTTCAGAACAAGATTTTCATATCAACCAATATCAAGTATTTTTAAAGAGATGTTACTGTTAGATTGCAGGAAACCGACAGCCAGTATTTCCTGTTGCAAGTTTCCATCGGCAACTAATCCATTCGATTGATGTTGGTGAAGGGATAAGTGTTGGTTAGGCTTGGGGAGAGCTTGCCAGCTCTAATGAGCAAGATGGTCATTTCTGTGTCCTGCTGTACGACTCTGTTCTAACCAGGTGCGTGCACATAGGAGCGATGTTGGGGAAACACATAACGTTGAACATATTACACCGATAACCCTGTTTGCAGGTTTTCTTAATGTGTGATGAAAGAAAACCCTTACTGATGCTGCACCCCACGCCACTGTTCATGCCCCCTTGTACTGCAAGTATAATGCTGAGCCATTATTTTCAAGACTTTTTTGTTTCTTCTACTTTATTACAAAAGATTCTGACCCTTGTTAATAGATCAGTCAAAGGGTGAGAGGGAGTTTTGATAGCAGATACATATTCTTGAGAATATAATTGAAGATTGTGAAAGATCCATTTAAAAGTCACATTTGACTCCTGCCTGGCTCGGGAATTTAAAGGTAGGTTGCTTCAGCAAAATATTTAATGAAAACAATTATTTTAATTGAAATAGAAGGTGCAAGTTCTTCCCAGGATGTACCTGAAGTACACTGCAGGCAAGGGAAAGATAGCTCTTCGGTCCCCTAATCCTGCGGTCTCTTGGGCTGGAGGCCTGGTCTCCACAAACAGCGCTAGGTATTTCCCACCCATAACATCCTCTACAATGGAATGGACTCTGACTAATCTCGCCTGAGCTTGCAATGGAAGTAGGACCTATTTGGTGAGGTGGTGAGTACCCAGTGCCTTGACAGTCAGAGATCCCAGAGTGAAGTGACTGGATATTATAGTAATTCATGCGTCAGGCCCACATTGGAAATGTTTTCCTATCAGAGCCAATGAAAGGATTTAATCAATACTGCAGCAAGGATTAGAAAAACACCAATTAATCATATAGGCATTTTTTTTTCAATTATGTCACTAAACAAGTAAGTGCAATGGCGTAATGACCGATGGAACTGCTGCAGCTCTAGATTTTCCATTGGCAAATTCAATGTACACTTGGAGAGGATGGGAAGCAGGTGACATGTTCATGTTTGAAAATAAGATATTAACAACTCCAAGCGTTATTTTACTGCAGTTAACTATCTCAGTGTTTGTTTATTTTATTGTTTTTATGGTCTGGGTGTCATTGGCAAAGTCAGGTTTTATTGCCTGTCCTTCATTGCTGTTGGGACACGTTCATGAACCACTACAGTATTTCTGGTGAAGGAACCCTCACAGAGCTGTTGGGCAGAGGGATTCAGGAAGGGCTGTTAGTGTAGGGCAAAAAATAACATTATTTCAAGGGAGGAGAAGCACAATACAAAGTGAACCTTGCTTCAGATAAGCAGAAATATGATATTTTCTAGACCTATATAAATTCTATAACAAACTTCCTAAACTACAGAGGATATTTGCTTAAACTTCCACCGACTATTTCGATCAGTAATGAGATTTGTGTTAACCGCAATATCTTGGCATTCTGTTATGTTGTGGAGACTCTTGTGCAATCTCCTTCAGCCCTCTAGGAGGTGCTGTCTAGCTGTGTGATGCGAAGAAGCAACAATGAAGATCTACACTGATACAAGGAAGGATGAACAATTCAGCTGGAACCACCTAGTCTCTTGCCTTTATTCCAATCAATGCCAGTTGGTCAATTTGACTTCCATACCCCATATCCATTAACAGATCTATCCCAACCCAGTCAATTGAAAGGGTTATAAAATACTGCCAATAATTGGTAATGCCTCAACATTATTTCCACTGTCATGTTGCTCTTTCCTGCAGCAGAATTAAGATAAAAACTGTTAGGCAGTTTTACAGGACTTCTCAGTTTAACTAAGTTGCTGACCTGAAGGGCACTGGGGTCTGCCTTACATGTAGATTTGAGCTTAACACAGGTTAACGGTCTGGTACAGTATTGTCAGAGACACAACGTTAAACCATAGTCAGGTTCCGTAGCTTTGGTAAAGAACTCACGTCACTACTTGAAGGACCATAGAGTCATAGAGCACAGAAATAGGTCCACCACAGCCATTCCTGCCATCTAGTGCTCTTCCATGCTAATACCATTTACCAGCTCTTGGTCTGCAGTGTTCTATACTTTTGCAGCTTATGGGCAGACAGTTCTCACATGGACAGATCCAAAATTAGTCTTTCAGCAAAGCTCATCAGAATTCACAGGCACCCGAAGCTGAGGTCCATCTGGGACAAGACAGCTTGCTAGCCTGATCAACAATGTGAAGCTCTGGTGAAGGAACCCTCACAGAGCTGTTGTGCAGAGGGTTTCAACATAAAAGTGTTATTAATATCTGTGTTGTTTCAACAATTTTTTTCACAGACATTACTTCAACTTTTTTTTAATATAAACTTTAATATGAAATATATAATCGAGCATCGACCTGGAAGCTATAAGGAAATAATTTAGATGTTAGCTTTCTTCATTATGATAATTAAAGATTACCTCAAAAAGTTAGATTACCCAGACGGAAGCTAATCAAGAGTTGAATTTGGATATGCTGAGACCATGTTTACATTCACCAACTGCCTGTAGCTTGTCAGAGGGTTGGTTTGTACTGAAAGTGTTTGCCTATGACAAATTAAACCAACATCACATCAGTGGGAAGGTATTTGGATCAACAGACCACAGATGATTGCAATACGTTTGTGGAAGTTAGCAGAATCTCCATCCTCATGAACAATGAACCAAGTTCACAAGTTTACAAGTTATAGGAGTAGAATTAGGTCATTCGACCCATCGAGTCTACTCCACCATTCAATCATGGCTGATCTCTGCCTCCCAATCCAATTTCCCTGCCTTCTCCTCATAACCCCTGACACCCATTCTAATCAAGAATTTGTCTCTCTGCCTTAAAAATATTCACTGACTTTGCCTCCACAGCCCTCTGTGGCAATGAGTTCCACAGATTAACTACCCTCTGACTACAGAAGTTCTTCCTCACTTCTTTTCTAAAAGAGCTCCCTTTAATTCTGAGGCTATGACCTCTGGTCCTAGACTCTCCCACCAGTGGAAACATCCTTTCCACATCCACTCTATTATGCCTTTCATTATTCTGCATGTTTCAATGAGGTCCTCCCTCAACCTTCTAAACTCCAAGTAGGGGCCCAGTGCTGTCTAGCGCTCGTCATATGCTAACCCCCTCATTCCCGGAATCATTCTTGTAAACCATTCCATATACCATAGTTGCACCCTGACAGAGAGAAAAAGACCAAAGAAAAGATCTTAAATCTGTTTAAAGTACAAAACATGTTGACTACAAAACAATATTCAAACAGAAAAATAGAACCAGACTGATTTATGCAAAGTTGCTCAGGAAAGGCGAATATTCAGGAAACAAATACTGCTCTCAACATTTTCAATATTATGCAGAGTACTTCAAGAAAAAGAAAAAAAAAATCACTGGATGCAGTGTATGTTGAACTTGGAATGATTCCGAGTCCTTGAAAAGGATTCTTGTTCGAAGGGATTAGACACACTCAGTTGCATGGATTGGAATTTTTTATCCTTGTGTCCTCATTCGACCATCCGTATATTGTGATGAATGGAAACAGTGGCAACATCACAAAGTGAACAACTTGCTACAAACTGAATGATTCCCGATGGGCACGATATGACACTGGAATTGAAGCACTGGAAAGAAGATTATCCAAGTGTGACACAAAGTGTTGGAGGAACTAAACAGGTCAGGCAGCATATCTGGAGAACATGGACAGGTTTTGTTTGGGACCCTTCTTTAGACTGACTGTGGAGGGAAGGAAGAACGCTGGATGAGAGGAGGGGCAGGAGAAAGCCTGGCAAATAATCGGTAGATACAGGTGAGTAGCATTTTGATAGGCAAATGGTTGGGCAAGGGCCAGAGATGAAAAAAACAGTTGGTATGATTAAAAAAAAGGATTCAAGTGTTGCGGATTTTGAAACTGGAAGGATGGGGGATGCAAACAAGTGCAAGTTTAGGTGGGGCACAAGGGAAAGAGTGGGGCCAAAGAAAGGCAGGGAGGGGGAAGAAGGGAGATGTAGTTGTCTAAAATTGGAGACTTAATTGGCTTGGGTTGTAAGCGACTCAAGCAAAATATGAGGAGCTGTTCCTCCAGTTTTCACGTGGCCTCACTCTGGCAATGGAAGAGGCCCAGGACAGAAAAGTCTGTAAGGGAATGGGAAGAGGACTTATAATGGTTAAGAGCTAAAGGTTCCGATGGACCAAGCACAAGTGTAAGACAAAACAATGTACAGATGCAGTAGAGGAGGTGAGAGGAGATGCACATGAACACCTGTCTCATCTGGGAGGGCTGCTGGGGTCTTTTTGGTGTACTTACAAAAAAATTACAGCTGCTAATATTAGTTGGTTACTAGGATCATTCAGGAATCTCTTAGGAACTGTTGATACTAGCCCACCCAAAAGCCATTGGGGAATTTAAATATATTATGTTGTTTTATACATTACTTTGAGTATATTAATTGACACAAAATATTGGTAATAGGGAAAGTCTTTTAGACTGGGTGGAAACATTAACTCGTGAGCGAGCTGGCAATTTCACTGGATCTTACAATGGATCGCTACCTCTTATTTCAGGAGAAAGCTATTCACATTGAGAGTGATGAATAGTAGATGGATTGCATTAAGCGGCTTTCCACGGGTGTGACAGTCTTTTCCAGGTACATTCATCCGTGCGTATCAAGAGCAAATGGAATCTTAAGATTATGGTCATAGTAGCATTTTCCAGAGCAGGACATGGTAAGCAAAAGGGTGGAGAAAGGGGGGATGGATATTGAAAGGGAGAAAGAGGAGCAAAGGATGGAAGGGTGGAAGGAAATAAGGTGTAGGAACCAACTGCAGATGCAAGTTTCCACCGAAGATAGAAACAAATTGCCACAGCATCTCTGGAATGGGTGACTTTTTGGGTCGAGACCCTTCTTCAGACTGTGAGTCGGGGGAGGGAGAGATACAGAGATTAGGAAAGGTAATGTGCGAAAAGGAGACATCAAAAGAGATGTAGATCACAGAAGGTCAAGGATGTCTCATTTTCACACACTACCCATCCTTATCTCTGTGTCTCCCTTTCCCCCGACTCTCAGTCTGAAGAAGGATCTCGACCCATTCCTTCTATCCAGAGATGGTGCCTGTCCCACTGAGTTACTCCGGCATTTTGTGTCAATCTTCAAGAAGAAAGGAAAGAAGGAAACAAGGCAAGAAGGAAGGAAGGGCTCTGCAAGGCATGGAAATGTCAAAGAAACATGGGACATTCAGTGCAGTGTTACAGCTGTGTGATATCTTGCATAGGCAATCTATTTAGTTTGGGCGATGAGGCTCCAACTGAAATCTCCTCCAGGTAGGCGATGGCTGGGTTGTCACAAGCCGCCTTCACCTTCATCTGTGAAGATAACTCAGTTTGGCTGGTGCCCTCTCGCATATCACTCTTGTCGGCACAAATGCAGTGGTCCGTGCAGCAGACAGCAGCATTGGTGATGATGCGGTCCATAGGCTTCAAGGAGTGCATCCAGATGGGGAGGAAATCCCACGAGTGGAGTTTCTTTGGCAGGTATTTGGGACTACGTGTCTGCAAGACGTTGGTGATGCCAATGAAGATGAGTACGCCAACAAATGGGGCACCCACTCCAATCAGAACCTGCCAGCCTGCCATGGAAAGGCCGAAGATGAGCGAGGGGAGGAGAAGGAAGCAGATGATCAGATATAAAACAGCAAACCAGCGGTACTTGGCCGTCCGTTCACCCAAAGTTTTTGCCATGCGGATAGGGAAGCGGGTGATCGGAATGGGGTACCAAAGTATTATCCCAGCGATATTGAAAAAGAAATGGGACAGCGCAATCTGCAAAGCAAAACAAAACAAATAATAATCGGTCTTCACTATTACTTAGGCAAAGCCACAATGAATTCAGTTAAAGTTAGTACTGTCAATTTTTCTATCCGTCATGAAGGAAAAAAATGGGATATGGGTAAGACAAGTAATAATAGTAAGTGGCTGGTGTAAAAATGATTCCTATTGTGAGCAGATGGTTAGTCTACTAGGGTGTCATCGATGGGTATTTGAGAGAGAATGGGTTATAGGGTAAAATATGGGGAATGGGATTGACGGGCATGTGTTGAGAGCCAGCATTGACTCGATGGGCCAAATGGCCTCTTTTAAATTGTAAGCGAATATGAGAAAATTACGAGGAAACAATGACTGGAGGTTATGAGGAGAAAAAGCAAGGTGGTTTTTTGTATTTTTGTTAAATTTGTTAATTTTGGTTTATTTCAGCATTTATAATTATTTCTTCAAATTTGATGGAATTTTTAATTGAGTTACTTACGTAAGACAGGAGCAGGCTATTTGACCCATCAGGCTTTGAAGTCTCGCACTAGTCCCATTCCCCCTCTCTTTACCCCCCCCCCCCCAGTAGTCCTGCAATTTAGAACATGGAAATGTGTAGCACAAGTCTGTGCCAAATTTGATGCCTACTTAAACTAATCCCTTCTGTCCCTTTGTGCACCATATCGCACCATAGCCTGCGTATCCATGTGTCTATCTAAAAAATAGGGATCCATGTGTCTATCTAAACAATCTCTTAAACGCCACTATCGTATCTGCTTCCACACCACCCCTGGCAGCATGTTCTAGGCACCTATCATTCTTTGTGTAATGAAAATTGCCTTTAAACTTCCCCTCTCCCACCTCAATGTTATGCCCACTAATGCTTAACATTTCTACCCTGGAAAAATGTTTCTTACTGTCTAGCCTATCTATGCCCCTCATTGTTTTATTCACTTCTACTTTGTCTTCCCTCAGCCTCCAATGCTGTGGAGCAAACATTCCATATTTGTCCAACTTCACCTTAAAATTGACACCCTCAGATTTGGGCAGTATCCTAGTAAACCTCATATGCACCTTCTCAGAACCTACCCCCCCCCCCCCCCCCCCCCCCCCCGTAACGTGGTAACTAGAAATGCACATAATATTCCAAATGCAGCCTAACCAAAGTTATATAAAGCTGGAACATGATGCATACACTATATGTCTAACCAATGAAGGGAAACATAATCCTGTATCTGCTTTCTTTACCACTTTATGTTATTACTTTGAGGATGCTATGATCATGGACTCTAATATCCATCTATATATCAGTGATGTTAAGAGTCCTGCCATTAACTGTTTCATTTCCCTTACATTTGATTTCTGAAGTGAAACACCTCACACTTGCCCAGATTAAACTCCGAATGGTATTTCTCTGCTCGGATCCATATCTGATCTCTTTCCTGCTGTATCCTTTGACAGCCTTCTTCCCTGTCCACAATGTTATCAATATTTGAGTGATCTGCAAACTCATTAACCGAAGTATTTGCATCTTCATCCAAGTCATTTATATGTATCACAAACAACAGAAGTCCTGGCACAGATCCATGAGAAATTATTCTCTCTCCAGTATCCTTCAATTACCCTTTGAATCTGTTTGCCAATTTCCTACATTAGGGGGTAATTTATAGTGGCCAATTAACCTACAATCCCATTTTTGGAATATCAGTTCAGTTTAGTTTATTGTCAAGTGTACTGAGGTACAGGGAAAAGCTTTTGTTGCGTGCTAACCAGCCAGAGGAAAGACAATACATGATTACAATCGAGCTGTTTACAGTGCAAATGATAAGGGAATAGCGTTTAGTGCAAGGTAAAGCCAGCAAAGTCTGATCAAGGATAGTCCGAGCGTCATCAAGAAGGTAGATAGTAGTTCTACGCTGCTTTCTGGCTGGAGGAGGATGAGTCAATTGCCTGATAACAGCTGGAAAGAAACTGTTCCAGAATCTGGTGGTGTGCGTTTTCACACTTTTATATCTTTTGCCTGATGGGAAAGGGGAGAAGGGGGCGTGGCCAGTGTGCAACTCATCCTTGAGTATGGCGCTGGCCTTGCCAAGGCAGCGCGAGGTATAAATGGAGTCAATAGAAGGAAGGTTGGTTTGTGTGATGGTCAGGGCTGCGTCCACAACTCTGTGCAATTTCTTGTGGTGCTGGATGGAGCAGTTCCCAAACCAAGCTGTGATGCTTCCTGATAAAATGCTTTATCTGGTGCATCTGTACATGGGAGGAATACAGGAGGAAAGCAGACGATCTGAGGGAAACTCACATGGTTACAGGAAGAGTCTAAAAATCTCTCAGACAGCACCAGAGATTAGGATTGGACTCGGGTCACTGGAGCTATGAAGCAGCCCCACTGTGTTTTTTCACAGTGTAGACTGGTTTGCTTTAATCATTCAACCTATAATGTTTTATTTTGCTGGGCCTTTGTAATTTATCATTTTAAAGGTCTAAGAAATTGTGATTATTAAATTAATGAACACTTGTAATTTCACAATTTCACAGAGGATGATGTTTTCGTAATCCTCAGCCTATTTAAAACAAAAGTGATTCGCAATAATCCACATAAGTCAGGGTCGAGGAGGATAAGAATATGCTGTGAGCTCTGCTTCCCATCACCTCTGCTGACTAATACATTGGACAAGGTGTGACAATTGCAACAGTTCCTCTCGCCGAACCCCACACTAGTGGTAAATCAAGATCGCAACGGAAAGCTGTCCATTGAATGAGATTTGAGAGTGAATGCCATTTGAGAATGTGTGCAACCAGGCTTCTGCCCAGGTAAGCAGACCCAGGGTATGAAGGGAAGAGGGGCGGAATAATGAATGAACCGTATGCTTCTGTGTGAAATGCAACATTTGCATTTGTCATTGAAGACTGGGTTTCAGAACAACGCTGGAAAAGCTGTATATTTACCTGGAAAGCACTTGGTAACATGTCACCTGGACTGGCCAGAGCTGCCAGAACTGCCGTGGTGGTGGTGCCAATATTGGATCCCAAGGTTAATGGGTAGGCACGTTCAATGTTGATCACCCCAATACCTGGAAAGTAGAAAGAGCAGCACAGGTGGACACCACCTCAATATAATGTAGTTAATGGTAATAAGATAACATTGAAATGATAATGATCAAATAGTTCATGTAATCATTATCACCTTAACAGGTTCATAAATGCTTTTTTGTCTTCTGAAGAACTCCAGTGATGGGGGAGTGTAGAATATTTCACAGCACTGTGTACTAGCTTTAAACAGAACATGTACTTGAATCCGACATTGTTTTGTCATAGTCAAAGAGCCACGCAGCATGAGAATAGGCCCTTTGGCCCATGTCGACCAAAATGCCCACCTTAGCTGGTCCCATTTGCTCATGTTTCAGCCATATCCCTCTAAACCTTTGCTATTCATATACCTGTCCAAATGTCTTTTAAATGTTGTCACTGTACAAGCTTCATCCGCTTTCTCCGGCAGTTCATTCCATATATATATACATCCTTTGTGTATAAAAAGTTACCCTCGGTTTCCTTTTAAAATTTTCCTCTCTCATTTTCAACCAACGCTCTGATCTTGATTCCCCAACCATAGGGGAAAAAATGCTATGTGTTTTAATTCTAGCTGTGCCCCTATGGTTTTATACATCTCTCTAAGATCACCTGCAGTTTTAATGGAAGGAGATTTAAATTGGGCTAAACCTATCGAGAAAAAGAATCAATCTCAAACAGATTAAATGCCAACCCAATAGAATGACATGCTATTTGTTAAAGGTAGACAAAAATGCTGGAGAAACTCAGCAGGCGAGGCAGTATCTATGGAGTGAAGGAATAGGTGATGTTTCAGGTCGAGACCCTTCTTCAGACTGATGTGTCCCAAGAAGGGCCTCGACCCGAAACGTCACATATTCCTTTGGTCCATAGATACTGCCTCACCCGCTGAGTTTCTCCACCATTTACTGCAGTTGTTAAATTAACTACTTTGATTCTTAGTCATCTTGCCAGGAATTTTTCCCCACAGCAAATGTTATACATTCTGGGAGCTGTAACTCAGATGAAAGGGAGAATGTGAAGATATCATGAAGGGCCTATCCCACTGTACAAGGTAATTCAAGAGTTCTCCCGCGTTTTCCCCTGATTCGAACTTGGAGAATGTCCGCAGCGGGTCCATAGGAGTTCGTGGATGTCTCGTAGCGGCTCCTACGAGTAGAAATTAACCATTTTTTTCATCACGAGTATTTTTTTACTCATGGACATTTTTCACAGTGTTGAAAAAACGTCACGAGTTTACCGGATTTCCCGAGTACCTACCATTACTCGTACGAGCCGCTACGAGACATCCACGAACTCTTACGGACCCGCAACGAGTTTTAATCATGGGAAAACTCGGGAGAACTCTTGAATTACCTCGTACAGTGGGACAGGCCCCTGAAGTGTACATGTAAAAGCAGAGGTTTGGATTATGAGAGAATAATCAGAATAAGAGAAAAAGTATTTTGTTGTTGAACATACAGAAGGAGAGGCCGTGTAAATTTATGCATGAGTTTAAACCTCAGATTTGGAGGACAGCATTCACAATCTAAAGTAAGGAATCCACAACATAATGGTAGAAAGTTTGGCAGTGCCAAGATAGAGATGGATATGCCATTAGTATTCCCAAACAGGTGTGACATGGATTCCAAGGTGGACATATTAGGGAGGAAGGAAGAAAGCTGGAGATTAAGGAAGGAAAGAAAAAGTAATAACGAGAGAAAAGAAGGAGAAGGTAAAATGGAGAGCAAAAGAAAGGGCAAGTAAGAGAGACCGCTAGGAAGATAGAGGAGAAAATGGGAGGGAGAAAAAGAGGAAGTGAAAGAGATAAAAAAAAACAGGCAGAACGACTGAAAACAAGAAAGAGAAATACAGAGAAAAAAAGATAAACAGGAAAAAAGAAAATATCAAGGAAATATATATATATATATACACACACACACACACACACACCCACATACACACACACAAACACACACACACACACACACATATATATATATATATATATATATATATATACACACACACCCACATACATACACACACACATATATATATATATATATAAATATATATATATATATATATATATATATATATATATATATATACATATATATATATATATATATGTGTATGTATGTATGTAAGTATGTATATATAATATATGTGTGTATATGTACACATAGTGTGAGTGTGTGTATACTGACTGGCTAAAGAATCTATGGAAAGCTCTGAAAGGCATTAGTACAAAATAAAAGCAGAACATTCTGGAGATACCCAGCAGGTCAGGCAGCACCCCTAGAGCGAGAAACACAGTTACCGTTTCATGTTAATAACCTTTCAATTGGAAGGCTCAACCTGAAAAGGTCACTGGTAACTTTCAAAAGAGAATGGGAGAAATACGTCAATTGGAAAACCTTGCCCGGTTTTGTTGATGTGAATAATCAGATAACATCTGCATGGAGCCAGAACAGGCAATACGTGAGAGTATCTCCTCCCATTTGAAAGCATTTCATGTTTCTAACTAGCATCCATGACATGACTACCAGAAAGCAACTAGTACTGATTGCATGCAAACTTACCAATAAGCGGAGTGATGGCTGAAGTAAACACAGAGCTGCTTTGTACAACAAAGGTAATGCCAGCTCCCACCACCATTGCAAGGTAGCCTGCCAGCCAGCCAAATGGGTATGGGAAATCTGAAAGCAGGGGAAATTCCATGATAAATTCTCCATCTGGGATACCGTAACAGTCTCCTGAGTCCTCACAATTTAATTATAGAACAGTCAAAAGGTAACGAGTCAAAAATTAACGGTGTCTATTAGCAACATTGGAAGCATCCTTATAATCAAAGCAGTTTGCTGCATTATTAAATGACTGGGCAGAAATACATTGCTTTTTGAATATAATGTCATTATTGTTTTTTGGATGTAAAGCTTGCTGCTGTTCTGATGCAGAGCTTCATGCTCTGTTAAAGTGCTCATGGCAGGATCACATTCTCAATTTACTGCAGGACCTGTTCTCACTGATTTTTGCTTATTCTGCTGGAAATCTGACCCAAAAGCTGAAGCTCAGGGATATGTTTAAGTCCATTAGTGTCTGTTGATGGAGGAAGGCAGAGTTACATTGATTAATTCTGGAAGGTCAACACTGATTTTTTTTTTTCCCAGGGTGAAACTTGTTTTCCCAACACTAGAGGGCAGAGCTATAAGATGAGTGGGGGAAAGTTTAATGGCGATGTGCGGGGCAAGTCTTTTTTACACAGAGAGTGGTGAAGGCCTGGAATGCACTGCCAGGGGTGGCAGTGGTGACAGATACGATAGTGGTGTTTAAGAGTCTTTTGGATTGGCATATAGACCTGCCGGGAATAGAGGGATATGGATCATGGGCAGGCAGATGAGATCAGTTTAACTTGGCATCATGTTTGGCACAAACATTGTGGGCCAAAAGGCCTGTTCCTGTGCTGTTCTATGTTCAATGTTCTATGTTCAATGTTCTATGTTCAATGTTCTATGAATTCTATTTTCCTTTCTTCACTCAGCTGCCTGATTGCCCACTTCCCTTCTTGAACTTAGTTTCAATCCAGCCCGCCAAACTTTTATCCAGAAGAATTGCAAGTGCTTGACCTGCTGTGGTCAACCTAAGACTCCCTTTGTTACACCTGAAGTCTCAGGCCGTTTGCTGTGGATGAAGACTCACCAGTGTTAATGACGTTTTTGATGGCATTGGCGACCTGCCCCCTCATCATGGCATTAAGTAGCTTGACTATCAGAACCAGGCAAGTGCACAGGACAACCAGCGAGCCAGCCAGCAGGATCAGCCCCACTACAAGATCAGGCATGGTGGAATTCACAAACAAATGGTTACCTGGATGAAGGACAGAAACATCGAAAGATCAAGCAATAATTTCCAAAGCCAAGCAAGAGGCTCCCGAAATGGCAAAGGGTGGAAGCTAGGAATTGTTAAATGAAGTTTGTGTTAAATTTTTTTATTGTGTTTTTGTGTGTTTTTTTTTCATTGTACCACTGCTGGCTAATTAATTTCACTTGCACTTTGTGTGCAAGTGACGAATAAAACTGATATTGATTGATATTGATATTGAAGCTTTTGTGAAATATATTTCCCGGACAGCTGTTAATCAAAATATCTTCCCTTCAATACTGCAATATCTGCAATTGTAGCAGCCAAAAGGTGCAAGCACCATCTCAGTGATTGAAGTGAAGACATTCCTGTCCATGCATAATGCCCACGCACACATGTTCACGGGACTGGTTCACGAGTGGGTGGGGGGGATCTTGCGGAACATTGTAACAGGCAGGCCCAGTTACTCAAGGCTGAACCATCCCAGTGCTCAGTGTTCTTGAGTCTGAAGCTGCTTCTGCAAACTGGCTCAGACTGTGTTTATGCACTGATTTGTCTGTCGTTAGTTATAGATCATTGCCCCAGTCACAGATTGGCTGGACACTCAAGGTAGGGAGTTTCCTCTTCCGTTGCTGGACTGGAGATAGGGTTGGCCATACTTGGACATACAAGAGTCTGGGTCATTGGCAGTCTACAGGCATTCAACCTAGATTAGACTGCAGTACTTTGATTAGTATTGGTGTCATGGGTTATGGGGAGAAGGCAGGAGAATGGGGTTAGGATGGACACATAGATCAGCCATGATTAAATGGCGGAGGAGACTTGATGGGCCGAATGGCTTAATTCCGCTCCTATCACTTATGACCTTATGAGCTTCTGATCTACCCAGAGGAGCAGGGAATGGCCATTCTGTACCTCAAGTCCAAAATGCATCGTTATTTGGAACATTACGGTACAGAAAAATCCATTCAGTTCAAATAGTACATCCTAGTTTGAGTCTTTCACCAACTGACTTGTCCCACCAGTGACATTTATGTTCTGAAGGCAATGTGAGATGATTCAATTGGCCATGTCATCATAATTTACTCAACTATCCATTTTTATCAAGTGGACACTGAGTTTTCAGTGCAATGAAGGGTGGCAGGTGTGCAATGTATTAAAGGAGAAGTGGATTCAGCTGAAACGCCCACTGCTTATGTCAGCATCCCATTCTCATCAGCATCAATTTGGAGCAGAGTTTTTGGCAGATCAGTTCTCAGTGATTTTAGCACCTTCACAGTTTACTGGTTAAAGTCAGTTTACTCAGCTGAGATCCTGTCTTGGTCTGTCGAGATGAGTAACATACCACATGGCACATTCTCACTTTCTGTATGCAGAGTAGAGCACCGAAAATATGCATTTCCACAGAGCATGTTGGAGATTCCTCGAGCTTGAAATCTTTCAAAGATCCTCTCCATAGTTCAGGTTGTCAACTCCACAGTAGAGGTTCGGCATGGAAAGAAGTTGTGGGATGTATAATGGGCACCGGTGGAGATGGAAGGGTGAACCTGATTGTACTGGGAGAATGGTTACTTCGAAATGCTGAAAGGGAAGGAAAGGGGAAGTGTGTGACAGAGGCATCATGTTGGGAAAATGGCAGATAGCCTGGTGCAATTGTTGGGCACATGGCAGTGAATCAGTATTCTTTGGTGCGAAAAATGAGGACAGGTAACATCATTCATGTAAAGTGATGGTTTGAATGTGTAGACATTGGCATGCCATATGATATGCCTACATTAGATAAGACAAATGTAGGCATTGGCACTTGTGAATGGTTACAATGCAAATGGTCCAAAATCTTAGTGGCAGCAGGGCTACACCTGTGCTCAAATTCAAACTCACCTGTAGTAGGTTAATGTGCAGGAAAGAACTGCAGATGCTGGTTTAAACGGTAGATAGACACAAAAGGCTGTAGTATCTCAGCCTGTAAGACAGCATCGCTGGAGAACAGAAATATGTGACGTTTCGGTCGACACCCTTCTTCAGTCTGCAGAAGGGTCTTGCCCCGAAATGTAATTTATTCCTTTGCTCCAGAGATGCTGTCTGACCTGCATTTGCAGAATGCTGTCTGCTAAATCCAGGTACGAATTTGCACAAATATATAAATCCGAGTCAATTCTGGATAACTATTCTTCCACCTACATTTCTCGATATTTTCTTTGTATGTTCGGTTGACCAGGGTCCATGTGTAGTTCCTATCCTGCCAGCACATTTCCGGCGTTGTACATTTATCCAGACCATCTACTGTGATGTTGTCCTGCACCTGTAAGAAACGATCAGTTAGCCGCACTAACAAAGAGACTGCAGAAAGCGTGAGGCTATTACAAGATCAAAGTGGCCAAGAAGCAGGGGTAAAGGTCTGATCAAGCTGAAACCTTTTTTTCAAATGTTCAGAAACAAAGAAACATATAAAATAGGTGCAGAAGTAGGCCATTCGGCCCTTCGAGCCAGCACCGCCATTCAATGTGATCATGGCTGATCATCCAAAATCAGTACTCCGTTCCTACTTTTTCCCCATATCCCTTGATTCCTTTAGCCCAGAGCTAAATCTAACTCTCTCTTGAAAACATCCTGTGAATTGGCGTCCACTTCCTTCTGTGGCAGAGAACTCCACAGATTCACAACTCTCTGGATGCAAAAGTTTTACCTCATCTCAGTCCAAAATGGCCTACCCTTTATTCTTAAACTATGACCCCTGGTTCTGGACTCCCCCAACATTGGGGACATTTTTCCTGCATCTAGCCTGTCCAATCCTTTAAGAATTTTATATGTTTCCATTAGATTCCCTCGCATCCTAAATTCCAGTGAACACAAGCCAAATCGACCCACTCTTTCATCATATGTCAGTCCCGCCATCCCGAGAGTGAACCTGGTGAACCTACGCTCCACTCCCTCAATAGCAAGAATGTCCTTCCTCAAATTAGGTGACCAAAATTGCACACAATAGTTTCATCAAAGGATTGCGATAAAGACCATTGATATTCCCAGAATAGTCATTAGGACATGGAAACGTACAGCACAGGAACAGGTGCTACAGAACAAAATGTATGTGCCAAACGTGATGCCAAGATAAACTAAAATTAATATCATCCATCTGCACATGATCCATATCACTCAATTCCCTACATGTCCGTGTGCCTATCTAAAAGCCTCTGAAATGCCACTATCATACCTGCCTCCAACTCCACGATGCCTCTGGCATAATATCCCTGGCATCCACCATGTTCAGTGTAAAAAGCCCACCACATCTCCTTTAAACTTGGCCCACTTATCTTAAAGCTGTCTCTCCTCCCATTCTATTAAAGTAACATTAATTAAAAATACATTAAAGTGAGACAAAGTTTCAATCAATTATTTTCTCATTCCCTCCATTGCCCTTGTTTTAGTAATTATTTTCCTCAAAGGCATTGTTTTTGTTTAATTTAATCCATTGAATCAAGGTTTTTTTTTCTATTTCTGCAATTATTTTTCAGTTTCTCTTCCTCTCTTTCTATTTTATTTCCTCTCTCATTTCCTTTTGTTCATTTTGTTTCTCTCTCAGCATCAGTTGACCCACTGACCAGCTTGTTGGCTGGATTACTTGCTTAGAAAAAACAATCCAACAATTGCAGCCAAACATCGAATGCATAGCTACAGGAAGGATGATAAATGCAAGGGAAGGTAATGCAATTCCATGTCACTGACATAACCAAGTGAACAACTAAAAGACCTTTTCACTGGAGTAAAGCTCTGATAATCTGGCATGCTTATGTCTTTGGCAGTGTCTTTATCACCTCACCCACAGCTAACAATGGCGGTTTCCTTTATCATTGTTACTTTTCTGCATATCTTTCATTCATTTGTTCTATATTTCTCTATATCACCATCCATATCGCTCATTTCCCCTTTGCCTCACTCTCAGTCTGAAGAAGGATCTCGATCCAAAATATCCCCTATTCCTATTCTCCAGAGATGCTGTCTGAACCAATGAGTTACTCCAGCTTTTTGTGTCAATGTTCCGTTTAAGCCAGCATCTGCAGTTCCTTTCTAAATGTTCCAATCTATTGGATACCACTCCTATTCATAATCCAATGCAGCTTTAAGTCACTACTTATTTTAACATGTTACAAAGTAATATAAAAAACTTTGAACAAGTAAAAAAAACTTCCAGTGAACAAGTACTGAGAGCTCTGTTTCCATACCACAAATTTAATATAATGCAACTGATGAATTAGGGAACACTGTTTGTATTATACAAGCCAAGAGGTACTAGAGAACTACTTAAAAGTTACTTTGGAAATTAACAAGCAGAAAAAATACTGTCTTGCAAATAACAGTCTCGGAGAAAAAAATAATCTATATAGCTTCCCCACAGTAATAAGGTGCCATTTCCCGTCAGAAAACAGTCTGCCCCTTTTACATCAGATGGCCATTGAAGTTGATAAATTATTGCTTCTATTAATACTTGTGATACTCTGATAGACAATGTAACATGCAGCCTTTTATACTTTTTGCTTGCACTAACAAAATTAAATTTAAAGCTGTTATAATGGACAAATATTGCAAGTTTGAAACTATTTAGCCCCTAAACCAATTTTCATCATTAACAACATTGTTTTTCTAACATGATTGTCTATAAAACAAGGTTTCTTAGGAAAACATCTATCATGTTCCAGCAGAACTAGCTGTAATTTTCAGGTGAGCTCTTGAAACTGAATCCAGTAAACCAGATGTGGAAACACCTAAGATTTCTGCACAGGAAGGAACTGCAGATGCTGGTTTACACCCAAGATAGACACAAAATGCTGGAGTAACTCAGTGGGTCAGGCAGCATCTCTGGAGAAAAGGAATAGGTGACATTTCAGGTTGAGACCCTTCTCGAGACTGAGAGTCAGGGGAGATGGAGACAAGAGGTATGAAAAGGTACAGAACAAATCAGAGCCTGTACAATTACATATCAGATTATCCTTATTTTACTTCGGAGTCACGTGAGTGACTACGTGAAGAAGAGCCCGCCTCACGCTGGTAACGGCATGACGTCGACGCTGACGGCAGAAGGTGGAGCTGCAGTAAGGAGCAGCTCCTCGCAGCGGTCGGAACGGCCCGCAGGTAAGAACAGTAAAGTTGGGTTTTTTAGCGGGCGCTGGGTAGGTCCAGCAGTATAGGAAATTTGTTAAAACAGGTCAGAGTCATATTAGTGCTGGATAAGCACAAATGATGAAGTAAATTTATATTCGCGGGTTAAATGCTTCCTGGGGTGAAAAATAAATATACGGGAAAGCTAGTGCGGAGCCGGTTCCGATACCGGTGGCCGCAGATATACCCGTTAGCGAATTAGTTTACAAAATGATAACCACGGAGAGAAATGCTCCCGAATATGAAAAATGGAAAATAAAATAAAATAAAAAATCTGAGAGGCCCGTGGTTCTGATGACTCTGACATTGAAAAGTCCTCCACATAAGTAAACTATGTGGAACTGATTATGGAGCATATGGAGAAAGTTCTCCAAATAATTATGAGACTAGGGTCATAGTACCCTGAAGGTTCCTAAGGTTAGCCCTGAGGGGTTTAATTATTCTGAATATGGCCATGGGCCTAATTGGAAGTTGGAACTCCGGACCCAGGATTTGGGCCGGAAGAAGTCTCATGGGATGAAATCCCAATTGATTTAGGGCTGCAGGAGGCAGACCCTGTTGATGGTGATTTGCATTTTGAAAGCACACCACAAAATAAAAATAAAAATAAAATGAAAAAATATGAAAAGAGGCCAAAGATGCATGGAATAGCAAAAGGTTTTGCTATATATGAAGGAAGTGGTGAGGCTATGGAAGAAATCCTAGCTGCCAACATATATATATGGTATCTCACCAACTTCATGATTCTGTGATGATTGAAATATTAAAATTGCACAGCACAGGAAATTGTGCCTCATTGGAAGAGCCTACGGTTTATCCGTTAATATGGGCATCCATGACTCCAAATATGAGAGCGTCAAATAGTGAGGTTTAAAAATCCTCACAAATTATTCTGCTGCTATTATGGCTTTTGGGCAAATGAAAGGAAAACATAAATAAAGACGCTATTGTGCAATTCTTTCTATGAAATTTTATATAATATAAATGGCTATTTGGGCCATTTTTTCACCCAAGGTTGCATACCTGTGTCGAGCAAGTGGTGTTTAAGCTCTTGGTTATCTGTTTTGGAGTAATCTGCCTAACTTATTGAAATTGGATGAAAAGCTAAATTTTTAGCTGCATGAAACCTTCGTCTTTGGACGAAAAGGTATTTTCGCCCAGAAGGGGATTTGATATTGGAAATAGAGGCAGAAATATGTCAAGGAAGTTTTATTGTATTGCACAACCAAATACTTACCCGAATTCAGGGGATAAGGAGAACACCACGCTCATATGCAGAGGAATTAAAGACTTGTTCCCTGCTTAAAGAAACTGCGGATTAATCTCCAGTTAGAGGGAGATTACAAAAAGTTTATTAAGACTGGCTTACTATTATTTTTTGATCAGTATATTACGAGCAGTTTCATTAACTACTATTACTTTTAAAAAAAAGAGGTTAATCCTCCTGTACAGAATAAACCTGCTTATGTTTTCGTGTTTTCTGCAATTAAAAAAGCAGAGATTTATGTTCACATTGCCTAATTATCTGGAAAAGAGGTAATGGAAAAGATTTTGAACACGAGCATAAATTTGTCTTTAATGTTTAGAAGGCATTACAGATGATGGTTGCAGAAGTATTCTGGACCTTACAGGTCTAAATAAGTTTGTAGAATACAAACATGTTCAAATGGAGACATTGAATACTGCAAAATATTTAATTCAGCAGGTTGTTATATGGCTAAGATTGATGAAAAGACGCCTATTATTCTGTACCTATGCATCAGGTCTCGGTGGTACTTAAATTTTAATTGGTTGTGACAATTATGGCAGTTAAGCTTTGCCAAATGGACTGAGTTCAGCTTTTTACTCTTTACGAAACTGTTGAAACCAGTTTAGCCCAATTAGAGCACAAAATGCACATCATTATGGCTTATCTCAATGACATTCTGGTCATTAGTGATTATCAGGAGTCAGCTGAGGACTCAGTTTTCAGTTACTAAAGCTTTGTGGTAAGCTAAGGTTCTTAATTCATCTAATTAAGCCCCAGCTGCAGCCAGCACAAACAATTTACTTTTGGGGTTTGTAATTAACTCAGTGACTATGTTAATACCTTTACCAACAGATAAAGTCGATGATATTTTGGTAACTTGTCATTATCTCATTCAAAACCTTATCCTTCCATCCGAGAAATGGTGACAACCATTGGTGAACTGCTAGCAGCATTTCCTGCAGTAGAATTTGGTTCATTACATTTATTGATATCTTCGAAGGTACAAGATACAAGCTCTCAAAGAGAAGGCAGGCCATTTGACAGGCCTATGTAATTAACAAAAGAAGCTGTATTGGAATTTACAATGGTGGGTTAAAAAAGGAAAATGTCCCACAAGCTGCTAATAAATATTATGATTAAACAGCCTGAAATGGTTTACATACAGATGCTAGTGCTCTCGGATGGGGGCCACAGATTTATCCTCCAGTTGTGGAGGTAGATGGAAAATTGAAGAACAAGTGTTTCTCCAAGAGTATGGTATTAACTATTGGGAGTTATTGGGGGCCTTTTATGGGCTTAAAGCATATTGTTGTGCTAAACAAGGTCTGCATGTGTTAATACAATTACACAATAAAACAGCTGTGGTTTACATTAATCACATGGGGAGAGTTGGATCAGTATCATGTGATTGTCTGGTCAATGAGATATGGCAATGGTGTATTGGTCGGCAGATATGGATTGCAGTAAGCTATACTCCAGGTAAAGACAATGTGGTAGCAGATGAAAGGTCCAGGATTTTTAAAGATAATACGAAATGGATGTTTAAGCCACCAATATTTAAGAATATTGTTCGACGATTTGGGTTGCCAGAAATTGATTTGTTTGCATCCAGGCTTAATCATCACTTGCCTCATTATGTGTCTTGGGAACACGATCCGGACGCAGTTGCAGTAGATGCATTTTTATTACACTGGGGAAAAATGTTCTTTTTATGCTTTTCCACCATTTGCTCTGATCCAGAGATGCTTGAAGAAAATAGAGCAAGATTCAGCTTCCGGATTGTTGGTAGTGCCAAATTGGCCAACTCAACCTTGGTTCCCAGTTATGCTGAATATGATTAAAGAACCGTATATGCAGATTCTTAACTGTAGTGATATCTTGACTAATCCAGTAACAAATGAAGATTACCCATTATATGCATATATGAAATTGTTAATCTGCAGGTTTTGACCAGACCACTACAGGAACTGGGATTGTCGGACCAAACTTGACAGTTATTGGCACATCATGGCGAGATAGCACACAGAAACAATATATGACACATATTAAGAAATAGGAAGAATTTTGCACACAGTCAAAAATATTTCTGATGATTATGTGAATGTTACTCATGTTTTGGAATTCCTTGCCAATTTGCGCTTTGGTCAACATTTAAGTTACAGTGCCATTAACACTGCACGCAGTGTCTTGTCGTCCTATTTAGGACTTATGACTGGTGAGAAATCAATTGGGTCGCATCCATTAATATCACGATTCATGAAAGGAATTTTTCACATGAATCCGCCAAAACCTAGATATACAGAGATTTGGGATGTGAGCATAGTACTTGCTCTACTTAGAGAATGGACGCCAATTGAAGGGTTGTCATTGGATAGGTTAACATTGAAATTGGTCATGTTAATGTCACTGGTCTCAGCCCAAAGAGTGCAAACTTTACAAATGTTGCGTTTAGACTGTATGCATGTGACTACAGATAACGTTGTATTCTATGTTTACGATCTGATCAAACAAAGTAGACCAGGGAGATCTGGAACAAAGGTAACCTTTCAAGCTTTTCATATTGAGCTTGCTTTGTGTGTGGTTAGACATTTGAACCAATGTATTAAAGTGACGGACACTTTTCGAGGAAACGAAAAGACATTGCTGCTTACGCACAAAAAGCCACACACAAAAGCTTCAGTTCAAACTATCTCAAAATGGTTGAAACAGGTGTTGGTTTTAGCGGGAATAGACACTGATGTCTTCAAATCTCACTCCACCAGGGCGGCAGCTACGTCCGCGGCGAAGGGGCGGGACGTACCTCTCGAGCATATTTTTTAAAAATCGCAGGGTGGAGTAAAGAAGAAACTTTTTCAAAGTTCTACAACAAACCTGTTCACACTATGACAAGCTTTGGACACGCGGTGTTGGGAGCACTATAATCACCTGCTTTGTTTGCTATTAATTGCTATAATCAGTTGTGTAGTCACTGATATCTTTTGTCACTTGTAATCATTTTTTTCCCTCAAATATAAGGAGGGTATTATATGGTCTTTCAGCCATTAAAAAACTTGATTGTGAAAAGATCTAACATTTGTGTGCTTTCTCATGTATGTGTTTACTTAGCCGGACTGTCGTACGGATTAATTCTACGACATAAAAAACACAGAAAGCTTTAAAACTCTTCACGTAGTCACTCACGTGACTCCGAAGTAAAATAGTAAGATTAAACGAGAACTCACCTGTTCGAAGTTTGATCGTTATTTTACGAGGAGTTACGATGAGGGATTACGTGCCCTCCACTCCCACCCTCGTAAAATAAATGATCAAATGGTGGTTCTAAGTCTTTTTATGAGCCTTACTATGTTACTCCGGCTTTGGTGTTCTGTGTTTTTCATGCCGTTGCTTTGAAGTATGCCGTTACCAGCGTGAGGCGGGCTCTTCTTCACGTAATCCCTCATCGTAACTCCTCGTAAAATAACGATCAAACTTCGAACAGGTGAGTTCTCGTTTAATCTTACTATTTTACTCTATCGGGTTAAATAGAAAGCTAAAGGGACAATGTTGCCAGTGGCCAATCGAGGTGAATCTGTGCTGAAATTCAAGCCCGTCTGTGAGTTTAATATCAAATAAGAATATGTAGCAGCAGTTGTACCAACCTCCTGACCTTCATCTGTCAATACATGGCAGACTTTCTGGCCTCTATGATAATTGAGGCTACAATAACCTCAGTGCCCAAGTAGTCTGAATCCAGTTTTTTGTATACATCTCTGCCCTCACCACTATTTCTGCCGTATCTGTCCAGCTCTCTTCCTCTCTTTCTCACTCCTAAAGGATCTTCCTTAAAACCCACTTCCTAGTTCCAGCGTTAAGTCACCCAAGCTCACTTCCCCAGCTTTGACTCGATCTTTTTTCGGAAACCTGAACGGAAACCTCTGGAGACTTTGCGCCCCACCTAAGGTTTGCGTGCGGTTCCCGGAGGTTTTTGTCAGTCTCCCTAATGGTCGAAAGTGGTTTCCGCTTCTTCTATGTTCCGGCGATTATTCCAAAAAATTGAAAAAACCTCCGGGAACCTGACAAAAACCTCCGGGAACCGCACGGAAACCTTGGGTGGGGCTCACAGTCTCCAGAGGTTTCCGTTCAAGTTTCCTAAGTGGGACAGGGGCATTACACTTCATTGGATACCATCCTGTGTTCCAGTCACTATATTAATGCAGTCCGCTATTCTAGTCCAACAATATTAATATCCCTCGTGCATGAATTCTGACCCAATTCAAGACCACTGCACTCCAAAGCAACAGTCGAGAATCACTAGGAGGAGACAATTTTTTTTGTTTTACTTTCCCAATGGCCAAGTACTTCCTTACCTGTACAGTTCTTGTTATGCACCATATCTTCACAAGACTCTTATTCCGAAAACTTTCATCTCCAATTGCTATGGCAGTGATTACAGATTTATCCAGCTGGAAAATATTAACTAATTTTAGATAACATCTTCTAAATATTGTTTATTACTTTTACATCTCTCAAGCGTGCATTGTGAAATAAAGAATGCAAAATGTACTCATGATCAGTTGCAGGATAAAGTGCACAGACATCTTTTCTAGTGGAGCTCTTATGACGTTTTATCTTCAAAATATATATTGGGAGATTAACAACAAAACCTTTCTACCCATTGTTTTCAATCATTGGCTTATCGTACATCTCAACATGATCTTATTTCATTCAAATATAGTCGAACAACTTTCTTGATGTCAATTAAAGTTAAAAATTAACAACCAGGAGAAGAGCCAGGCATATAGTTGGCAGTAATATAACATATGTATATACTTCAATGGGATATCCTTCATCTCACAAGTCACAAGGCAAAGAGAAACGAGACTTCAAAAACTAATCTCTAATCCCAAGCCTTTCTTGACGTCCTCTGAGCAAGGGCTATATGTATGTAGTGATGTTTGCACTTAATCTATGAACCACTGTTGTATAACATTAGTACCTCCACCAATGTAAAGCACTTTGGCCAACGAGCGTTGTTTTTTAAATGTGCTATAGAAATAAAAGTGACTGACCGACTGACTGGCAAAGAGAAACCTATTATGCAGATTCTAATCTGAATAAATTTGAAACAATGCAGTAAGATTCATTTTGTTGATTGCTTTGTAACTGCAATGAACTAACTAATTAATTAAAACTGTTTCTTGGATGTTTGGAATGATTTATGTTTTGACCTTGAATGAGCCATGCGGAGACCAAGGCTGCAGATGTAGAAGGTCTTTGTTTGGAACAAGCAGACATCCAGGAGAAGATCTGGTGCATACTCTGTCCTGAGAGCATTTCCAAAGAGAATCCTGCAAGAGATTCTCCCACCATGTCCCTTCTGTAGAAAAAACAATGTGAAAGTGCTGGAGGAGCGGGTCAGTCGGCATCTGTGGTGGGAAATGGACAGACAACCTTTTAGGTTGGGACCCCAATAAAAAACGTAGAAACATAGAAAATAGGTGCAGGAGGAGGCCATTTGGCCCTTCGATCCTGCACAGCCATTCATTGTGATCATGGCTGATCATCCACAATCAGTAACCCTTGCCTGCCTTTTCCCCATATCCCTTGATTCCGCTAGCCCCTAGAGCTCTATCTAACTCTCTTTTAAATTAATCCAATTAATTGGCCTCTACTGCCTTTAGTGGCAGAGAATTCCACAAATTCACAACCCTGGGTAAAAAGGCTTTTTCTCATCTCAGTTTTAAATGGCCTCCCCTTTATTCTTAGACTGTGGTCCCTGGTTCTGGATCCCCCAACATTGGGAACATGTTTCTTGCATCTAGCTTGTCCAGTCCTTTTATAATTTTATACGTTTCTGTGAGATCTCTTCTCATCCTTTTAAATTCCAGTGAATACAAGCCCACTCATATGACAATCACTCCTCATATGACAGTCCCACCATCCCGGGGATTAACCTCATGAACCTAGGCTGCACTGCCTCAATAGCAAGGATGCCCTTCCTCAAATTAGGAGACCAAAGCTGCACACAATACTCCAGGTGTGATCTCACCAGGGCCCTGTTCAACTGCAGAAGGACCTCTTTACTCAAATCCTTTGTTATGAAGGCCAACATTACATTAGTTTTCTTCACTGCCTGCTGTACCACCATGTCTACTTTCAGTGACTGGTGTACAATGACACCCAGGTCTCGTTGCACTTCCCCTTTTCCTAATCTGACATAATTGAGATAATAATCTGCCTCCTTGTTCTTACTTCTGACAGATGGTGTAGATGGGAAGAAATGGTAGCAGTTGGATGGTGCAAAAATTGGCAAGTGATAGGTGGATACAAGTGATGAGGAGCAACCTGGCAGATAGGTGGAGATTGTAACAAATGCGAGAGATGAAATGGAGACAAAGGGGTAGCAGATAAGAAAGGAAGGGGAGGAGTGGAATGTAATACTGGAGGGAGGGGTATGGGTGGAAGGGGACAGGGAAGAGGAGAAAGGGGAAAAGAGTGGAATAAAATAAAAATGGTGACTCAAAGAAGCGAGTGGTGGGAGATGAGTAGCAGGAGGAGGAGAAACGAAAATGTGAATGGGGGTAGAGAAAGAAAGGTAAAGGGCCTGTCCCACTTACGCGACCTTGGTTCGCAAACTAGGCGACCTCGTGGTCGCTTGAGGCGTACGGGCACCGTATGGCCGCGCGGGAACCAGTCCCACTTAGAAGCGTGGAGTTGTGCGGGGCTGGTCCCGACATCGAGCGGGGCTCCGAAATTCTTGCAGTGGCCGAAATCTTCACGCACCAACAGCCTGTCGGCACGCAGGCGCATTGTGGTCGTACACAGCGTCTTGATGGCATACGCAGCATCTTGACATTGGCGCCCGGCGTGGCATTGCATGATGACGTCACTGCCCGACGCCATGCGATGCCCGAATTCCGTCGGCCCGCCTCCTGCCCAGCTGATTGGTAAGCATGACGCAAATGACGTCACGCGCGAACTTAGCGCAAATTTAACAAGTACTTCGCGTGGACTCCGCTTCCGTTTGGTCGCGCCAAACGCATGCAATCGCATGCAAGTGGGACAGGCCCTTAAGATTATGTTCCTTTAGTTTGCACGATGCATCACTCTTCTCCGCAGGTCTACTTGTGCTAAATAAAGACCTGCTACATCCGCAGCTCTGGTCTATACGTGGCTCATTCATAGTCAAAGCAACCTTTAATTGGTTTGATCTTTGCTTTGAGTTGACTGACTAATGTTACATTAAGGAAAGTGTCTATCTACAGTGCTATTGCACAACCACTGATATTTAAAAAGGCTTTGAAGGATGTGTAAAAAGTAAATCAGCCATGTAACTTTGCTTAACTACATGAATTATTTATCATTCCAGCCTCTAATAAACAAAGGTTCTTCTTTGGGTAATGAGGTAGAAACAAAAATCTGAAATCTATCATATTTTTCATCCTTAATAGCATTCGATTCAGGCCACACTAATAGTTAGGCTGCAAATTTACCTGACACCTTGTTATAGACAAAAAAGCTGGAGAAACTCAGTGGGTGAGGCAGCATCTATGGAGCGAATGAATAGACGATGTTTCGGGTCGAGACCCTTCTTCAGACCTTGTTTGACACCTTGTTATTCTCTCTTATACCCGTCTTAGATTATAATAACATGAAAAGCGACCATTCAGTTCATTGGGCTAATGCTGGCTCTTGAGGGAGCAGGACCATTAGGCCCAGTCCACCTCTCTTAGTTTTCCTGCACCTCAGAACTTATTCTTGCATACATATGATTATTGTTGCAATCAACCTGCACTGCTGGGCAACGTAAAGCAGACAATTATCCTACCAGTACATCTTTCAGGGTGTTGGCGGAAACCAGGTCACCCACACAGAACCATGTTCTGACCTCAGGTGCAAACACCACACAGAGAGCGCCCAAGGTCAGGATCGAACCCCCGGTTCCTGTAGGTGTGAGGCAGCAGTACCAACTGCTGTGCCATTGTGTCACCATCACTGGGTACCATTAATCCAATTAGATCACGATTATCATCTAAAGTACATGTAACACAAGCAGCCATTGATGTCCAAACCTGTATAATGTGGTCGGTGAATGGATCGGTAATGATGCCGAGAAGGTTGGGTGCATCCTTCCCTGTCTGGATTTTGAAGCTCCCCACCACCACCTTGGTCAGCCGGTACAGGAAGCCGCTAGCAACCTCGATTGGCAGCAGTACCAGCACAGAGAGCCAATTGAAGCAATCGTGGACAGTGGCCCCTGCAAATGCCCTGAAATTAATTTAAGAAATATTTGGCAACATAGAATAAGTTGAGACACTTTCATGTTGGAAGTAAGCTTGAACAATTGAGTGAGCCAGCGAGTGATATTTTCCCGGGTACACAAAAAGCTGGAGAAACTCAGCGGGTGCAGCAGCATCTAAGGAGCGAAGGAGATAGGCGACGTTTCGGGTCGAGACCCTTCTTCCCCAGCTGCTTCAACCTTCCAACCCAGATAAACTGCCTCAGATGCACAGTAGATCATCTATGTCTTAAAGAGCCGAAAGTCATCTGCATTGAGAATTCCCGGTGCAGCTGCAAGGATTTAACACACAGCAGGTGGTGAAATTGAAAATTTGTCCCTCAACTTGAGGCAAAGGGAATTGGAAAATCTATTGTGGAACAGAATGTAACCAAAGAAACCACTCCCACCAGTACTTATCAGCGATCTAAGAATGTATATTGTTACATTGATAGTGAAAACAAAAGGTGTGACAGTACCACTAAACCTGGGGCTTTAATCAAACACACTGTCCTGACCTGACATTCTTCACTGTCTCTAGGTCCAAATCCTGGAACCTCCTCCCTAACAACATTGCATGTATATCCATACGCTGAAGGACTGTAGCAGGGCAAGAAGAGAGCACACCACAACCTTCTCAAGGGCAATTAGAATTGGGCAACTAAGTGCTCTCATCAATCCCCATCACTGAATGAATAAAATCTCAGCTGGATATTCCTGGTCAGGCCGCATTTAGAGTATTGTATTCAGTTCTGGACACCATATTATATGAAAGATGTTGTCAAGTTGGAAAGGGTACAGAGACGATTTACAAGGATGTTGCCACGGGGAGAGGGTCTGATCTACAGGGAGAGGTTGAGGAGACTGGGACTCTATTGCTTGGAGCGCAGGAGGATGAGGGGTGATCTAATAGTGGTGAATAAAATCATGAGAGGAATAGATTGGGTCGATGCACAGAATCTCTTGCCCAGATAGGTGAATCAAGGACCAGAGGAGGTAGGTTTAAGGTGAAGGGGAAAAGATTTAATAGGAATCTGAGGGGTAACCTTTTCACACAAAGGGTGGTGGGTATACGACAAAAGCTGCCAGAGGAGGTAGTCAAGGCAGGGACTATCCCAACATTTAAGAAACAGTTAGACAGGTACGTGGATAGCACAGGTTTGTAGGAATATGGACCAAACATGGGCAGGTGGGCCTGTTTCCACGCTGTATCATTCAATAACTATCACTTTATTCAGTCTTCATTCTGAACACTGTAACATACATGTAATTTGCCTGACTATTCTGGGAGAGAAAAATTATGAATGCGTATTTTCAATTTCTGTCCTTTGAGCATTTTACCTCAGAAGATAGTTGAGTTTTTAGTTCAGCTTAGCTTATTGTCAGGTGTACAGTGAAAAGATTTTTGTTGCAATCCAGTCAGGGGAAAGACTGTACATGATCACAATCGAGCCATCCACAGTGTGTAGATACAGGGATAAAGGGAATAACATTAGTGCAAGATCAAGTCTAGTAAAGTCCGATTAAAGATATTCTGAGGGTCTCCAATGAGGGAACTGGCAGCTCAGGACCACTCTCTAGTTGCTGATAGGACAGTTCAATTGACAGATAGATTGCAACTTAACAGTGGCGTAGGTAGATTTGGTAGAAAGAGGCCCTTCAATTGCCCATTGTGAATCCGATCACCCAAGTAATTAAGACATTCATCCAAGATTTTGGAGCCTTAACCAGGACGAAACTCATTGACATTGTGGGCACATGCCTGCCTAGATCACAGATGCCTAAGAAAGAACCAAATCTGAATGGCTTAAATTGGCAGTGAGATAATTAGTGGTTTATCTTACCGTTTGAATTCATTTCTGTCCCCAGCTTGCATTAGAGCTACAATGGTATTTGTTACAGAGGTTCCAATATTAGATCCCATAATAATTGGAATGGCAGACTGCACTCCCAGCACTGAAAAAAAACAAAACACACAGATATATTGAGTGTTTGTATTTGAAATTGGAAAGGCAGGACCTGTTACATATTATTATCCAAATGCACAAGTTTCTCAATTGTATCTCTGATCTATTGGACAGCTTTTGACAGCATGTGTAGATGCCCACTAACTTACATTGACTGTCATCTGTTCTCTATCCAAAGTAATCACATCTCAAAATCTCATTTTCAGAACTAGGCTGGGTTTCATCCTTATCTGAGAATAGCCATTTCCTGGAACAGACTGTTGGTTTGTTTTGTTTTTTTAAATTTCAAAATAGACTTTATTCAGGTAATAAATATATACAATACATGAACCGTGCAAAAACTTCCACCGACATTTTCGGGGGCTATACAAATTATTCAATACAGTCTACATACATTGCTCAAATTTCACAAAAATATCCCCCACCCTTGCCACTCATGTGGCCCCCTGGCGTGGAATCCCTTCCCTTATTTTGAGGGGCGTCTCCACCACACCCTGCCCCCCATGTCCTGCAGCAGAAGGACCCTAGACTGTGGTCCTCCCCCACCTAGCCTTGGCGTTGGTTGCACTGAGCTTCAGTGCGTCCCTCAGCACGTACTCCTGCAGTCTGCAGCGGGCCAGTCGGCAACATTCCCCGACGGACATCTCGCTCTGCTGGGTGGTGAACAATGCTCGGGCAGACCAAAGGGCGTCTTTTACCGAGTTGATGACCCTCCAGCAGCACTCGATGTCAGTCTCTGAATGTGTCCCTGGGAACAGTCCGTAAATCACCGAGTCCTCTGTGACTAGCTGTTCGGAATAAACCGTGACAGGGACCCCTACAGACCTGGCCACACTCTCTTTGTGAATCCACACTCTGCGATGAGGTGGGAAACCGTCTCCTCTCCATAGCAGCCGTCCCGAGGGCAGCGTGCGCTGGCAGTGAGGTTCCGACGGTGCAGGAAGGATCTGACTGGGAGGGCTCCCCTCACCGCCAGCCAAGCCAGGTCTTGGTGCTTGTTGGTGAGTTCTGGCGATGAGGCATTTTGCCAGACAAGCTGGGCAGTCTGCTCTGGGTACCACGCCACAGGGTCCATGGAGTCCTTTCCCTGCAGTGCCTGCAGGACATTCTGTGCTGACCACTGCCCGATGGACATGTGGTCAAAGGTGTTGGTCCGGAAGAACCTTTCCACAAATGACAGATGGGGCGGCAATGTCCAGCTGACTGGCACATTGCATGGCACCTGCGCCAGGCCCATCCTTCGCAACACCGGGGACAGGTAGAACCTCAGCAGGTTGTGGCACTTGGTGCCCACGTGTCTTGGCTCTACGCTCCGCCTGATGCAGCCGCACATGAAGGTGGCCATCAGAATGAGGGCGACGTTGGGCACGCTTTTACCCCCGTTGTCTGTCGACTTGTGCATTGTGGCCCGTCGCACCCGGTCTAACATCTACCTCCAGATGAACTGGAAGACGGCCCGGGTGATCCCTGTGGCGTAGGAGGGAGGGACAGGCCACACCTGCGCCAAGTACAGCAGCTCCGAGAGCTTCTCACGCCTGATGACCAAATTTTTCCCCATTGTGGAGAGGGAGCGCTGCTTCCACAGTTCCAGCTTTTTCCCCACCTTGGCTATCCGCTGGATAGCAGAAGTTGATGCAAGACTTCTGGGAGAAGGGGAACGAAGCTCTGCTGTCACTGCTGTCACTGCTGAAGGTGCAGCCGCTCTTCGCCCACCCCACCCAGAAGGAACGGACGATCACGGGGCACATGTTCAACCCACATGTGCCCGTCGTGGATGTCCTCACCTTCCTTGCTCGTTATGTCGAGGGAGCAGGGAACGGTGTGGACATGAAGGACCTGTTCAGGATCAGCTGATCAGCTGGAGGACCAAGCGGCAAGTGAAGGTGAAGCTGAGGGTGGACGAGAAGGGAGCCATCATCCACCCTCCCTCGGTGTTGGGAAAATGGGAAGTACAATGGGATCTGGGGGTCCTTGTTCATCAGTCTATGAAAGTAAGCATGCAGGTACAGCAGGCAGTGAAGAAAGTGAATGGCATGTTGGCCTTTATAACAAGAGGAATGAATATAGGAGCAAAGAGGTCCTTCTACAGGTGTACAGAGCCCGAATGAGACCACACCTGGAGTATTGTGTGCAGTTTATGTCCGCTAATTTGAGGAAGGACATTCTTGCTATTGAGGGAGTGCAGCATAGGTTTACAAGGTTAATTCCCGGGATGGCGGGACTGTCATATGCTGAGAGAATGGAACAGCTGGGCTTGTACACTCTGGAGTTTAGAAGGATGAGAGGATATCTCATTGAAACATATGATTGTTAAGGGCTTGGACATGCTAAAGGCAGGAAACATGTTTCCGATGTTGAGTCCAGAACCAGGGTCCACAGTTTAAGAATAAGGAATAAGCCTTTTAGGAGACATTGTTTCTCACAGAGAGCTGTGAGTTTGTGGAATTTTCTGCCTCAGAGGGCAGTGGAGGCAGGTTCTCTGGATGCTTTCAAGAGAGAGCTAGATAGGGCTCTTAAAAATAGCAGTCAGGGGATATGGGAGAAGGCAGGAATGGGGTACCGATTGGGGATGATCAGCCACGATCACATTGAATGGCGGTGCTGGCTCAAAAGGCCGTATGGCTATTGTCTATTGTCTATTGTCTATAAAATGATGGCTTTAAATTTCCTGAACTCTTTTTTGCCACATTATTTTAAACAACTGACTTTGAACTAGTGCGAATTACAATGTGCTGGAGTAATGTAGCGGGTCAGGCTGCATATGTGGAGGGAACATCTCGGCTACATTTCGGGTCAGGACACTTCTTCGGTCTGAAGAAGCAGATCTATCTGAAACGTCGCCTATCCATTCCCTCCGCAGATGTTGCCTGATCGGCTGAATTACTCCAGCACTTTATTGTTTTATTCACCATTCCAACATCTGCAGTTTCTTATATCTCTCTGACTTTTAATTGGTAATTGGTTCTGCTACAATAGCACACAGAGAGTGCCATCAATCAATGACATAGTCACAGATATCATATGTGTAGTTTGCTGTCACTCCTGGGCCTGTTGTCTTTTGGACTCCATTATGTCTACAAGCTACTTGAGGGAGACCATGAATGGAGCCCACATTTTGATGTGGATAGACACAAAATGCTGGAGTAACTCAGCAGAACCGGCAGCATCTCTGGATAGAAGGAATGGTGACATTTCAGGTCGAGACCCTTCTTCAGACCGAGCGTGAGGGGAGAGGGAGTTTCAGAGATAAGGAAGTGTGAGAGATTAAAAGAGATGTAGATCAAGGAAAATGTAGACTAGATCATTGTTAGCTGAGATATGATAACAAAGCAAACAGAGATAAAATGTAATCAGGGGACAGTCAGACTGGTAACAAAAACTGGGAAGGAGGAGGGAGGGAGAAAGAGGGAAAGCAAGGGATACTTAAAGTGAGATAAGTCAATGTTCATATTGCTGGGGTGTGAAGTATAAGATGCTGTTCCTCCAATTTGTACTGAGCCACACTCTGACAATGGAGGAGGCCCAGGACAAAAGGGTCAGTGTGGGAATGGGAGGGGGGAGTTAAAGTGCTAAGCAACCAGGAGATCAGGTAGGTATAGGTGGACTGAGCGGAGGTGTTAACCCACCTGATCTCCCTACTTGATCTCCTGGTTCTCCTCTTCAATAAAATCACCTTTCAGTGGCAGTGTGGAGCTCAGCTCTTAAGTTGAGATACATCATAATAGCCATGAATGTTTTTGTGTGAATGACAATGGTTTATCTTGCCTGCAAGTTTCTGCCCATTCCACCTGTGCTCTTGTGATCTGACTGTAAGTATGTACTTACATCCTGATGACACCATGCTGACGATGATGGACGTTGAAGTGCTTGAGCTTTGGACCAAGACGGTGACTAAGATTCCCACCACAAGTCCAGCCACAGGATTGGACAGGATAGCATTGTCCTTAAAAATATCACCTGCCACCTTGCCTAAAAAAAGAAAGACTTCATTGCCACATGTCCTACAAGATGGTCACAATGATGCTTGAGTGAGCTAATTGAATTTACTTCTGGTTGGTTGTGTTCAACTTTTGAACAGAGAACAATTCAAAATGATCTGGTTCATTTTACACTTGTAAATGGAGCAAACCAGTTACAGGAAAGCTTTATGGCCTCAGACTGTCAGGTCTAGTTGCAAACCATCCTGACACACACCTAAAAACATCTTATATATTTCATAGAAACATAGAAAATAGGTGCAGGAGTAGGCCATTCGGCCCTTCGAGCCTGCACCGCCATTCAATATGATCATGGCTGGTCATCCAACTCAGTATCCCGTACCTGCCTTCTCTCCATACCCCCTGATCCCTTTAGCCACAAGGGCCACATCTAACTCCCTCTTAAATATAGCCAATGAACTGGCCTCAACTACCTTCTGTGGCAGAGAATTCCAGAAATTCACCAGTCTCTGTGTGAAAAATGTTTTTCTCATCTCGGTCCTAAAAGATTTCCCCCTGATCTTCAATTTCGAGTAGATCAGCATTCATTCTTCTAAACTCCAAAGAAAGCAGGTCTACATTTTTATCTATTTATGATCATTTAGCCTTGTGAATACTAGCTGCCCCCCCCAAACTAGTAAATCACTTATCACATCCTTTCTTAAGTAACAGGACATGAAGTGTGTACAACATGAGATGAATGGTTTCATCCTGCACACAACGAGGTATTGGATCTGGAGTACAATGAGTGAAACATCGCTTACCTCCAGCAAGTTGAAAAGCTGCGCTGAGAACATCGAGGGAGCACACAAACATGTAGAGAAAGCTAAAGAGGAGCAGCATCTTCATGATTGAGTTCAAGATAAATCTCACTTTCCCTTTTGCGTCAAGCTCTGAAATATATAAAATATATTTCTCAGATTATTTCTAGACATCTGCATTAAGATTTCTCTTCATTTTGAAACTGGCTGATCACTTGGCCGCAGGCTTGGCGATCGTTTTACCGAATACCTCCACCCTGTCCCGCTGAGTTGCTCCAGCTTTATGTGTCTATCTTTGACACACTAATGTGATTAGTGCTGAAGTGATATACAGTAGCACCAGACTGCTGCTTCAGCCATTCAAGAACCAACCAGCAACATTTGCAGGACACCTGGAGATGGACAATAAATGCCAGCCCAGCCAGCAATCCCCTGGGCCTAAATTTAACCTTTAATCAATTTCATTCAATCTCTATTGTTGCAAAACATACTAAAAGGTTACAGAGTGATGTAGCTGCTGCTTCATCACTCCGATAACCCGGTTCAAACTTGAGCTGGGATACTGCCCGAGTTGATATTGCAGGTTTTCCCGGTGACCACAAGGGGTTCCTCCCATATCTCAAAGATATGCTGGTAAGTTAATTGGCCAGTAAACTTATTCCTTAAATGAAGTAAGTGGAATAAGGATCAAAGCAGCATGCGAGGGAGAGTAATTTGCCTGGCTTCCGAGGTATAAAAGGTGGAATGGAACGGAAGATACAGCTGAGAGCTGGCATGTAGTTGATGAGTTGAATGGCTCCCTACTGCCTTATAATAAGTGAATAATCCTTGCTTCTCATTTCAAAGCATTGATGGTAACCTCTTCAGGCCCAGTATGAATTCTTGAAAAACATAATTTATTAATCCATCCCTGCCCTTCATTGTGGTTTCTCCTCGACACATCCTGACCTGCTGAAACATCAGCAGAGTATGTTGGCAGACAATTTGAAGATATTGAGGTAATGTAAACATAGATAAATATAAAATTAGCTAATGCTACAAAATGCTGTGTGATTAAACTAATAACAGGATGAACCCAACGAATTGTGGGCATGAGATGTTACTGAGTTAATGCATTAAAATGATTGTGAGCTGAAGTTTTAATGTGTTCATAGCTAATAGCGTGATCTCGATTTTTATCATCCCATCTTTGGTTTGTTCTCTTACCCACCAAGAAACTTCCCCCCCCCCAGCCCCTCCCCCCCCCCCACCAAAGCACCTGTCTCTCTACCCCACTCACTTCTACATTATGTAATCATTTTTGGCTCCTTAGAAATGTTGTGATATGGAAAATCATGTTATAAAAACTATTGTGCCAGTGGGGAAAAGCAGATTAGGGCATGGAGAGTTTCAGACTCACAATAACAAAATTAATAAAAAATAAAGGACTTTTTTAATAACTGTTTATTTCTATTACAGCAAGCAAAAAAAATACTAAGGGTTATATGTAACATTGTTTAATAGAGTATTGTTGCTCAAGTATTAGTAGGAGTGATTGATTGTCTATTTTAATGATCACCTACAGTGAAACTGACTGACCGCTGCAGGGAGGTTAAATGGAAACAGTGTTTTTTGGCAACACAACTCTTTTTCAGCTTGACAATTGCCAAAGCAACTCTCAGGTGGTTTCTAGTTCCCGATCAAAATCATGTTGCATCCTATGGGAGGCCCGGTGGTGCAGCGATAGAGTTGCTGCCTTCCAGCGCCAGAGCCTCAGGTTCCATCCCCGACTACAGGTGTTGTCTGTATGAAGTTTGTACATTCTCCCCGTGACTGTATGGGTTTTCTCCAAAATCTTTGGTTTCCTCCCACACTCAAAAGACGTACAGGTTTACCGGTTAATTGGCTTGGTATAAATGTAAATTGTCCCCAGTTTGTATAGGGTAGTGTTAATTTGTGGGAATTGCTGGTCAGTGCGGACTCAGTGGGCTGAAGGGCCTGTTTCCACACTGTATCTCTAAACTAAACTAAACAATACATCAAATCGCATCACATATAATTTGAGTTATGGAGACAGACATTATAGCAGTATAGTATTGCACGAGAAAAAGCAATCTCTTCAACCAATATCGTGCGATCTTGAATTTTTATTTGTTGAATCACACGACTTTATTGGCTGAAGCAGATACATAGATGCAAGTGGGCTCTGTGATTCCTGGGCCTTTTATATATTTATTCTCATATTTCTTTGCTCAGTTCTACATCTATCACTTTTTCGAACATTCAGCACGTTAACCTGCTTTTGCGAAACATATCTGGCCAGCCATGCGCCCCTAGCATGTTGGCATTCCTGCAAAGTAGCATCTCAGGATGAGAATGCCCAAGGTGTAGGTTTAGGGTTGCTGTTGTCATGTGTACCAAGGCACAGTGCAAAGCTCTTGCTATCCAACAGATCAGATAATACTATCAAATCAAGTCAAACTCAAGTTCAATAGGTAGAGCAAAGGGTGAGATACAGAGCACAGAATATAGTTCTCCACATCTGCACATATTTACCTCTGTTGATTGATAAATAGAACTTACAGGCTCATTAGAAATGAGAATGAACAAGAGAGAAAATAATGATAGACACAAAATGCTGGAGTAATTCCAACCGAAGAAGGGTCTCGACCCGAAACGTCATCCATTTCTTCTCTCCAGAGATGCTGCCTGTCCAGCTGAGTTACTCCATTGTTTTGTGTCTATCTTCGGTTTAAACCAGCATCTGCAGTTCCTTCCTAAAGCAAATGATGAGTTGGGGAAAAATGTTCTGTGGGGTTATTTGCATAAATTGATGGTCCACCACTTACCCCTCCATTGAAGCACATTAGAATTGTCTAGCTTGGAAAATGCCCAGGGTTTAGTTGAATGTGAGTCAATCTCAAACTTGTCCATGCCATCCACCAGGTTGACTGAAGATCCCGGACAGAGGTAGCCGTGATCCGAGTGTGCGACTCCTCCCACCGTTGGGAGAGGGAATGGTTTAGTGCCAGCCACTCCATGCATGCCTGTCACGATAGAACACAACATTAGTGATGCTCTTCGTTCTCCTCCTGCTGTCAATCCTGCCCGGCACAACTAGCATGAACGCTCCGAGCTCCCAGACCCGAGAGGTCATTCAGAAATTACATGTATGAGAAAACTGAGCAGTGTTAGTGAACCACTTGCTGAACTGCAAATCTGAAAGTATCATTGAACATTGTTAGATTCTATCGAGGGTGGAAGGCTGGTAATGGATAAAAAGATGCATTAATAGAAACAAAGAAACATAGAAACATTGAAACAGGAATAAGCTATTCAACCCTTCGAGCCAGCACCGCCATTGGATATGTTCATGGTTGATCATCCAAAATTGATACCCCGTTCCTGTATTCTCCCAAGATCCCTTGATTCTGTTAACCCTAATGGCTATATCGAACTTTATTTTGAAGACATCCAGTGTATTGGCCTCCACTGCCTTACAGCTCCAAAGACTTGAGTTCACAATCCTGACTACGGCTGCTGCCTGTACAGAGCTTGTACCTTCTCCCCGTTACTGCTGGGGTTACCCCAGGTGCTCTGCTTTTCTCCCACACTCCAAGGACATACAGGTTTGTAGGTTAATGTGGCGCTGGTAAAAATTGTAAATTATCCCTAATATGTAGGATAATGCTAGTGCATGGGGATTGCTGATCGGTGCGGACTCAGTGGGCTGAAGGGCCCACTTCCGCACCGTATCTCTAAAACTAAAACTAAAACTAAAACTTCCCCACCAGTGGTCCAACAAGCTAGTTTAGTGTTCAGTGTAGTCAAATAACCTCATCTGACTGAGATTTGACCTGAACCTTTGAAAGCGATATCAAAGTATGTTTCCTTATGGGCAAGTGGGCCACTGGCTGTGGCACTGTTGCAAAGATGTTTTGGCACTTTCTTTCATTATCCAGGTGATATATCTTTCTCCACAACCAGTGTCACTGGAAGAGATTGTAACGATGCTGTTTGTTTTGTGAATGAGATACATTATCTATACAACGGTGCCTCTGGTTGCAAAGCTCTGAGGCTTTGCTGAAAGCAAAAGGCACCTTTCAATAATATATATAGACAATAGACAATAGGTGCAGGAGTAGGCCATTTGGCCCTTCGAGCCAGCACTGCCATTCAATGTGATCATGGCTGAACATCCACAATCAGTACCCCGTTCCTGCCTTCTCCCCATATCTCCTGACTCCACTATTTTTAAGAGCTCTATCTAGCTCTCTCTTGAAAGCATCAGGAGAACCTGCCTCCGCCGCCCTCTGAGGCAGAGAATTCCACACTCACAACTCTCTGTGCGAAAAAGTGTTTCCTCGTCTCCGTTCTAAATGGCTTACTCCTGATTCATAAACTATGGCCCCTGGTTCTGGACTTCCCCAACATCGGGAACATGTTTCCTGCCTCTAGCGTGTCCAAACCCTTAACAATCTTATATGTTCAAATGAGATCCCCTCTCATCTTTCTAAACTCCAGAGTGTACAAGGCCAGCTGCTCCATTCTCTCAGCATATGACAGTCCCGCCATCCCGGGAATGAACCTTGTAAACCTACGCTGCACTCTCTCAATAGCAAGATATATATATATATATATATATGAATATATATATATGTATTTTTTTTCTTTGTTCTCAACAGGAAGCAGAAAGCCAGAATGCCTACTCCTGACCATTTGCCCAGCACATGCCAAATTATAGCTGGCATAAATCGAGTTGACACAGATTAGTGATCACTACTGGGTCAAAAGAAACATCCGTCAAGAAATTGGACTTGATACTTTCAAACACTAATCAGGTACCATGTATATTGTTGAACTGGCATCAGTCAAACACCTAAGCACATCACTAGTGAGGCAACAAGAATATGACCAATATAAGGTCATAAGGTCATAAGTGATAGGAGCAGTATTAGGCCATTCGGCCCATCAAGTCTACTCCACCATTCAATCATGGCTGATCTATCTCTCCCTCCTAATCCATTTTCCTGCCCGCTCCGTATAACTACTGACACCATATAAACTGAAGTGATAAGGGTCTGCCCCACTTTCACGACCTAATTCACGACCTTTTTCACTCGTGGACATTTTTCATCAGACTAGAAAAACGCCCAACCTACTTGATGCCACGAGTACCTACGACTAGCATCACAACCTACCTACGACCTCCCTACAACCTCCTACGATCTCGTGACGACCATGCTGCAAGTATGAGTCAAGGGCAAAGGTTGTGAATTAGGTTGTGAAAGTGGGACAGGCCCTTTAGGGTGCAAGCTATGACCTTCATAGAATTGTGACTATAATCTGCAGGTGCAGATTATGGTACTTGAAAGCTTGTTCCTGTATTTAACGGGATATTTCATGACACCACTGGGTTCAGAAATCATGAATTTTCTGCAATATCAGATCCTTGAACTAATCTACACAACCCTAACAACACGAACCACTGTGAACCACCTCTTGCTCCTGTTTTATTTTTCTCTAATTGTGTTTTGAACAGTCTTTTTTTTCTTGTCGACAGACACAAAAAACCTAGAGTAACTCAACGGGTTGGACAGCATCTCTGGAGAAAAGGAATAGGTGACGTTTCTGACCGAGACACTTCTTCTTCAGACTGAGTCAGGGCAACGGGAAGCGAGAGATATAGACGGTGATGTGGAGAGATATACTGTAGAACAAATGAATGAAAGATATGCAAAAAAATAACGATGTTATAGGAAACGGGCCACTGGTGGCTGTGGCCAAGGTAATAATGAGTATAGACAATGTTTTCTTGCTACTGTCTTGCAGAATTTTATGGATAATTTATATATAATTCATGTTTTGTGTGTTTGGCTGAGTCCACATGCTGTGATGCTGCTACAAGCAAGATTTCCATCGTGCCTGCCTCTCACTGTGTTTGTGCATACTTGATTAGACTTGATTAGACTTGGCTTGACCTGATATTTGGAGAACACTCTGACCAGGTGCTGGGCTCACTGCAAGCTGTTCCAATCCCTTTGCAAATCCACAGAGTGAGCTACGAGCAGCAGGCTGTGATTCTGAAGCACCTAACAGTCAATTGGTGCCTCAGCGGTTCACTGGTGCCAGCTCATTTGGAGTCACGAGAGCAATGACCAGCACTTCAGATGTGCAGCCAGAATCCCAGCTCCTGGCCATTATCCCAGTACATATCAGCTCTGTAGTCATATCCAAGGCCTTGTTCTCTTCCAATCAGTTACTAGGTAGCACATGACAGCCTAATTCCAGAGTGTCTTAAAATAAACCATATCCTGCCCGATGAACAATGTATTCACAAGCTCAGATCTCACTGACTGTCCTCACTGAGATATGAAGAAATCTGTGGGAAGACCAACAGCCTGGAGCTTGGGCCTGGAAAACCTGGGCTGCTCTTTCTGTGGAAGTCAAGGTTGCCTCGTCTTTGCGTTTTCTTTGCCTTATTTTTCTACTTCTTCTCCACACGATCTCTTCAAGTGGCTGCAGCTGCTGCCTGCTTCCGGTTGCACCCATCAGAAGATTTCCTGATGATCTCCCAGTGTACAGGGTGTATTCTCCAGATCCAGGGCATTCAGCTCTGGAGATACAGAGGTGTACAAGAAGTCCAGATACGACCTTGGTAAGGCCATCAAAAAGGCCAAAAGGGACTTCTGCTCCAAGCTGGAGGATGAGACGAATGTTCGGAAACTGTGTTTAAGAAGGAACTGCAGATGCTGGAAAATCGAAGGTAGACAAAAGTGCTGGAGAAACTCAGTAGGTGCAGCAGCATCTATGGAGCAAAGGAAATAGGCAACGTTTCGGGCCAAAACCCTCCTTCAGCAACTGTGGCAGGGATTGAATGCCATCACCTCCTACAAGGCAAAATCAGGAGGCAGCTCAAAAGTCAGCGAAGCACCACTCCCTGACTAGCTCAATGCATTTTACACACGCTTTGATAGGGAGAACACTGATGTGCCTTCCCGAGCCCCATTCGCCGTGATGGTATTTCAGTCTCAGTCATAGAGGCCGACGTCAGTAGATCCTTCAGGGGGGTGAACCCCCGGAAAACGCCTGGACCTGATGGTATACCCGGTCGTGTTCTAAAAACCTGTGCGGACCAACTGGCTGGAGTTTTTACGGACATTTTCAACCTCTCACTTCTGAGGTCTGAGGTTCCCACCTGCTTTAAAAGGGCATCAATAATACCGGTGCCCAAGAAGAGCAAGGTGACGTGCCTCAATGATTATCGACCAGTGGCACTAACGTCTGTGGTGATGAAGTGCTTTGAGAGGTTGATTATGGCGCATATCAACTCCTACCTCGACAAAAACCTCGACCCACTGCAGTTCGCTTACCGCTACAACAGATCAACGGTGGACACAATCTCACTGGCTCTCCACTCCGCTCTGGACCACATGGACAACAAAATCTCATATGTTAGGCTGTTATTCATTGACTACAGCTCGGCATTTAATACAATCTAATTTAATGCATTTAATACATCTAATACAAGCTGGTTACCAAGCTCTCAGAGTTGGGTCTCTGCACATCCCTCTGCAATTGGATCCTCGACTTCCTCATCCACAGACCACAGTCTGTTCGTATTGGTGGAAATGTGTCATCCTCGATAACAATCAGCACGGGGGCACCTCAAGGCTGCGTGCTCAGCCCCCTGCTGTACTCACTCTATACTCATGACTGCGTAGATGGACATAGTGCAAACTCTATCATCAAGTTCACCGACAATCACTGATGGTGATGAGTCAGAGTATAAAAGTGAGATCGACCGATTGACCAAATGGTGCCAGCACAATAATTTGGCTCTCAACACCAGCAAAACCAAGAAACTGATTGTGGACTTTGGAAGGGGTAGGATAGGGACCCACAGTCCTGTTTATTTCAATGGGATGATGGTGGAAAGGGTCAAGAACTTCAAATTCCTGGGCATACCGATTTCCGAAGATCTTTCCTGGTCCCAGCACACTGATGCAATCATAAAGAAAGCACATCAGCGCCTCTACTTCCTGAGAAGATTACGGAGAGTTGGTATGTCAAGGAAGACTTGGTATGTTGGTATGTCAAACGTCCACAGGTGCACAGTAGAGAGCATGCTGACCGGTTGCATCCTGGCTTGGTTTGGCAACTTGAACGTCCAGGAGCAGAAAAGAATGCAGAAAGTTATGACCACTACCCAAGTCCATCATCGTCTCTGACCTCCCCACCATCGAAAGGATCTATCGCAGTCGCTGCCTCAAAAAGGCTGGCAACATTATCAAGGACCCACACCATCCTGGCCACACACTCATCTCTCTGTTGCCATCAGGCAGAAGGTACGGGAGCCTGAAATATGGTACATCCAGATTCAGGAAAAGCTTCTTCCCCACACCATCAGGCTATTAAACACAACATCAAACAAACTCTGAATTATAACAGCCTATTGCACTTTATCTGTTTATTTATATGTATATATATGGTCTATGGTATATAGACACACTGATTTGTTCTGTATTTATGTCTACAATATTCTGTTGTGCTGCAGCAAGCAAGAATTTCATTGTCCTATCTGGGACACATGACAATAAACTCTCCTGACTTTACTTGACTTGACTTGAGGTGTTGGTGCGACCACATGGAGTATGGTGTTCAGTTTTGGTCATCCTGCTATTGAAAAGATGCCATTAAATTGGAAATAGTGGAGATAAAGGTTTCTGAGAATGTTGAAACAAGGAACTGCAGATGGACTGGAGTGGGTCATCCAGCATCTCTGGAGAATGTGGATATGTAACATTTTGGGTCAGGACCCTTCTTCAGACTGATAAAATGTCACCTCTCCATGTTCTTCAGAGATGCTGCCTGACCTACTGAGTTACTCCAACACTTTGTGCCTTTTTTATGAGGATGTTTCCAGGATTGCAGGAAATAAGTTATAGGGAGAGGGTGTAGACATTGTGACTTTATTTTGTGAGCATAGGGGACTGAGGCATGACCTTATAGAGGTATATAAAATCATGGGGGCATAGGTATGGTCAATACACACCGCCTTTTTTTCCAGGATTGGGGAATCAGGGGCATGAGGGCATAGGAGATGCAAGGAACTGTAATCCTGGAATGTTGCTTAGAAGTCAAAGTACTGGAGTAACTCAACAGGTCAGGCATCATCTCTAGAGGACATGGATAGACAATGTTTGAAGAAGGGTTCTGACCCAAAACATCATCCATCCATGTTCTTCAGAGATGCTGCCTGACCCATTGAGTTACTCCAGCACTTTGTTTCTTACTAGAGGCAGAGGTTTAAGGTGAGAGAAGAACGATTTAATACCAATGTAGTTTAGTTTAGTTTAGAGATACAGTGTGGAAACAGGCCCTTTGGTGCACTGAGTCCATGCTGACCAGCGATCCCTGCACACTAACACTATCCTGCAACACACTAAGGACAATTTATCTTCACACCAGGCCAATTAACCTACAAACCTGTATGACTTTGGAGTGTGGGAGGAAACCAAAGATTTCGGAGAAAACCCACGTAGGTCATGGGGAGAGCGTACAAACTCCGTACAGACAGCACCCATATTCAGGATCGAACCAGAGTCTCTGGCGCTGTAAGGTAGTAGCTCTACCGTTATGTCACTGTGCGGCCATGTAAAGGAAAACCTTTAACACAGAAGGTGGTGGGTATATAGAACAAACTGACAGTGGAAGTGGTTGAGGTAGGTAGACTAACAACATTTAAAACACATTTTCCCTGTCCTGGATAGGAAAGTTTAGAGGGATATGGGTCAATCATGGGCAAATTAAACTAGCTGCGATGGGGCTTTTTGGTCAGCATGGATGAGTTGGGTTGAAGCCCTTGTTTCAATATGTTTGAGTTTCTTACTTTCTCTTTGACTCCCTGTTAACTTCTTCAGGAAGTACATGTCGCCTTCATTATCCCGAAAGCCAAACTGCTACTTTCAGCATCCAACACTACCTGGGTGGATAGATCCTGATGGGTCAAGTCTATCTGCTACTTTGCTATCTCTTTATACCAATTTGTTTATACCAATTTACTACCACGTCTGATGAGCTCCACCACACCAAGCACCAAGTCAATCCATGACGAATCAAGCCAAGTTTAGTGACACATGACCAAATATGGTGAGGTACAGGTATCATAAACACCTTGCTTGCAACGGCATCACTGGCAACATATACCCAGACAGCCACGCACAACCTTAAATTACACATCAATCACACTCAAGACCATGCAAAAAAGAGACATTAATGTAAAACACAATTTTACTTCGGAGTCACGTGAGTGACTATGTGAAGAAGCCCCGCCTGGCGCTGGAACGGCATTACGTCGACGCTGACGGCAGAGCAAGAGCTGCAGAGGCAGCTCCTCGACAGCGGTAGGTACGGGCCCGCAGGTAAGTGCAGGGGAAAAACACTTTCAGGGTCTAAAATACTCTGTGGCTGGTACTGAATACCAGAATTTAAAACTAATTTTAAAGTAAAAAATAAGTTGAAAAACAACGGAGTTTAAAAAAGAACGTCCTAAGGGGAGCGATCGGAACGGGAGATTACGGAGCCGGTTCCGATACCGGTGACCGTCAAAATTACGTTAGAAAGATTTTTTAGGTCGCTCCACAAACTTTTGGCATGGGGGGGGGGGGGGGGGGGGGGGAGAAATTTTATAAAGTCAGAAAGGCCATAATTTTAAAAAATTCAATAAAAGGCCTTCAGACTAAAAAAGGTTATGGCTTGAAAAAATAATGGGGAAAAAAAAAAAAAAAGATTCCAAAAATAAAGTAAATAAAGAATTCAAGCCAAAAAGGGTTAAAAGGCCCCAAAACATTCCCTAACCTACCCTAAAGGGGTTTCATATATTATGGTGGGAATATCTACCTCAGATATTTGAAGGTAGTCTCCTTGAGGAAAAACTCAGGAGTAATAAGGGCAGTAAAAATAAAATTGAAAACTGACCCTAAAAATGCACTGATAGTGGTGGCTGGTCATGAAGTACACAGCACCAGAAAAAAATAAAAATATATATATATATATATATATATATATACAGGTGTAAGTACAACACCTGAATAAGAAGTGAGGCCATGGAAAATAACCATGGAAAACAAAAATTAATTGGTCTCTCACTAAAGCTGTTATGATTAAAACAGCAGAATAATAATAAAACTTTTTATGTTTTATTTTAAATACACTTCAGCACAAAAAAAAAAAAAAAAATATATATATATATATATATATATATAATATATATATATATATATATATATATATATATATATATAAGTGTACTAGGTTTGATACCTGAATGTATGAGTGAGACCATGAAAAATAAATATGAAAAAAAAAAATTTTGGCCTCACCAAAGCTGTTATAGTGAAACAGCAGAATATGATTAAACTTTTAAGATAAAGATATCAACGGTGAATCCGGTTATGATATCCATGTCTCAATTAGATGAGATATAAGGAAATACGATTTTAAAAGTATTTCAAACTGGTGCATGGCATTTCCATTCAATGGAAAACAAATAAAATATTGTTCAAAATAACCAATACATTTAAAAGAAAATTACTTGCCATCATTGGGAAGAAATATATAATATTTAGGGACCAAATCTGCACTCCAGATTTGCAGATCAAATCAGGTTATGTTAAAATCCTGATTATTATGGAATAAAACCTTCCTTATGATTATTCAAAGTATTGATTACAAAAGAACAGACTATGGGTCTTTAAACTTTGGGGGGGAAAGAATTATGATCCAATATAAAGATTTGATAATGGATCAAAACTAAGGCAGAAGTATGATAAATAAACATAATCAAACATAGCCTTATCCGAACCCATATAATGGGGAAAAGAAGGCCTGAAGTACGTGGAAGAGGTGCAAACAACTGTTACAAAATAGTTGGGGGATTGTGGGGGATTACAGGTGTATTATGATCATTAATTTAATATAACTAAGGACTACAAAAAATTAGAAAGGATTGGTTCACCTGTATAAGAAAACGTAAAAATTTGATTTTAGGTTTGCACCCAAAAGTAACTCCAATAAACAAGGGGTACGTACATATATATATTATAAATTACCTCAGTGTACAGATGTGATGGTATAAACCATACAGAACATTGTTTTTATATACACTTTCACAGTGTAAGAACATTTTATTAAAATTGAACATCTTCAACATTGAAATACAGTTGTTATTAACAAAGTGTTAATCAAATATTACAGGTGCTTGAAATTAATTAAAATGGGTCAAGCAGTGCAAGTTAAAACATTGTCTAAAGGATTAAATCCAGTTTAAGGCTGTTAAACAGAATACTGGAAGAACAATTGCACTGATAAGATCAGCACTTGCACTAATGAGGACATGGTCATGGTTATCTTGATCACATTTAAATTAGAGTCAGCTGCAAATTAGTGCTGCAATTACAAGTCTGTTGAAAGGTAAAGACTTGACCCATCACATAAAGCCTATGTTTTAGGCATTCATAAATATTCGTAAAATTACTATTTAGGAGTAATTCAGCACCATAAGAGGGAGAAAATTGTTCCACGATACAAATATGTCTTATGGTTTTGTTGACATACTTTGTCCCTCCATTAGAAAAGGAGCCTAGGGAAGAGTAATAAAGCTCCAAAAGAAGAAATACAGAAGATGATAAGAATATGTATGCCTTTGTGAGAGGCTTATACAAATACCAAATGATACATTATCATTATTAAAGTAATGGAATAAATAAAATAAAAAAAGGGGTTCACAAGTTGCTTCAACTATAGCTTAGCAGCTGTTGCAAGCTGAAGCAAGTATTAACAGTGATGGACAGCTGTGAATATTTGGGTAAGATAAAAATATTATCTATTCTTATAAAGATAATTAATACGTCTCTTTGTTGGGACTACGGACAATAATACCAGGTAAATGCAAATGAATTGTCCTAAGAAATTCTCCAAACATTTGTATTAATTATTGAATTATAATTATAGAATTATGGATTAAATATCGATTGTTCTATTATGGAAGTGTCCAGGTCATAACAAGGTGTACAATACCACAGATGTGGCGTATATTAAATCACATAAGATAAGTAAAATAATAATCATGTGATTATCTGAGTAAACAGATGTGGCATATTCTAAAATGTTTAGTCCAGCTGTTTATCTCTAAGAAAGAGACAATGTTATCACAGACTACACATTAAGGGGGGAAAATACATTGTCATTAATATGGATTACTTACAATTAATCTGGTTGTATACAGATTAAATAACCAATTTTTCAAATATTCTCGTGGGTAAACCAAGAGCAGGAAAGGTGGATGCTTTTCTCTCAATTACATGAGGAAAAATGGGTTTTATGTTCCTCATTTTTGTCTGATAGGGCAGTGTCTGATGAAAATATAGCAAAACACGGCCAGATGCATTTTGGTGGTCTAAAACAGATCCTTCATGGTTTTCATAAATATTGAGTGATGTTGAACCACTTGTGATGATTCATAGTTGCAGTAATTATTGTTAGCATCCATAATATGGAAATATGAATTGACTATCTGCAGGTTGATCAGACCATTACAATAGTTTAATGGTCAAAGAAGTCTATGAATGTTTAACTAATATAACAACATAACAATAAAATAATTATGTATAAAGAAGTGTTATGGGGACTTCCGGTGGCGCTATGGAGTAGGCAGACTCGCGCCATTTAGCTCCGGGAAAACTGTAGAAAAAACGGGGGGAAAAATCGGGACTTACTTGCTCAACATCGCAATCGACTGACTGCAGCAAGCCTGTGACGTCATCAGGCGCGCGACAAAACCGACGGTATGTTTCCACATCGCACCACTCCCCCCAAAGGCAAAAAAACCGGTAGGGCCAAGGAAGCAGGCCCAACCGAAGCCTCGGCCTCAATTTTAACAGCATCTCAAGAAGAGATCTCAACAGAAAGAAAGACAGATGTGGAAGAACTAAGAAGTTTCCTTGCCTCAGAAATTTCAAAAATAATGGCAGAATTTAAAAAACTCAAAAAGGATTTTAAAGATGAGTTGAAAACTTTTAAAAAAGAAATTAAAGAAGAAATTAAAGAAGAAATTAAAGAAGAAATTAAGAAAGATATTGCTGTCATTGTACAGAAATAATTGGACTCTTGGAAGAAGATCATGGAAGAAAATCAAAATAAAAAGATTGGATGAGGTAAATGTCAAAATCAATCTGATGGAATCAGTACTTAATTCGAAGCTGGAGCCCATCTCTCAGGCACTGGAACAACAACAACAATCCATAATCGAACTAGAGGGAATCGCTGAAACATGCTCTGAAACTACAAGCAAGCTTCTCTCCGAGAACAAGCGTTTATTGGACTTATTGCATAAAATAACCGAAAAATGCATTGACTTGGAGGGACGCCAGAATCTAAGAATTATCGGTGTCCGGGAAGGAAGAGAGGGGAATCAGGACCCTCGTGAATTTGCTGCAGATTTACTGAAGAAAGTTTTAAAACTGGATGAAGCACCTTTACTGGCTCGGGCACATAGAGCACTGAGACGCCGTCCAGGGCGGATGCCCCTCCAAGACAATTTATATTGAAGGTGCAATATGACCATGTCTTGGATGACATGATGAAGAAAATTGTTCGCAGCAGAAATCTTGTTTTTGAAGGAGACAAGATCAGCATATTTCGAGACTACCCGGCAGAGGTTGCCAAGAAAAGAGCATTGTTTACAGATACAAGAAGAATACTCAAGAACATTAATAACCTGAGATATGGACTGATGTACCTGCAACACTGAGAATCACCTACGACCACAAAGGATACTTCTTTACTAACCACACAGAGGCTTTTAAATTTGCAAAGAAGATTGAGGCCACTGAAAAGATTGAAATTAGCGAGGACTAGAGAAGCGAAAAAGATCATGACTATATAATATTTTATATTATTACGCATATATCGATATGCTTTTACAAAAATCGTGCCACAGGGGTGGAATATTTTCTTGTATTCCCCTTATTGCGAAAGACGAACCTTTAAAACAGCTATACTTTATTCCCCGCTCACCACCTAGTGTTTTTAGAATGAAATTGTCTGCCCCCATCTGTTTCTGAATAATATCTTTCGTCTTTTATTGAGGACGATTGTATTAATATTAACTAACCAGTTAATCAGGTGTGGACCTCCTCCCTGTAACTGTCGTTGTAATTGATCATTACCACCGTGGTGCGTCAATTTTTATAATCAATTGGATTAACTTAGGGAATTGCAGTTAAAAAGATGAATATAGGAGATGATTGAGCAACATGTGGCAAGATGTAGTTTAATAGTGGAGATAGGTTGTGATCCTAACAGATTAGTAGAAATCCTCCAATTCATGAGACCAATACCGCTTTAGTTAAATGATCAAGCTAAGCGGTATGACAGTGTTAAAGGCGGAAATGAAGTCGATTGAACCAGCCTGATTGTGTATATCCCCCCCCCCCCCGCATAATGTTTTTTTTTACTGTATTTGAAATTTTTTTCCCTTCAAGGGAAAGAACGGAGCTAGCAACATTTTCTTTACCAAAAGCTACGGAAGTCTTTAGATGCCTAGCCACATTAGGGTGGCTTTCACTAACTACACTAACTATAGATGTAGTATTTTTCTTTCTTTCACATTTCACTAACATAAAAACCACTTACTCTTTCTATTTTGTAGTATGTTATAAATCAATATAATTTTTATTTAGAATGGAATTATAATATTATTCAAGGAGATATGACCGAGAAGAAAACCTAAAAGTTCTGAAATGCATCTATCTGAGATCCAGGTGTATAAGGTATGGTTTAACATGCTGAATCATCTACTCCATTATAGACCACCCTAATCATGATGCAAGACGTAAAAGTGAACACTGGGGGTGAAGGAATTACATTTTTAGTTGGAATGTTAAGGGAATTAATGAACCCATTAAGAGAGGCAAAGTATTAACTCACCTAAAATCGCTCAAAACAGACATAATTTTCCTCCAAGAGACTCATCTTAAAAAGGAAGCGCAATACAGATTGAAAACAAAATGGATTGCCCAAACGTATCATTTCCTCATTCACACATAAATCTAGAGGAGTTGCAATTCTAATTCGTAAAGGTATACCTTTTAAACATATATCAACTACAGAAGATACGGATGGTAGATATATCATAGTAGTAGGCGAATTATACTAAAAAAAAGTGACTCTCTCATTAATATATATGGGCCTAATTTTGATAGTCCGCGGTTTTTCAAGAGAATACTGAATATTATTCCGGAATGTACACAAAATAATTTAATAATTGGTGGAGATTTAAATTGTACACTGGATCCATATTTAGACAGATCATCAACACAGAGAAAGTCAAAATCTCTGTCAAGTGAATTTTTAAACATATATAAATAATACCAATATTAAGGATGTCTGGAGAATTGAAAACCCATCCGGAAGAGAATACTCATTTAATCTATGCATAAAACTTATTCAAGGATAGATTATTTCTTAGTAGATGCTAAACTAATTCTTATATACTTATAAATCACAATATCATAATATTATAATTTCGGATCATGCCCCATTAACGTTTATGATTAAGCTAAATGGAATGGACAAGAAACAGACACAATGGAGACTTAATCCTCAAATTTTAAAAGAACAGGTATGTTGCGAATATCTTGTAAAACAGATTAATATGTTCTTCGAGATTAATGACCATCCCGAAATCTCTGCTTCCCTTCTCTGGGAAACATTCAAAGCATTTACACGAGGGGTATTAATCTCCTCTCAGGCATTTCTTAAAAAAGAGAATAGAGCCAAACAAACAGACATTGGAATTGGAAATAAAACAATTAGACATAGAAAACGCAAGAACACCTTCATTGGTAAAACATAATAAAATAGCTGCATTGAAATATAAATTAAATAAAATATACTCCGACCAAATAATAAAACTTTATCAACATACAAAACAATTAAATTTTGAATTTGGTGATAAACCACACAAACTATTGGCACGCCAGCTTCGAAAACTGGATGGAGAAAAAATGATTCATAAGATTAGATCAGAAAAGGGAAAAACACTAACACTCCCCAAAGATATTAATGACAGATTTTTACAATACTATCAAGATCTTTATTCAACTAAAGTGACACAACAATCAATAGGAATGGAAGCATTTTTACAGAAATGCAACCTTAAAGGCTTAGATCTGCAAGAACAGGAATTATTAGGAGCTGAAATAACGACCAAAGATATTGAAGAGTCAATTAGATCTTTAAAAAATGGAAAGGCCGCTGGCCCTGATGGCCTAAGCTCTGAATTCTATAAAAAATGTTATGATCTGATTTCTCCACGCTTACAAACACTGTATAAACATGTTTATACTCAACAGCAACTCCCGGAAACTTTAAATGAATCTACAATAATACTGATACCTAAAATTGATAAGGATCTAGAAGACCCGGCCTCATATAGATTTTATTGATCAGAAAATATTAACTAAGATCCTTTCTAATAGTAATTAACAAATTAATACAATCCTGATCAAACAGGTTTTATCCCTAAACGTCACTCATTTTATAACCTTAGACGATTGTTTAATATTATATATTCAAACAGAATTGCTAATGAAGATCTAGCAATTATATCGCTAGATGCTGAAAAAGCCTTTGATCAAGTAGATGGCCATATTTATTTTCAGTGATGGAAAAATTTCAATTGGGAGAGAAGTACTGCGCGTGGGTTAAATTGTTATATTCTAACCCAACAGCTAGAATACTAACAAATCAAATGTTATCAACTAAATGTAATCTTTCCAGAGGTTGTAGACAAGGATGTTCGTTATCTCCATTATTATTCGCTTTAGCAATTGAACCGCTTGCAGAAAATGTCAGATCTAATCCAGAAATACATGGGTACAATACTAAAGATACAACGAATAAAAGTTCTATATATGCAGATGATGTACTAATATATATTACAAAGCGGAAATTAGCATTCCAAATTCATTAAATCTAATAACTCAATTCGGTCATTTCTCAGGATATAGAATTAATTGGAATAAAAGCAAAATCATGTCAATAACGGATCATAATATACATATACTACAACAATCACCTTTTAAAATAGTTGACGAAAAATTTAAATATTTAGGTATTTATGTAACTAAGGGGTATAGCTCTTTATTTAAATCAAATTTTCCACCTTAAATGGATAAACTAAATAAAAATATTCAATACTGGAAAACACTTCCTATCTCAATGTTCGGTAGAATTAATGCTATAAAAATGATTTTTCTACCGCAATTATTGTACCTATTTCAATCCATCCCGATATATATTCCAAAATTTTTTTTAAAAGTAGACTCTACTGTTACAAGTTTCATCTGGGACTACAAGAATCATAGAATAAATAAAAAACATTTATGTAAATCAAAGATTAATGGAGGTTTAGCTCTACCAAACTTTTTGTTCTATTTCTGGGCAGTTTATATTAAAAACATGAATTTTTGGCTGGAAGAAATGGATCAACAACCAGAATGGTTAAGGATGGAAAAGGAGACTGTCTACCTTTTGAAATCGTTCGATTATATTTGCCCCGTCAAAATTGCACAAAAAAATTATGGGAAAAACCCTATAATATATAGTGGTATACGAATCTGGAAACAACTTAAAAAGGCTCTAAAACTGGACAATATACCACTCTACCTCCCTATTGTAAATAATCCCTTATTCAAACCTTTCATACTAGATAAAGGCTTTATACAATGGAAAAACTATGGAATCAAAAGGGTGGAACACCTTTACAAAAAAGGCACATATCTCTCATTTCAAGAACTGCAACAGATTTATGGGTTACACTCAAATAATTTTTTTTCGATACTTGCAACTCAGAGATTATGTTAGTCAAATACACAAGATTATAGGAATAGGAACCAGAATCTTAGATGAGTGTCTGAATAAACATCCTAATACAGAAAATTAATAACTTATATTTACAACACCCTTTTAGATAGTGAGATACCATCAACGGAATCATATAGACACACATGGAAAATGAAATAAATCGGCCAAGATTGACTGGCAATTAATTCTAAAAGGGTTGACAGTGGATATACAATGGAAGACATTTAAAGACTGCATGGATGAACTACAAAAATTGTTCATCCCAGTTTGGCAAAAGAATAAATCGGGGAAGGTAGTGCATCCGTGGATAACAAGGGAAATCAGGGATAGTATCAAAGCAAAGGATGATGCGTACAAAGTAGCCGAAAAAGCAGCATACCAGAGGACTGGGAGAAATTCAGAGACCAGCAGAGGAGGACAAAGGGCTTAATTAGGAAAGGAAAAATAGATTATGAAAGAAAACTGGCAGGGAACATAAAAACTGACTGCAAAAGTCTTTATAGATATGTGAAAGAAAGAGGTTAGTTAAAACAAATGTAGGTCCCTTGCAGTCAGAAACAGGTGAGTTGATCATGGGAACAAGGATATGGCGGACCAATTGAATAACTACTTTGGTTCCGTCTTCACTAAGGAAGACATAAATAATCTGCCGGAAATAGCAGGGGACTGTGGGTCAAAGGAGGAATTGAGTGAAATTCAGGTCACGGAAGTGGTGTTGGGTAAATTGAATAGATTAAAGGCCGATAAATCCCCAGGGCCAGATAGGCTGCATCCAGAGTACTTAAGGAAGTAGCTCAGGAAATAGTGGATGCATTAGTGATAATCTTTCAAAACTCTTTAGATTCTGGAGTAGTTCCTGAGGATTGGCGGGTAGCAAATGTAAACCCCTCTTTTTAAGAAGGGAGGGAGAGAGAAAACGGGGAATTACAGACCAGTTTAGTCTAACATCGGTAGTGGGGAAACTGCTAGAGTCAGTTATTAAAGATGGGATAGCAGCACATTTGGAAAGTGGTGAAATCATTGGACAAAGTCAGCATAGATTTACGAAAGGTAAATCATGTCTGACGAATCTTGTGGAATTTTTTCGAGGATATAACTAGTAGCGTGGATAAGGGAGAACCAGTGGATGTGGTATACTGGACTTCCAGAAGGCTTTCGACAAGGTCCCACATAAGAGATTAGTATACAAACTTAAAGCATACGGTATTAGGGGTTCAGTATTGATGTGGATAGAGAACTGGCTGGCAAACAGGAAGCAAAGAGTAGGAGTAAACGGGTCCTTTTCACAATGGCAGGCAGTGACTAGTGGGGTACCGCAGGGCTCAGTGCTGGGACCCCAGCTATTTACAATATAGATTAATGATCTGGATGAGGGAATTGAAGGCAATATCTCCAATTTTGCGGATGACACTAAGCTGGGGGCAGTGTTTAGCTGTGAGGAGGATGCTAGGAGACTGCAAGGTGACTTGGATAGGCTGGTGAGTGGGCAAATGTTTGGCAGATGCAGTATAATGTGGATAAATGTGAGGTTATCCACTTTGGTGGCAAAAACAGGAAAGCAGACTATTATTTAAATGGTGGCCGATTAGGAAAAGGGGAGATGCAGCGAGACCTGGGTGTCATGGTACACCAGTCATTGAAAATAGGCATGCAGGTGCAGCAGGCAGTGAAAAAAGCAAATGGTATGTTAGCTTTCATAGCAAAAGGATTTGAGTACAGGAGCAGGGAGGTTCTACTTCAGTTGTACAGGGTCTTGGTGAGACCACACCTGGAGTATTGCGTACAGTTTTGGTCTCCAAATCTGAGGAAGTACATTATTGCCATAGAGGGAGTGCAGAGAAGGTTCACCAGACTGATTCCTGGGATGTCAGGACTGTCTTATGAAGAAAGACTGGATAGACTCGGTTTTATACTCTCTGGAATTTAGGAGATTGAGAGGGGATCTTATAGAAACTTACAAAATTCTTAAGGGGTTGGACAGGCTAGATGCAGGAAGATTGTTCCCGATGTTGGGAAGTCCAGGACAAGGGGTCACAGCTTAAGGATAAGGGGGAAATCCTTTAAGACCGAGATGAGAAAGACTTTTTTCACACAGAGAGTGGTGAGTCTCTGGAACTCTCTGCCACAGAGGTAATTGAGGCAGTTCATTGGCTATATTTAAGAGTGAGTTGGATGTGGCCCTTGTGGCTAAGGGGATCAGAGGTATGGAGAGAAGGCAGGTACGGGATACTGAGTTGGATGATCAGCCATGATCATATTGAATGGCGGTGCAGGCTCGAAGGCTGAATGGCCTACTCCTGCACCTAATTTCTATGTTTCTATGTTTCTATCAATCTATAACGAAAGATTTATGGGATAAAAGTTTACAATACATACATCAATGTTCGCTAAATTCCAGACATGCTCTAATACAATTTAAAGTTTTACATAGATTACATTATTCCAAAGTTAATCTAAATAGAATCTTCCCACAAATATCGTCTACCTGCGATAAATGTCAACATCTAGAGGCTAATTTAACACATACTTTTGCAAATTGTATAAAAATTAAGAATTTCTGGACTGAGATTTTAAAAATAACTTCTGAAGTTATTAATACTAAACTGGATCCGGACCCAAACTTAATAATACTTGGAACATCAGAACAAAGTTTAACTCTTACAACAAGCCAAATAAATTTTCTAGACTACAGTATAATAATTGGAAAGAAATTAATATTAAAATTTTGGAAAGGCCCCATATCCCCCACAATTAAAATGTGGATTATGGAAATGTCGGAGACCCTACACCTGGAAAGAATCAGATTTGCCTTAATGGACAAACAAGAAGTTTTTGTTAGAACATGGTCTTCTTTCATTGATTACTTAAAAGGGCAGAATGGTTCGGCAGGGAACCCTAACTGAAACTTGGATTTAGGAATAGATGAAAAGTTATATCTTATATTCTTTGATCTTATCTCCTACGATGTATTAATAGTAAATTATTCCTTTCTTTATGATTTTCTTCTTTGATATAGATTATTATTCTATTTTTCTTACTGTTCTCCTCTATAAAAAAAACTATTAGAGTCAAAATGATACAACTGATAATATTAATAATGTATGCATGTTGAACATGAAATATATCTATCATAATATATGTTTGCTAATCCACTGTCTAAATACTCTAATAAAAAAATATATATTCAAAAAAAAAAGAAGTGTTATACCTGCAATTTGCAGAAAAAAAAACCAACAATATTTTATAAGAAATTGGAAGTCTGTGTATACAGTAAAATTATTTGTCATATTAGATATATGTGAGTTCTTGTGGATTGCATTTTTTCTGAGTATCTAATTGATAGAGCCAATAATAGGGCTCAGAGTGTTTTCGTCCTATTTACGGACAATATACTAACCAAGAAGTTATCAGGTTCATTCGTAAAATCCCGATATGAAAAGGGATATATGTAGATATAAATATAAGTATATATATGTATATGTGTATATATAATCTGTCCAAAATTGCAATACATAAGTCTGGAGATCTATATAGTCCTGAATTGCCTTAGGTAATGGACTCCAGTTCTATCAATGATTCAAAAAAGTTAACATTGAAAGTAATAATACTGATGACTTTAGTATCAAGATAAGAGTGCAAATATTGTAAATATTATGTTATAATTGTATGTGGATGCAGATTACTTTATCATATATGTTTATGAATTTACCAAACAAAGCAGACCAAGAAGAGCTGGAACCAAGGTAAACCTATAAGCATATCCTGTCGGCCTTAAATTGTGTGTGTGTGTGTGAACATTGATGAAATATGTTAAAGTAACTAAGAGTCTCTGTGGTAATGAGACAGCACTATTTATTACACACAAAAAACCACATTAGGTTCAGTAAAACTGATGGTTCTAGAGAAATGTATTCTAGATGGTTAAACATTGAATAACACTCAGTGGAACTAGACACTGAAATGTGGAAAATTACTCTGTTAAGGAGGTAGATACATTCACAGGAATGGCACAGGATGAGCCACTCGAGCAAAGATGCAAGGCCACAGGAGGGTGTAAAATAAATATTAAATTAAATTAAATCAGTCATTGTGTCACGATTGGACATGGAGTGTTGGGTTCTCTATAATTGTTGCTTTGTTCATACCATCAAATTATATATATCAATTGATATTTTGTGATAAACTTGCCTTTCAATAGAAAGGGCATTACTTTTATTCTTTTATAATGTGAAATAATTTATCACATAACTTGAGGCACTGTTTGGGGGAAAAAATGTGTTATTTTGCTCATTACTGTGTTGTGTGAGCCAGAGTGTCGTATGGAAGGAGTCTACGACATGAAAAACACAGAAAGCTTCAAAATCTTCACGTAGTCACTCACGTGACTCCGAAGTAAAATAGTAAGATTAAACGAGAACTTACCAGTTCGAAGTTTGATCGTTATTTTATGAGGAGTAACGATGAGGGATTACGTGCCCTCCACTCCCGACCCTCATAAAATAAATGATCATCTGGTAGTTCTAAATCTATGTTGATATATGTGAGTTCTTGTGGATTGCATTTTTTCTGAGTATCTAATTGATAGAGCCAATAAAAGGGCTCAGAGTGTTTTCGTCCTATTTACGGACAATATACTAACCAAGAAGTTATCAGGTTCATTCGTAAAATCCCGATATGAAAAGGGATATATGTAGATATAAATATAAGTATATATATGTATATGTGTATATATAATCTGTCCAAAATTGCAATACATAAGTCTGGAGATCAATATAGTCCTGAATTGCCTTAGGTAATGGACTCCAGTTCTATCAATGATTCAAAAAAGTTAACATTGAAAGTAATAATGCTGATGACTTTAGTATCAAGATAAGAGTGCAAATATTGTAAATATTACGTTATAATTGTATGTGGATACAGATTACATTATCATATATGTTTATGAATTTACCAAACAAAGCAGACCAAGAAGAGCTGGAACCAAGGTAAACCTATAAGCATATCCTGTCGGCCTTAAATTGCGTGTGTGTGTGAACATTGATGAAATATGTTAAAGTAACTAAGAGTCTCTGTGGTAATGAGACAGCACTATTTATTACACACAAAAAAACACATTAGGTTCAGTAAAACTGATGGTTCTAGAGAAATGTATTCTAGATGGTTAAACATTGAATAACACTCAGTGGAACTAGACACTGAAATGTGGAAAATTACTCTGTTAAGGAGGTAGATACATTCACAGGAATGGCACAGGATGAGCCACTCGAGCAAAGATGGAAGGCCACAGGAGGGTGTAAAATAAATATTAAATTAAATTAAATCAGTCATTGTGTCACGATTGGACATGGAGTGTTGGGTTCTCTATAATTGTTGCTTTGTTCATACCATCAAATTATATATATCAATTGATATTTTGTGATAAACTTGCCTTTCAATAGAAAGGGCATTACTTTTATTCTTTTATAATGTGAAATAATTTATCACATAACTTGAGGCAATGTTTGGGGGAAAAAATGTGTTATTTTGCTCCCGACCCTCATAAAATAAATGATCATCTGGTAGTTCTAAATCTATGTTGAGCCTTACTATCTTACTCCGGCTATTATGTTCTGTGTTTTTCATGCCGCTGCTTTGAAGTATGCCGTTCCAGCGCCAGGCGGGGCTTCTTCACGTAATCCCTCATCGTTACTCCTCATAAAATAATGATCAAACTTCGAACTGGTAAGTTCTCGTTTAATCTTACTATTATAAATAAACAAGATCATTGTAGTGTAAAAGATGGTCCACAACTTTCCAGCAATTGAAGTCTCTGCTCAGCAGTTGCAGACCCCTCAGCATCATGTGTTTGCACTTGAAGTCATTAGCTGGTGTCAGGAGCGATCTTTTGACAGTCAGTTAGATACAGCAGGTGCATCTAACCTCTGTGTTATGTAGTTATGTAGACACTGTCAGTTTTCTACAGCAGGTACACAGCACCTCTCACTCTGCTGTTTTAGTTAACCTAAATGCTTAATATGGTTTTAAGGTCATTTTGTTCATTTTAGTTCTATTTTTAATTTTATTATATGGTTTTTGACTGTTCCTAAATGACTGATCATGAGAGAGATCTGCTTTTCAAATCGTCAGGAATTCTGAATGGCCATCAACAATGATTCACACACCCAAAAAAATGTCCGCAAACCAATTTCTGTGTAACATAGTTTGTATCACAGATGCAAAACATTTCATCAAAGAGCATTAGACAGGTGCTTTTACTCTGTACTCAAATCATCGTGTAATAAATGCTTCAATACCGTTTGCCTTCCTAATCACGCTCATGTTTGCTTTCGTTGACATGTACATAACTGACTTATGCACCCTCGTCCCTTTGAACAACAACATTTCCCAGATTTGTACCATTTAGAAATTAAAGCTTTTCACTTGTGGATGATCTTATATTTTTCCCTATTACATCATGCCACATTCTTGCTTCTCAGTTGGTTTATCTAATCCCACTGGAAGCTACCATTCATGCCCTTCCCTACTCACAGTGAACAGTGTCAAACTCATAGAGTCAGCCCACATGGAGTCAAAAACCCCTGTCCCACGGTACGAGTTCATTCCAAGAGCTCTCCCGAGTTTGCCCTGATTCAAATTTGGAGATTTACGGTAATGGCCGCTCGTCGGTACGCGAGGCTCTCGTGGACATTTTTCAACATGTTGAAAAATCTTCACGAGTCTTCCCGTGCTTACCTGCTGTTAGTGAGTCTTCCCGAGTACCTGCCATAACGAGATGCTAAGAGACGTCCCCGAGCTCCGACGAACCCGCTATGTTCATTCTCCATGCTTACCACGAGTTTGATTTTTTTTTTACTCGAGATTAAACTCATACCATGGGACAGGGCTTTTGCAGCACAAAACACGCCCTTTCGCCTAACAAGTCTCTATGTTGGGTGAGTGCGCAAATGCATGGCAGATGCAGTTTAATGTGGATAAATATGAGGTTATCCACTTTGGTGGCAAAAACAGGAAGGCAGATTATTATCTAAATGGTGTCAAGTTGGGAAAAGAAGCACAACAGGATCTGGGGGTCCTTGCTCATCAGTCAATGAAAGCAAGCATGCAGATACAGCAGGCAGTGAAGAAAGCGAATGGCATGTTGGCCTTCATAACAAGAGGAGTTGAGTATAGGAGCAAAGAGGCCCTTCTGCAGTTGTACAGGGCCCTAGTGAGACCACACCTGGAGTATTGTGTGCAGTTTTGGTCCCCTAATTTGAGGAAGTGCATTCTTGCTATTGAGGGAGTGCAGCGTAAGTTTACAAGGTTAATTCCCGGGATGGCGGGACTGTCATATGCTCAGAGAATGGAGCAGCTGGGCTTGTATACTCTGTAATTTAGAAGGATGAGAGGGAATCTTATTGAAACATATAAGATTATTAAGGCTTTGGACACGTTAGAGGCAGGAAACATGTTCCCGATGTTGGGGGAGTCCAGAACCAGGGGCCATAGTTTAAGAATAAGGGGTAAGCCATTTAGAGCAGAGATGAGGAAACATTTTTTCACACAGAGTTGAGCGTCAGTGGAATTCTCTGCCTCAGAGGGCAGTGGAGGCAGGTTCTCTGGATACATTCAAGAGAGAGCTAGATAGGGCTCTTAAAGATATCGGATTCAGGGAATATGGGGAGAAGGCAGAAACGGGGTACTGAAGGGGATGATCAGCCATGATCACATTGAGTGGCGGTGCTTGAAGGGCCAAATGGCCTACTCCTGCACCTATTGTCTATTGTCTATTGTCTATGTCTATTGCTGATCATCAGGCACTCGTATATTTTTTGTTTAGATTTCAGATTCTTGTTTTGGATTACACTGCATAATTTTCAAATACAATATATAACCAGTTATTTCCCTCAACCATACAAAGTGTGCAGGTCATAATTATACCATTTTTAATAAATGTTGCAATTAAAACATTTTTAATTCTTAAAGAGTATCCCCACAGAGACAAATACCGTTGATGATTGCACAGGGCAGCCGGAGAGAGTCAGGGACTCCTCCATTGATGGGTCCTTGGTGTGCCGTCCTGGAACTGCATGGGCCAGCACCGCAATGTGATGCCATCATGCTCCACGCCTACATGGTAGAAACGTACATTATCATTCTCCTCGAAACATCAATCCCCAAGCCCACTGAACACTGGCGTTCCACAGGGCTGTGTGCTGAGCCCTCTCCTCTACTCCCTCTTCACCGATGACTGAACACCTGTACATGGTACTAACACCATCATCAAGTATGTAGATGATACAATGGTGATTCGCCTCATCAGCAACAACAATGAGTCAGCCTATAGGGAGGAGGTCCAGCTCCTAGGAGCATGGTGTGCTGACAACAACCTGGCCCTTAACTCCAAGAAGACCAAGGAGCTCATTGTGGACTTTAGAAGGTCTAGGGGCTGCACGCACACCCCCATCCATATTAACGGGACGGAGGTGGAACGTGTTTCCATCTTCAGGTTTCTGGGGGTCAACATCTCTGATGACCTCTCTTGGACCCACAATACCTCAACATTGGTCAAGAAGGCTCAACAGTGTCTCTTCTTCCTGAGGAGACTAAAGAAGGTCCATCTGTCTCCCCAGATTCTGGTGAACTTCTACCGCTGCACCATCGAGAGCATCCTTACTAACTGTATCACAGTATGGTATGGCAACTGCTCTGTCTCCAACCCGAAAGCACTGCAGAGGGTGGTGAAAACTGCCCAACGCATCACCGGTTCCTCACTCCCCTCCATTGAGTCTGTGCAAAGCAGGCGATGTCTGCGAAGGGCGCGCAGCATCGTCAAGGACTGGTCTCACCCCAACCACAGACTGTTTACCCTCCTCCCATCCGGGAGGCGCTACAGGTCCCTCCGTTGCCGGACCAGCAGGTTCAGGAACAGCTTCTTCCCTGCGGCTGTTACACTATCGGCTGTTACACTATTTCACAGTCAGCATTCGGAATGGCAATAGTTTACTGAACTGTATGGAAAAAAAATCTCACTGTACAACGGTCCAGTAGATAATAAAGAACCATTGAGCATTGACTATTGACCATGGAAGCAAAACAATTAATATGCCACTCTTAAAAGAAAATTAGAGACTTAGTTTTAGACGCAAAGTAAATTATATGATCAAAAATCAAATGAATCTGAAACAAAATTTTAAAAATGCTCGAGTTGTCAGCAGTTCTAATGAAAGGTTACCAATCTGAAGCATGAATTCTGTTCCTCCTCGGTAAATACTACCTGACCTGTTGAGTATCCGCAGCATTTTATGTATAAATGACATCAGTTTTAGGAGATTTTCACTACGTCTTTTGTATGGGATGCAGATCAAAATAATTTTGTTTAATGTATATTATGCGTATTATAATTGCTGGGGGTAAGTTGTGGGATTCTAATGATGCAAGTTATAGAAGGTCATTGCAGAGGTAATACCACAGCTGCATATTATCTCTGTGCTTCTGCAGCTGAACTGGCAACACAGTAATCTCTGAGTCGGGAGTTTAGGACAGGGATCGTAGCAGAAAATATATTCTACAGTACTGAATATTGAACATTTAAAGATTAAGGAATTCTTAAGGAAGTCGAACGATGCCACACAACTGAAATTTCCCAAAAGTTTGGATGTCTCCATTAAAGTTTACATGAATGGGAAGTGATCTCACTAAAATGTACAAGATTCTTAAGGTGGTTTGATAAAGTAGTGTTTCCCTGGTCGAGTTATCTAAAACCACAGTCTCAAAATAAAGGGCTGGCTGCTCAGGACAAAGGTGAAAAAATATTTTTTTTTACCTGGAGAATAGCGAATATTTCAAATGTTCTAGTCTGTGGAGCGGTGTAGGGTGGTGGGGAGTATTTGAATGTGAAGGTAATCAAGGGATATGGAATATGCAGGAAAGGAGTGCCAAGACCAAAGATCACTCATGGTTTTAATGGATACCAGAGTAGGTCCAAGGGACCAAAGTTCCTATTCTTGCTTCTCTATCATATTCTCAAGGCCATTTCTGCTCTCACATGAGTCCAAAGACTTTGACCCAAATACCAGGAGTGGGCTCATTTTTGTATTAGGAAACATTCGTATCCTGAGCCAATCTCTCCTTTTAAAGACAACACATACCTAAATGCCCAGACTTAAATGGGTAAAAGGTGAAAATAAATGTTCCCTGCAAGGAAACATGATAGTTGATGCTCTGTCATCTTAGGCACTGGACATTCCTTAAAGCAATATTGCTTAAAGCAATATTCTCAGCCTAACCATCTCTCGATGTTTATTGATGGCCTTCCTTCCATCATAGGTCAGAGGGTGATGATTATACAATGTTCAATTAATTTGTAACACCTTAGAACAGAAATGAGTCTATGGCTGCACACAGCAAGAGCTAGGCAACAAACAGCCAATGGCTGAGAATTTGCAAGCCATATTCACTTCTCAAAAGTACACGGCATATCAATCTCTAACAAGGGAGACTTTTAACACCTACCTGTGACATGCAATGGCATTACCCTTACCAAATCTCCACTATCAACATTCTGGGGATTGCCACTGATTTCTAATCAGAAACTCAATTGACTAGACTGTTAGAATGAGCAGACATATGTCAGGTGAAGGTTAATGCAGAGAAATGCCAAATTATGCCTTTTGACGAGAAAAATTAGGAGATGAAATTTAGAATAGAAGGTACACTAAAAAGACAAACAGAGTGCACAAGCAGAGGGATCTACTGTGGATATATAGGGGTTCCAGATGTTAAAAATGGGAAGGCAGGATGTGAAAGCATTTACTAAGGCAGACACAATTCAGTGCTTTATCAATAGAGACAGATAGCACAAAAACACGGAAGTCATGTTGAACCTTTATAAAATGTTTCAACTCTGGCTGTAGCTGCAACACAAGAGAGCTATGTTACGACTGAAGTCCAAGCTCCTGCTCCATTTCTATTACCCATCCAGTGTTGTGTTAATTTCCAACTCTTCTGGTTCTGACTTTATGGGTATTTAAACCTCACCATTGGGGACATAAGCCACAGCTGGCTTTCTTCACTGAAACTCCCCAAGTACCTTGGCTTTCCCTCCTACCCTGTGTAAATGTGTTCTTTGACCAGGGATTTAATCCTCTGGCTCCCCGCCTTACACACGTCCCATCCATCAAAACTCATATTACTCTCCTTTATAGTTGTGCACTTCAATTTTGTCTAACTACAAAAATAAATATGTTTAATAAAAAAAAGTAGATTTTATATTCTTAATATTGATATAAAATTGTATCTGAACTAAAACATTAATTACCAATGTTCCTAATATTTTTCTTTAATGTAGAATAGTGTGATCTCTTCCAAAGCACATAAGTACATCAAGAGAGACTTTAAGAACTGACCAAGCAAAATAAACTGCAAAATTATAGCCAGGATACAGGAAGATTGAATGGCCAAGTTTGTTCTACAGATTGTGTTGAACATGGCACTTATTAGTTAATTCGCTAGTTTAGACACAGCAGTTTAAACACAAACATTATTTTCTGTCTTTCTGATCCATGAGAATAGAACTCAATAGCTAACCAGTTAACTTATCATATTAAAGTAACACAATACCATCATACAAAACTATTAAAAAAAGACAGTAAAAGTAATGGATGTAATTACAGAACTTTAATCAAATGTTACTTTCCTAACTTTAAATGATATAACTTTTTTTTCATTCATAAAATATTCAAATAGAAAATGAATCAATACACATATATGACACTTTAAATGCTTCATGCTAAATACCAATACTATTAGCATTCAATACTGCAGTCCGCAGAGTAATTGCTGCTCCAATATATGCTCATGCCTTACCTGCGTTTGGAACAGGTCCCCACACGCGAATTCTTACATTCAAGTACGTGACCCAGTTTGAGAAAAAATAATTTAGACACCGGTTTTTAAACTCAGACCAAAGGATGAAAGTCTGGAGTGTCAAACTCACAAAGCATGCACCTACAATAAGTAACCACTGCTTAGGAAGCTGAATGTTGTTAATTAATAATCAATGTTTGGTTGGAAAATTGCTGTCACGTCAAGATCTGGGACTGTGTATTCTTGCAAATCGCAGTTCAGATGTAATTAACACAATTTGCCTAATTCAGTAAAATCTCTGAAATGGGCAGAAGCCGTTTAATGGGTTTTTTTTGTACATTGATGCTGACAGTTAAAACTCACACAAAGAAAAGCCGACTTTCCTGTACCAGTGGGTAAGGAAGAGGTAAAATGAACTGATTCCATTCTCGACCCGAAACGTCACCTATTTCTTTTCTCCCGAGATGCTGTCTGACCCGCTGAGTTACTCCAGCTTTTTGTATCTATCTTTGATTCCATTTCTCAATCTGTTTTCAGTTTAATGGTGTAGGAAGGAACTGCAGATGCTGGTTTAAACCGAAGATGGACACAAAATGCTGGAGTAACTCAGCGGGACAGGCAACATCTCTGGAGAGAAGGAATGGGTGATGGTCCGGGTCGAGACCCCTATTCAGACTTGGTGAATTTGGTGGTGAAAAAGAGTCCAAAAATATATATAGAGTTGGATGGTGTTTTAAATTGTTATGGAGTTGATACTGCAGCATCACTAACAATGTGCTCCTGAGCATGGTGAAGCATAAGTTACTCTACCCAACAAATGTGTCTGTTGCCTTAGAGTAACATCCATTCCTGCTCTTAGAAGCACCCAGAGGTGATAAATCAGCACTTTCCAGATCAAACCTTTCTTTTCTTATTACCCATGTTTCCTTCAGAACTCAGGCTAATTGCTTGGCTAGTGAATCTTCTAAGTAAAATATTTAAAAATGCAAACTCTCCTCTGACATCATCTCTGTGGTGAGCTGTGACATCAGTGACTAATGTTAATGATGACTATTACATATAAGATGTAACGGGGTGGGCAGTGCTCTACATTACATCAGAGCAAGAGGTTAAAAATAAATCTAATTGTAGTTCAGAGTTTTACAAAAAATCTTTAGTTGGGCAGTTGTGTGTGCTATTATTAACGGTTTATTCTTGTGTGTGCATTCATTCAGTGTAATCCTGCTTCAGTCCATTTGTCCTCTCGTCTTTAGTTGTCCAATGCACTAAAATTTGGATTTATTTTCTGAAATTTCTCTAGAACCTTGGTTTTTTCTCTTAGCTTTCAAAATCCTGTACGTGGACTTATCCTCTACTAAGTAAACACATTTTCTTGCACACTGTGCACTCATCCTCATCGAGTGAGATGGAGTTACAAATCGAATCATAAAATTTATAACTCAGAGCATGGTCAGTTGTAGATCTAATTATGTTACTCCTGTTTCAAATTTTTCAGTCCATATTTTTTTTTTGCGTTCCAGATCTCTGTGTGCTCATCCAGGTAGTTCTTAGATGTAACAAAAAGTTTTGCCTCCACCACCTCTTTCACAGAAGAGGAGTTGAAGCCAGGGTAGATCAGCCGTGATCATATTGCAGTGGGGCAGCCTTGAGTGGCCTGGTGTCCAACTTCTGCTCCAATGTTTGTTGTTTCTTGTGTTCTGGCCAAGAGCTCCAAAAACTGCCACTCCTTTGGTGAAATCAGTTTCCCTCACCTTCCATGGATCTACACTGGCCCCTTTGACCCCTCCTCTGCTGAGGGTTGTAGGTCCTACCTGGTCACCCTGTCCAGATCTCTTACTAGGTTCCGCAATTAAAGAGTTCCCTCTGTATCTTTTGTTCCAAAGAAATCTAACCTCAGGCTTGGAGGGGTTTCCTCTGAACAATGGAGGGTGGCACAGCTGGTAGAGCTGCTGCATTACAGCGCTAGAGACCCAGGTTCGATCCTGATCTTGAGTGCTGTCTTTGGTGTGTTTGCATGTTCTGCCTGTGACTGCATGCATTTCCTCCAAGTGCTCTGGTGCCCACTCACACCCCAAAGACCTGCGGGTTTGTAGGTTAATTATCCTTTGTGATTTGTCCCGAGTGTGTTTGGAGTGGATTATTAGTTTAGTTTAGTTTAGATTACTATTGTCACATGTACCAAGGTACAGTGAAATGCTTTTTTGGGGCGTGCTATCTTGCCAGTGAAAAGACTATGCTTGACTGCAATCAATCTGTCCACATGTACAGATACAGGATTTACACTAAATTACATTTAGTGTAAGATGAAGTCCAGTTAATTCCGATTAAAAATAGTTGAAAGATCTCCAATGAGGTAGATGGAAGATCAGGACTGCTCTCTAGTTGGTGAGATGACAGTTCAGTTGTTTGATAACGGCTCAGAAGGAACTGTCTCTGAATCTGAAGATATGCATTTTCAAACTTTTCTACTTCTTGCCTGATGGGAGCGGGGAGAGTAGGGAGTGACTGGGGTGAGACTGGTCCTTGATTATGCTGGTGGACTTGCCGAGGTAGCAGGAGATGTAGATGGGGTCAGTGGAAGGGAAGTTGGTTTGCGTGATGGAGTGGGCTGCGTCCACAATTCTCTACGATTTCTTGTAAACTTGAGCTGTTCCCAAACTATGCTGTGACGCATCCCGATTAAATGCTTTCTGAGGCACATCCTGTAGAAGTTGGTAAGACTTGTGGAGGACATGCTAAACATTCTAAGCCTTCTAAGAAAGTTGATGTTTGGTGTCTTTTCATGGCTATTGCTTTGATAAGAAAGTGGGATAAGTGGGATATGTTTCCACTAGTGGGAGAGTCTAGGATTAGATGTCATAGCCTTAGAATTAAAGGACAATCTTTGAGGAAGAAGGTGAGAAATGTATTTAGTCAGAGGGTGGTGAATCTGTGAAACTCTTTGTCACAGAAGGCTGTAGACACCAAATCAGTGGATATTTTTAAGACAGATAAAGATAGATTGTTGATTAGTAGAGGTGTCCGAGGTTATGGGGAGAAGGCAGGAGAATGGGGTTAGGAGGGAGAGATAGATCAGCCATGATTGAATGGCAGAGTAGACTTGATAGGCTGAATGGCCTAATTCTACTCCTAACACATATGGCCTTTTGGCCTTATAACGTAGAAGTAGTGTGAACTGGTGATAAATGGTTGACTTGGACTCTGTGGGCGAAGGGCCTGCATCCACACAGTACCTCTAAACTAAAACTAAACAACCTTTCATCTCTGTCAGCATCCTCATAGATCTCTTCTGCACTCACTCTGGTCCTCCCACATCATTCAATAGACAATAGACAATAGACAATAGGTGCAGTATTAGGCCATTCGGCCCTTTGAGCCAGCACCGCCATTCAATATGATCATGGCTGATCATCCCCAATCAGTACCTCGTTTCTGCCTTCTCCCCATATCCCCTGACTCTGCTATCTTTAAGAGCCCTATCTAGCTCTCTCTTGAAAGTATCCAGAGGACCTGCCTCCACCGCCCTCTGCGGCAGAGAATTCCACAGACTCACCAATCTCTGCGAGAAAAAATGTTTCCTCGTCTCTGTTCTAAATGGCTTACCCATTATTCTTAAACTGTGGCCCCTGGTTCTGGACTCTCGCAACATCGGGAACATGTTTCCTGCCTCTAGCGTGTCCAAACCCTTAACAATCATATATGTTTCAATAAGATCCCCTCTCATCCTTCTAAACTCCAGAGCGTACAAGCCAACCGCTCCATTCTCTCAGCATATGACAGTTCCGTCATCCCGGGAATTAACCTTGTAAACCTGCGCTGCACTCCCTCCATAGCAAGAATGTCCTTTAGGGGACCAAAACTGCACACAATACTCCAGGTGTTGGTCTCACTAGGGCTCTGTACAACTGCAGAAGGACCTCCTTGCTCCTATATTCAATTCCTCTTGTTATAAAGGCCAACATGCCATTCGCTTTCTTCACTGCCTGCTGTACCTGTATGCTTACTTTCATAGACTGATGAACAAGGACCCCCAGATCCCATTGTACTTCCCCTTTTCCCAACTTGACGCCATTTAGATGGTAATCTGCCTTCCTGTTTTTGCTGCCAAAGTGGATAACCTCACATTTATCTGCATTAAACTTCATCTGCCATGCATCTGCCCACTCCCCCAACCTGTCCAGGTCACCCTGCATTCTCATAACATCCTCTTCACAGTTCACACTGCCACGCAGCTTTGTGTCATCTGCAAATTTGCTATTTTTGCATTCCTGCTGCGTGGAACATGAAACTGTGTTAGGGATTTTATTTGAGGCCCAACGAGTGTTTTAATATAATTCTTGCATCACACAATTCATTTATATTGCATGTTTTGACCAACAAAGATGTGTATTTTTCCTGTCCTGCTGGCTATGGAGATCGGTTGACATATAATCCAAGATAATTTTATTGCTCTGAACTTCTTATTAACTACAATTTTCTGTTTATCCCCATGCATTGTTTACCACCCTGAAATGCATACCTCACAGTTATCCATGTTTTATTTTGTGGCCTGCAAACTAGGATGGTGTTGACTTTCTACAGTCTAGAACTCTATTCCTCATTGTCAACTTCACTATTAGATTTGTTACCAGTTCAGTGAGTGCTTTGTGGAACCCTTTCACTGGCTTAGCTGCTCTCCCAGTTGTCAAAACATTTAATTCTCCATTTTGCTCCTACTCTTTCATTGATTTCCTCTGCTGCTATAAAGGAAACTTGGAGAGAAGGTCGTCATCTTCAGTCAAAGCTAATTACAGACATACACATTTAACAAATTCCGGCAGGATTTCTAACTTCCCTATTTCACACTACTCCATTCTCCTGTAGTAATTTCTTATAATCAGATTTACGTTGTCTTCAGACTGACTTTCCTGCCTTCTTTGTCTGATGAACTATGTGCAATAACCTATTTTGTCATTCATACACTGATAACTGCCACCTTATTACAGACTGTTTACCCTTTAATTTTCTCCTCCACTCCCTCATTTCTCTGCAACTTAAACATTTTTGTATCTCGAACATGGACACAAAATGCTGGAGTAACTCAGCGGGACAGGCAGCATCAGACTGAAGAAGGGTCTCAACCCGAAACGTCACCCATTCCTTCTCTCCTGAGATGCTGCCTGTCCCGTTGAATTACTCCAGCATTTTGTGTCTATCTTTGATTTAATCAAGAATCTGCAGTTCCTTCCTACGCATTGTTACATCTCAAATTAAAATGATAACAAGAATGCTAGGAGGCCTCAGCAGGTGAAGCAGCAATTGTGGAGATGGGTCTCAACTTGAAACGTCACCCATTCCTTCTCTCCAGAGATGCTGCCTGTCTCACTGAGTTACTTTGGTTTTTTGTGTCCACCTTCGGAAATACTGTTACAGTTTAGGGTCAGTAATCTTTCAGCAAAACTGGGAGAAGTAGAACTGATGTAAGATCACTGGCTGTATTTTCCCTTCACTGGTTTTGTCAGAGCTGCAAAGGGTTTCTGTCATTTATGCTTAATTTTGGGGTTATAGCATCAGAATACTTTACTTTTGAACATCTGATACTAATGCTCATACTGATAATGAATGTGATGCTGATGTAACTCAATGGCAGATTAACTGCAGGGAATTTTGTCTTCCATCTTCCTGAGCAAGTTAAATAGAATTGGCTGAATTTTGCACCAAGCATGTCAGTGAGGCATCATTAATTTCCAGGCTCTGTGAATGTGATGTTAAACATGGAAAGTGCAGATGTATTTCTAGAAACAAGGAACTGCAAATGCTGAAGATATACACAAAAAGCGGGATTAACTCAGCAGGTCAGGGAGTACCTCTGGAGAAAAGGAATAGGTGATGCTTCGGTCAACACCCTTCATCCGGGAGAGGGGAATTAAAGTTATGAGAAGCTACAAAATAAAGCACATCAATGACTCAGGAAAGGTGGAGCCCACAATGGTCCATTGCTTGTGATGAGGTGATAATGAAGGGGTACAAATGGTGAAATTAGCAAGAGGACTATGGCGGGGGAGGGACGGAGAGAGAGAGGGAATTGCAAGGGTTAGTTGCGGTTAGAGAAATCACTGTTCATGCCGCTGGGTTGTAAATTGCCCAAGTGATATATGAGGTGCTGTTCCTCCAATTTGCATGTGGCCTCACTCTGACAGTGGAGAAGGCCCAGGACAGAAAGATCAGTATGAGATGCTGGTTTAGACGAAAGGACACAAAGTACCTTAATGGGTTGGACAACTTCCCTGGAGAACATGGATAGGTGACATTTTGGGTCAGGACCCTTTTTCAAACTGGTTAGCCTTGGACGGACTCGGACAATTTCTGTCGTATTAAGCTGGCTCTCCACCATTGCATTCTACCAATACCGTAATATCTTACAGGTAGTGGACCTTTGAATCCATAACAGGTTGCTCTGCTAAAATGCAATATTGCAATTGTTGCATTCATAAGAAACTTACTGTAATACAAAATAATTATGTCAATTGGGAAAACAGGATTAGGCGCTAGACATATCAACTAAGAAAATGTTCCCGCGTGATTTACAAAATATTTTTTTCTAAAATAGTTACGTTTATCTTTGTTACTGCAAGCTAAAAATGCTAACGGCTGTATGTTACATTATTTAATAGAGTACTGCTGCACAAATGTCAACAGAAGTGATTGTCAATTCCAATGACCACTAGCAGTTATGTTCCTTGAAATGTTTCATGGTGTCACAAGCTTGTGAAAAATGCTACACCAAAGCAAATATTCCTTTTCCACTGATCGGGAGAAAGCATCAGAAAAGGGCGAAAGCAGATGAGAAAAATATCCGATATAGATAGAGATGATAATAGAATGAAGACAATCCCGAGTTACGGAAAGGTCAAGGGGCAGTTAGCATGGACAATACTTCTACATGCAATGCCAAGTGAAGACAGGATGGGTGAGCACAGTCATAGGAGCCAAGCCCATGGGATGGAGAGAGCAATGAAGGATAGGTCTTCCAGATGGAGCAGTGTGAGATTCTGAGGAATGAAGGTGTTAATGTGTGTTGAGAACATTCTACTGAGATGATAAACATCAAGGCCTTTAATTAGTAATGGTGTCCCACTGAGTGTAAGGCTATTTATATTCTGTACCAGCACTTGTTTGTAATTGTCATTCCTGAGGGGAGAAACATATTCAAACATGGATATCATGCAAGAGTGTCCAAGAATCAAAGGCCACAAACCTATATATTAAAAAAATGACATAATCCAGCATTTTTTTCCATCTGCAAACGTCGTTCAACATATAAACGTTGTTTTTGGCACCTCCACCTGAACGGCAACCTAAAATTGTGCCAACAGTTAGGACGGCATGGTAGTGTTGCAGTAGAGCTACTGCCTTACAGCACCAGAGACCTGGGTTCAATCCTGACTATGGGTGCTGGTCGAGACGGAGTTTGTACCTTCTCCCCATGACCTGCATGGGTTTTCTCCGAGATCTTCGATTTCCTCCCGCACTCCAAAGTTGTGCAGGTTTGTAGGTTAATTGGCTTGGTATAAATGTAAAATTGTCCCTAGTGTATGTAGGGCAGTGTTAGTGTGCGGGGATCGCTTGTTGGTGCGGACATTGCACTGTTTCTCTAAACTAAACTAAAACTGAACCTACATGTCCCTTACACTTTCACACCCCACCGACCTGGACATTCCTTAACTGTTGTTGGATCTAAATTCTAAACCACCAGCTCAAAAAAAAACAGTAAGAGGATCTTCGGCAACAGTTCAGGTAGCATTCCAAACAGGGGCGGAAATCACTATCAAAACATGGGGGGGACACAATTTCTTGGTGGCCGCATGCGCACACATAAGCACGCGAGGCTTCGGCTGTGGGCCCTGTGGACGGTAACATCGGGAGCTGACCTGGTTGTTGACCGACTCCAGCAACAGTAGCTTCGTCTACCCCGAATTGTGGGGCTTCAATCGGCCCGTTTGTGGGGCCTTTCATGGCCTGGCGAGGCTTAAATCCGGCTGCGGGATCTTCCATCCCCTGGTGGGGGCTTCAACATCGGGAGACTCGAACGTCTGAACGCAACAATTTGACCGCGGGGCGGTGGAAGATCCCACGCCAGATTTTAATCTGCGCCGGGCGATGAAAGGCCCCACGAACGTGCCGATTTAAGCTCTGCTCTATGATCTTTGCTCCACCAGGACGTCTCCCTCCTCCAATCACCGCCCTCTATCCTCAGTCCCACCCCCTTATCTTTGACCTTTGACCGACATCTCCCTCCTCCAATCATCGCACAGAATCATTATGTCGTCGTCGTCCCCCCGCCCCATTGCCTGCTGACCGACGTCTCTCTCATCCAATCTCTCATCCAATCGGCACCCACGATCATCAGTCCCACCCCCACTGTCTCGCAGAAAGCGGAGATATTTAATAGATTTTTTCTCACCGAATTTCAAAATCTAGATTCCGAAACATGGGGGGGGGGGGGGGGGGGGGGGGGGAATAAACATGTGTTGTATCTTGATGTCTTGTATCTTGATGTGTGTTCGGGTCGGCTCATTACAGTTCCATTTACCTGTATTTAGTCCACATCCCTTTAAACCCTTCCGATCTATGTATCTCACCAGACTTCAAAACATCATAATTGAAACAGTGTCTGTATCTTCCTCCAGCATCTCTTTCCACATGTTCACTACCCATTTAGTGGAAAAGAAAATTCCTTGAGGTCCTCTTTCTTTTCTCACCTCATGCTTATGCCCTCTGCTTTTAGAATCCTCTTTTCTGGAAAGAAGGTTATGCGCATTAACTTGACCCATGGAACTGATTATTTTTTACACAATATCCCCTGCCTCCTTCATTGGGAAAAAAAAACCTCCCAGCCTATCCAGCCTCTATCTGTAACTCAAGCCTGCCTGTCCAGGTAAAACTCTAATACATTTATTCTGCGGCTTTTCCAACTCAATGGCATGCTTCCTAAAGCTGAGCGTTCAGATCTGCACACAATACTCCAAGTGTGGACTTACCAACTACTGCAAAAGCATCATGATGTTGCAAATGTTGTACTCAGTGCCTTTCCCAATGAAGGGAAGCAAGCCAACATCCTTCTTAGCGACACCCGTCCACCTGAACTGCAACTTTCATGGAACGATACACCTAGATCTTTACCCCTTACTGTGTTTGTCCAAACCAAATTGCAATACCTCACATATGCAGCAAACATAGATATGGTTCCTCACTGTCCATCTTGGTGTCATGTGATCCCTTGACCCTCAGCCAATTCCGCTTTCATGCCATCTAAATTGTTCTTACTTAAGTCTAATTTGCTGGTTCAACAGAGCATCATGAGGCAGAGCTTGCTATTGAGCTGAGGAAGATGTTTGAACAGAGTACTATTTAATAAAGAAAGTGAGTCAGAAAGGCAGAAAGGGTTAGGAACAGAACTGCAAAGTTTAGGGTCTGCACTCTTGAAGCTATAGCTGCCAATGGGTAAGGAGAATAATCCATACCAGGCCATACAAAAGAGTCTGAAGAAGGGGTCTTGATCCGAAATATCACCCATTCCCACTATCCAGAGATGCAGCCTGTGTGCTGAGTTACTCCAGCATTTTTTGTCTATCTTTGGTGTAAACCAATATCTGCAGTTCCTTCCTACATAAAAGTGGTAATTCTGCAATTTACACTACTTTTCAGCAAGGCTATTTTGAATCTCTGAATTCAGCAAAAAAAAAACCTCTCAAAAACAGGAAATGGCATGGATCAGCCTTGCAAGGTTCGGTGCATACTCCCCTTGCTCGGTCCTAACCTGTTAATCATCATCTTAAAGACTGCATCTAACTAAAAGCACTGATGTGTGCAGATCAGCTCTGTTATTATGCTGGGGTCAGACATTTTAAACCTTGTTTTTGACAGAATGATCAGCAGTTTCTGACCGAAACTCCAGGAAATGGAAGGGTCTTAGTCACCATATGGATCCACTATGTGTATGGAGGGTAGCAAAACCAAAAATTGGCATAATATATCATAATCCTTAATAATCCCTCAATTAATATTTAACAAGAAACAGCTTAAATTACTTAATCAGAAATATGAAGATTTCTGCTTGTTGGAATGAGTATATAATGTGAGGAATCATAAATGCAAGATGCCTTTCCCGATGCTAATTTTAGTTCAACAAGGATCTTTACAACCAAAGGACTTCTCCAATAGTTCAAAGACAATAAGGTAGAACATTAGATAGCCACATGCGCATGATGAGGTACACAGCAATGAAATACTGATCAAACTTGTAGTCAGAGGGTGGAACTCATTGCCACAGAGGGCTGTGGAAGCCAAGTCAGTGGATATTTCTAAGGCAGAGATAGACACATTCTTGATTAGAACGGGTGTCAAGGGTTATGGGGAGAAGGTAGGAAAATAGGATTAGGAGGCAGAGATCAGCCATGATAGAATGGCAGTGTTGACCTGAAGGTCGAAAGGCCTAATTCTACTCCTATAACGTGTGAACTTGTATCTCGATTGGCACATAATAAAGAAAGTTGGAGCTTTGAAGAAGTGGCCTGCTGGCACACAGCCAGTAGAAAGCATTTTATCAGGGTGAATCGCAGCATGGTTTAGGAACAGCTCCATCAAAAACCACAAGAAATTTGCAGAGAATTGTGGGGGCAACCCAGACCATCACACAAACCAACCTCTTTTCCATTGACTCCGTTTACACTCACACTGCGTCGGCAAAGCCAGCAGGATAATCTAGGATGAGTCGCACCCTGCCCACTCCCTCTATTCCCCTCTTCCAACGGGCAAAAGGTTTAGAAGTGTGAAAACGCACACCATCAGATTCAGAGACAGTTTCTTCCCAGCTATTATCAAGCAACTGAACCATGCTACCAACAAGTAAAGATCAGTCCTGAATTACTATCTACCTCATTGAAGACCCTTGGTCTACCTTTGATCGGACTTTACTGACTTATCTTGCACTTAAAGTTATTCAATGTTATTCCCATTCTCATGTATCTGTACGCAGTGAATGACTTGATTGTAATCATGTATTGTCTTTCCACTGACTGGCTAGGAAACAACAAAAGCTTTTCACTCTACCACGATACATGTGACAATGAACTAAACTCAATAGCCGATACCTTGCATCAGGTTGCCCTTTATTTACTTGTATGACAGGCGGCTGTGGCTATTTTTCTGTGTTTGTAAAGCTTGCTGAACTCAACAGCATTGCATTGAATCCTCGGCCAAGAAAGCACACCAATGCCTTTACTTCTTCTGAAGACTAAAGGAGTTTGGCATTTCTCCAAAGACTCTAACCAATTTCTACAGAAGCACCACATAAAGCATCCTTTTGGGTTGCACCACAGTTTGGTTTGGCAACAGCTCTGCCCACGACCACAAGTAATTGCAAAGATTTGTGGCTGTTTCCCAGTCCATTCACAAACCAGCATCAACACCATCTACAGTCCACGTTGTCCCAGGAAGGCAGCCTAAATTATCAAGGATTATTCACACTGCTGTCAATCCCACTTCTCCTCTTCCCTGTCATACAGAAGGTACAAAAGCTAGGAAGTATGTACACCACGTTCAGGAACAGCTTCTTCCCCACTGTTGGAAGACTACTGAACAATCCTCCCGTAATCTAAGGGGTTGTCCCAATCTCCCGACCTACCGGAGTGCAAATCGCTTTTTGTCATCTGCACTTCCTTTGTAACAATAATGTTATCATCACAATCACAAACATAATCATAATTGTAATTTATTAACCAAGTATGTTTTGCAAGGAGGAATTTGGTTTGCCATACAGTCATTCCAAAAAAGCAACAAGATACACAACTACATAAAAATTTAACACAAATATCCACCACAGCGGTTTCTTCCCATTCCCCACTGTGAAGGAAGGCAATAAAGTCTTATCTTCTTTTCTCCAGCGGTCGGGGGAGTCGAACCATCCGCAGTCGGGGCGATCGAAGCTCCCGCGTCGGGGCAGTCAAAGCTCCAGCGGTTTGGAGCTCCTGAAGTCGATCTCTAACAGACGGGTACTGTCTGTACAGAGTTTGTATGTCCTAGCTGTGACTAAGGGTTTTTTTTCCGGCTGCTCCAGTTTCCGTCCACATTCCAAAGACGTGCAGATTTGTAACTTAATTGACCTCTATAAATTGTGTCAAGTCTGTAGGGTGGTACTAGTGTACGGGGATTGCTGGTCAGGGCAGACTCAGTGGGCCACGCTGTATCTTTGAACTGAAACTAAACTAAACTATTCACTTAGTCCCATTTGACAACCTTTTCTCAAATGGACAGGAAAGATTCTTTAGCATTCCTAAACAAAGAACTGGATACCTTTCTGAAATGTATCAGTCTATTTTATTACTTACAATTCCACACCCACACTGTCTATGCCTTTTGTTATTCTGTTAGTTTCAATGAGATCTCCCCTCAACCTTCTAAACTCCAGTGAATAGAGACCCAGTGCTGTCAAGCGCTCATCATATGCTAACCCACTCATTCCTGGGATCATTCTTGTAAACCTCCTCTGGACCCTCTCCAGAGCCAGCACATCCTTCTTCAGATATGGGGCCCAAATTTGCTCACGGTAATCCAACTACGACCTGTGCCTTATAGAGCCTCAGCTGATAAGATACTGGAGAAGATCTCACAGAAGGCAATCAAGCAGTCCCCACCATTTTGACTGGAGAAAGGGTAGGTCCAAAGTTCCTCTGTAGGAAATGTCTGCTTTGGCTTCCAGTCAAATCGTAGGAGCCATCAATGCTCACATGGGTGACCTGCGGACAGTTTAATCACATATAGTTTGATGTTATATATTAATTTCTTCTGACGTCTGTTTCCACGTATCAGCTTTCAAATTATTAAATGTTTAATCAAAGATTAACATTATTTCTCTTTAATTTCATGTTTTAAGTAACTACAGAGGCCAGAAAAGGATGAGGAGGAAAGAATAAACGGATCGATCTGTAAATGAGTAGAAGACAGAAGATCCAAATAAGAAATGGTCCGTTACCATGTTGCTAAATGGGATGGTAATGGGCCCACAGGGAATATCAGGATTAACAGGTGTCTCATATAGGCTTACAGTACATCCAGTATTATTAAATATAAAAATCCTACTGAGTATAGACACAAAGTGCTGGGGTTACTCAGAGGATCGGGCAGCATTTTTGGATGAATGGATTGGAACCTTTCTTCAGACTGGCGTTTTGGGTCGGGACCCTTTTCATCATCCTAATGAGTGTAGGAAGGAACTGCAGATGTTGGTTTACACCGGAGTAACTCAGCGGGACAGGCAGCATCTCTGGAGAGAAGGAATGGGTGACATTTCGGGTCAAGACATCCTATTGACTCTCTGTTTAATATCAATATTATCACTGTTAGTTGTCAGCATTGCTATGGACCGGGAATTAAGAAAATATGAAGCGCAATAACTGTGATTCTACTTTGGAACATTTTCTGCTCATTAGTGGATGGTAATTCACTAACATGAAAAAAAGAAAAGAAAAATGGAGAAAACAAAAAAGGATAGAAAAAATCATTTCTATAAAGGATAAAGCGAAGGGTTGGAAGATAAACTCTAAGACAAAGAACATGAAATAAATGAAAGGGTGCCAGAGAGAGAGAGAAAGAGCAGAAAAGGGTGAAACTAAGGAAGACAGAAAGAGGAAAATGTGGAGAGAAGGATGATCATTTGGAAAAAAGGAAAGACAGTAGAACATGCTAGGTACTGTACATGGATATGTTTGGAGGGATATGGACCTAGCGCAGGCAGGTGGGACTAGTGTGGCTGGGACATGTTGGCCGGTGTGGGCAAGTTGGGCCGAAGGGCCTGTTTCCACATTGTATCACTCTATGACTATGATTTTAACAGGGCCAGGAGAACAAAAAACAAAAGGAAAAGATAAATAATAGTAAAGTGACAGTGAATGAAAGAAGAGAGAAAAGAAGTGGTGGCTTGCTTATACACACAGCTGTAAACAGTGACCCTCCCCCAAGAAAGCCTATCACACAATATAGAATGGATATGGATTGCAATCACACCATTAACAATTGGAATATTGAGATGTGAAAGATTATACTTATGGATGGATATCATAGAATCGAATTTCCAACCTTCTGACGTATTGAGTGACACTGTATTGAGTAAACATGTCAACAGAATTCAAATACATTCAGAATTTAAATAAACAATCACAATTTTTGTTTGTAGGTGAGAAGCATAGCTCATGAACCATCCCATAACCTACCCCATTGCCTTCTACATACAATATAAATGCAGAAGAGACTGCAGAAGACATTAAACATGTTTATAAATACTGTATAAGTCAAGGGGGTAGAGTAGAAGCAAGAAACTACAGATGCTGGTTTATAAAAAAAAAAAACACACAACATGCTGGAGTAACGAAGTGGGTCAGGCAGCATCTCTGGAGAACATGGACAGGTCAGGTTGCCGGTTAGAACCCGTCTTCAGACACCTTCAGGGATCACCTTCTGTAGTTTTAATAGCTGGCAATGAATTTGAAGACGATATTAATAATTTTCCAAATAGATTAATTCAGTAGATTGTGCATTTAAAAAAGCAACCTGAACTCTTAGATCTCCCAAGGAAGCCTTGTAACAAACTTAAATTCCCAATTAATTAATTTACCCCAAAGATGCAGATTGATTGTTGGGACCATCTTTATATGCAAAACACAACTAAATTGCCATTTCAAAGTTCCACAATATTTTCTGCTAATTAATCAATTCTGTGTAATTTAGCAAGCAGATTGGCACAACAAAGTTCGTGGCATGGTGGCACTGAGGTAGAGTTGCTGCCTTACAGCACCAGAGACCCAAGTTCAATCCTGACCACGGATGCTGCCTGTACGGAGTTTGTCTGCTCTCCCCGCGACCTGCGTGTGTTTTCGCCAGGATCTCACACATTCTAAAGACATTCTAAAAGGTTTGGAGATTAATTGGCTTGGTATAATTATAAATTATCCCTAGTGTGTAGGATAGCGCAAGTGTGTGGGGATTGCTGGTCGCCGCAAACTCAGGGCCGAAGGGCTTGTTTTCGTGCTGTATCTCTAAATAAAATAAACTATACATTTTATATTCCTCTATCAGGTCTTCACTCAACCCTCCAGTATTCCAGGAAAAACAATCCAAATCTTTCCAATCTCTCCTTAAAGGGTATTAGCTTTAAGGAGTGGTGTTTAAGAGGCATTTGGAGAAGCATGTTGTGCAGAATGGATCATGTGCAGGCAGATGAGATTAGTTTATCTTGGCGTAATGTTCAGCATGGATATTGTTGTCCAAATAACTTGTTCCTGTGCTGTTCTATATTCTGTGTTCCAACAGAGTAGAATATCTATCACAATCTGTTTTATTGCTGTTGATTGTGGGAAGTGGAACAAAGACGAGTCAGGACACCAGTGGGGATGCTGTCTGACCTGTTGAGTTACTCCAGGTTTTTGTGTCTATCTTTGATTTAAACCAGCATCTGCAGTTCCTTTTAGATGTTGGTCAGAAGACCCGAAACGTCACCCATTCCTCTCCAGAGATGCTGCCTGTCCCGGTGAGTTACTGCACCTTTGTGTGTCTATCGTCGTTTTGAACCAGCATCTGCAGTTCCTTCCTGCACGTTTCATCTACAGTTCCTTCCTACACCACTAAGGTTTCTACCTACAACTACCTGAGAATCCATTTAAAACAGTGATGGAACATTTGGTAATGCACATCACCCTCAATAGTGCATTGACATAGAAAATATGCCTCATAACTGAATTATAAATTAACCCTGGGTACACAAAAAGCTGTAGAAACTCAGCGGGTGCAGCAGCATCTAAGGAGCGAAGGAGATAGGCGACGTTTCGGGTCGAGACCCTTCTTCCTCCGTGGTAGTCTGGCGCGTCGATCTCTACAAAGCGGAGGCCGCGCGCCAACTCTCGGACACCTCCTCCTACTTACCCCTGGACCATGACCCCACTGACGAACACCAGGCCGCCATCTCGAGCACCATAACTGACTTCATCAGCTCCGGCTCCCTACCCCCCCGAGCCTCCGACCTCATCGTTTCCCAGCCCCGCACGGCCCGATTTTACCTTCTCCCCAAAATCCACAAACCCGACTGCCCTGGCAGACCCATTGTCTCTGCCTGTTCGTGCCCCACCGAACACATTTCCACATACCTTGACGCCATCCTATCCCCCTTTGTTAAATCCCTCCCCACCTATGTTCAAGACTTTTTTTAAGGAAGAAGGGTCTCGACCCGAAACGTCGCCTATCTCCTTCGCTCCTTAGATGCTGCTGCACCCGCTGAGTTTCTCCAGCTTTTTGTGTACCCTCGATTCTCCAGCATCTGCAGTTCCTTCTTTAAAACTTTATAAATTAACCCTAGTGTGTCTATCATCATTTTAGATGCTATCCTACACACTAGATGCATAACTGAATGTGCACTGATGCATAATTATGAAGGGCATGAACATTCACTGGAACAACTGCTCCTCTGATATCAGCCGATCACTATAAGATACTTCAATAACACATATTGAGTGTATGTTGGCCTTCACAAGAAGCACATTGAGGTACAAAATTGCTTCCAATTGTCAGTGCTGAGTGTGCAACATTGTAATGACTGAACGTTGGATCTGCTTGTATGGCCAACTTGGACTTAGCTTTTTTCATCGTCAGCTCCAGTATAAAGCCTGATCTCAGTCCAGTAGAGCTGGGGCAACCTGAAGCTGGCACTAAACTCCACCAAATTCATCAAGTTAATGAAACAGACTGTAACACATGTATATATTCTGTTAGAAGGAAGCTCTTGAAGAAGAACCTTCCTAATGTGCTTGTCCATTGCTCACATCAGAACTGGAAGGTTGAATTACACCTTTAAACTTTAATGGATAGACTATTGACCTTGCCAAAATAATCGGCAGTAGGTACAGATTGGGTCTGAGAAGTCACATCCGTCGTGATTCATTCTGTGTCAACCTCACATAAAACACTGCATTACATTGTAGGGTTGCCATATGGTGCATGGTTTAAGCTGTTATTTTACAGTGCAGTTCCTTCAAACAAAATCACTGTTGGAGAAGATGTAGAAAATGCATCCTTCAGTCCTTTGCGTTTCTTCCGTGTAAAATAACAGGGACATTGAAGTGAGATTCCTATCAGGTTTCCTGTCCGGGTGTTGAAAACCCAATGCTGATATTAATAAAGAGGAATGCCATAAGAAAACATTGTCATAATTGTGATACATTAACCGTGGTTTGAGAGCGCTCCATTCAAGAGTGTAGACTTAAGGCATCTCGTATGTTTCTCCAGCTCACAAGGGCTCGAAACTTCATGGGCAATATCCTGCTCTTTTCCAAACGTGGTGAAGAAATTAACTTCACCCTCCATCAAAGATACTACATAAGTCGCAGTACTTTTTTTTTTGTGCCGTTCCAGTTCAAAAAACAGTTGGCTGAGGCATACACTGCAAGGGCACACAAGGACATCATTACAATGGGAGAACAAGGAAACGTCAGGATTTCCCGGACATCCAGGATACCACTGTGTGGTCAAGCAGTCATTTTTCCACTCATTTCAACTTCCTTCTCTCCAAGATGAGGGGGTTTTGCACAGGGTCCCGTGACACGGCCAAAACATGGACCATCCGCAAAGAAAGGAGAAATTAACTTTGAAGGTTTTCTGAGCGAGATGTCCATCTTGTCAGAATGTCCAAACCTGTCAAATTGTTAAAATACAGACACCTGTGTAAAACAATAACATGCATTTTCTTAACAGTTTCTAAAAAAGAATGACAAAACTCTTTAGAAGTTATGTAAACATACATACAAACTTTAAAATGTATATCAACAATATATTACGGATGTAATTAATTGTAAGATTGAAGAATACTATTTACATTATCAACCAATCTAAGATCTTTTTACAACATTAATCTGAGGTTCTCAGGGGGACTCTCTTTATATTAGACCGATAGAAAACATGTTGGACCTCCTCTTTGCTGACACAGTGTTTATCAGTGAGCCTAGAATGTAGATGAGGTGCATTTTTGAGCACCTGACCCTCCGTGAGATGCTCAGTCAAAAGACAGTCTGCTGCCCATTTGTGTTGCAGTTTCTGCGTTTCAACCCTTACCCACACTTGCTCATAAATGCTGAAGTTGCAGATGATGATCACGTAGTATCATACGGACATCTTCACTTGTATTCCTCTGCAAAGTCAGAACCTTTCATAAGAAGGGTCTCGACCCGAATCCTACTATGTTGCATGTGCCTTTGATTGATAGGTTGGGAGAGATAGAGCGAGGGACATTGTTTTGCATGTTACGTATGTCCTTGGAATAGTCCAAGTTCAAGTGAGTTTATTGTCATGTGTCCCTGATAGGACAATGAAATTCTTGCTTTGCTTCGGCACACAGAACATAGTAGGCATTTACTACAAAACAGATCAGTGTGTCCATATATCATTATATAAATACATACACACATGAATAAATAACTACAACTAAACAAAATTGAAGAAAGGGTTTGCAGCCATCAGAGAATATGTAAGAAGCTTGACAAAGGTAATACTAGAACTGAGTGGAAATGATTGAACAGACTGATATGTTTTCTCGCTCAAACGAGGAAAGATTGAGGGGTAATCTAGGCAAGTCCTTAAAGTTCTGAAGGTCAAGTCATACTGGGGAGATTATTTCTAAATAGGACTGCCCAAAATTAGCTTCCTTAAATATGTGATAAATAACAGATTGCAATAGCTACAGTACATGCAAAGTAAGTGCATTGTAGAGGGAGGATTAGGTGGCGGGTATAGTGGCGTAGAAGAGGCTTTGAGAGAAGCTTATTAAGTCTTGGCCAATTGGACCAAGTGCCTGTTTGTGTGCTTGAAGGTCTATGTGATCCTTTGAAAGTTGTCTGTATTCAAATGGAAAGTATTCCATTTCTCAGCACTAAAACCCAGTAACTTAATTAGCTTAAAAAGCAAAAAATATATATAATTTTTCCATAACAGAGAACTGAATTACCTTAAATGACTGGGTAAACCACCGTGAGATGATAAATTATTAATTAACTGGATCCAGTTAATTAACTGGATTAATTCAATTGCATCCAAAAACCTTCCGATCCGTGTGCATTGCAGTCATCAGTAAGTCTGGAATGTATCCCCTATATAAATTTCCACTGTCCAAAGCCAAAACAGACAATATAATGTCTTGTGAGAAGAATCTGTTCAAATGGGTTTTCCCTTGTACATCACTCTTTTATTACTGGCTTTTCATAGATTCATCTACCGCTTCGATGCCCTGGAGCCTGTTTAGATTACGGTGTTCTGGCTATTAATCCGGAGCTTGGAGGCAAGTTTCTTATGAGTTTGCCATCCATTTCCACTTTGATCCTGTGCCAATGTTGCATCAGCAGGTCTTAGGGGTTGAAGTTTGAATAAGGTAAGGAGATTTTTTAAAAAATGTCTGAATTTCATTGACTGGAAGATGCATCTGTGCGGAGTGAGGATGTGACAGGGCATCACCGCAGTACCCTTCATAATTGAGCAGCTTGATGTTACCACTTCCTGGCACTCAAGACAATAATAATCAATGGTCAATGATTAGAAGTAGCTGATACCATTGATATTATTGATGTGAGCCTTTCCTCAAATATGACAATTGATTTTCCCGTCTCACCCCTTTCAGTATCAAATTATATATATTTTTTTAGTTTAGTTATGTTCAGCGATACAGCACGGAAACAGGCCCTTCCACCCACCGAGGCCGCTCCAACCAGCGATCCCTACACACTAACGTTATCCTACTCACGAGGGACAATTTATAGGTTTACCGAAGCCAACTAACCAACCAACCTATACGTCATTGGAGAGTAGGAGGAAACCAGAGCTCCCAGAGAAAACCCACACAGGTCATGGGGAGAACATACAAACTCCATACAGACAGCACCCGTGGTCAGGATCGAACCCGGGTCTCTAGCGCTGTTCGGCTGCAACTCTACCGCTGCGCCACTGCACCGCCCTTCCTATCTTCCTATTTTACTCTAAATTATAGTCTTGTGGATGTAATCTACACTGTCAGATTAACCACCCCCAATATCAACTTCATCTGCACTGCATGTTGCCTCGCAAAATCGACCAACATAATCAAGAACCATTTTCATCATTGTCATGCTCCCGCCTCCCCTCTCCCCTCTCCCATGGGGCAGAGATACAAAAGCCTGAAAGCACATACCACCAGATTCAGGAACAGTGTCTTCTCCATTGTGATCAGAGTACTGAACAGTCCTTTTATAAGTCAGGATGTTGTCTCAATCTCAAAAGTCCCAAGCTTTTGTATCTTTCACACTTTTTGTATCTGCTTTTTCTCTGTAATTGTAATGTTTCCCAATAACTGTATCGCTACAAATATGCAAAAGTATATTATGCACTTCTGAATATTTTTCTCTTTGCTCTACCTATTGTACTTATGCAAGGCTTAATTGTCATTATGATTTGACTGGATGGTGCGTTCACATGATAATACTAAACCAAGACCAATATTACTACCATTATGATTACTTGTGAAACGGGGGTAGTAATTCATTCATACTGCCCCTTGCATTCTTCACCGATCACAGAGATCACAGATGAGCATTTGTTTCAAAGATGCTTGTTAATGCACTCACCTCATGCCTTCCCTTCATTCCCAAAATTCCCTCCATTGCATTCATGAATATGCTTAATGACTCAACATTTGCAGCTGTCTGGCCATGGTTATTTACAGCCATCAGTAGACAGATGTGTAAGAAGGAACTGCAGATGCTGGTTTACACAAGATAGGCACAAAATGCTGGCATAACTGAGCGGGACAAGCAGCATCTCTGGTAAGAAGGAATGGGTGACGTTTCGGGTCGAAAAGAAATGTCACATCCATAACACTGAAGCAGGGTCTCGACCCAAAATGTCACCCATTCCTTCTATGCATAGATGCTGCCTGTCCTGCTGAGTTACTCCAGCATTTTGTGTCTATTTACAGCCATCAAACTGAAGAAATATTTCCTTATGTTGATCTTAAATGGGCAACATCTTGCCCTGAGACAATGAATTCTAAACACCAGCAAGAAGATTAAGATTCTTAGCACTTAACATGTAAAACGTTTTAAGGTATTTATACTTCTGTTAGATCAATTCCTTCTTCAAAACCCCAGGGAATGCAAGCCCTTTTTACTCATTCTCCCTCATTGAACATCCTTGTCTCACAAGGAATTATTGGAGTGAATGTTCATTGTATTGCTCTGAGATAATTACTTTAGTAAAGAGACTCAAATTGCATTTAGAGTGTTCCAATTATGGTCTTAACAATGTCCTATGTATTCCCAATGAGATTTTGTTTTCTTCATAATGTAGTCACATTATCGTAATGGCTGTCTTCTGTGTGATTTTTCAATTGTTTCCTTATTCATATTTTAACTTTCTGTGGAACACATACAAAGGCACCAAAATATTTCTCAATCCCAGCCTTACTCATCCCACTTTTTAAATGTATCCTGTTGTTATACCCTTCTTACCAAGCTGGATAAGTTTATGAAGACTCTTTTGTTTTTGCAGTCCTAACATTTGAAGCCACTTTATCCTCTCCTCAAATCTGACTTTCCCACCTACCTCTGTGTCATCACCAATTCTAGAATGAATCATTTATTCTTAGACTTTATTAGTTGAATATTGACCAAATCTCATTCTGAGGCTGATATACAGTATTACAATATTTAAGAAAGAACTGCAGATGCTGGAACAATCGAAGGTAGACAAAAAATGCTGGAGGAACTCTGAAGGGTCTCAACCCGAAACATCGCCTATTCCTTCTCTCCATAGATGCTGCCTCACCCGCTGAGTTTCTCCAGCATTTTTTGTCTACCTTATGGTATTACCATGATCCCCAGGCCCTAATTTTGTGCAACAGCCTCAACTTTCCTGCAACTTTATGAAGTGCCTTGTTAAAAGCCAAACCCATAACATCAATTGGTTTTGCCAGATCCAAACCTGCCAGGGGTAGCCTCGTGAAATTCGAACAGATCGTCAAATACCTTTTCTCTTTCATTAAGTGTTTAATCAATCAAAGTGCTCAAACTGATCCGCATCTTGTATTTAACCCTTTTGATACATATCAGTCGAACCAGCTGATAGATCGCTGCTCGCTCTTTGCTTTCTTCCTTGAAGAAAAGACCATAAAACCATAAGATATGAGAGCAAAATTAGGCCTTTCAGCCTATCAAGTTTACCCTGCCATTCAATTATGGCTGATCTATTTTTCAACAGTCAAGAGTCGAGAATATTGTATCGCGTTTACTGCCCAGTGAGGTGTGGCAAACTGTTTTCCTAAACCACTACAATCCTTCTTTTCCCAATATTATATTTCAAGAAGAGGATTGTATGTGTATTGAAGGGGAACCAAGGTGGTGAGTCTTATGCTGTTCATGGTGGTATAGTTTATCAGTTTGCAAGCAGTGGAGATGAGTGACTGCAGTAGGCTTTGTAGATGGCTTACAGATGCAAGCTGTGGCATATTGGTGGCGGAGTGAATAAATGTTAGTGATGGTGGGTTAGGAACCCATGGAGTCAGCTGTTTTATCCTATATGCAGTGAAGCCTCTGGAATAACATTGGACATTCACTCATCCAGATAAGGTAATAGCCTTCATCACACTCCAGATACTGTACCCGCCAGGTATGTTGGAAATATCTTAGGAAGTGGCAGAAGTGCCAGGGATGGCATGGTGGGTTGCTATGAGCTACTGCCTTATAGCGCCTGAGACCCAAGTTTGATCCTGACTATGGATACTGTCTGAACGGTGTTTGTACATTCTCCCCGTGACCTATGTGGGTTATCCCCAAGAGATCTTTGCTTTCCTCCCATACTCCAAAGACGTAGGTACAGGCCTGTAGGTTAATTGGCTTGGTATAAATGGAAAAAAATTGTTCCTAGTTTGAGTGTGTGAGTGTGTGTAGGGTAGTGTTAATATGCGGGATTGCTGGTCGGTGCAGAAAACCCAGTGGGCCAAAGGGCCTGCTTCTACACTGTATCTCCAAACTAAACTTAAAAAGCGGCAATCACACAGTGCAGGGCAATGTAATCACGGTATTTATGTGGATACTTAATTAAAGATTATGGTCCATGGCAACCCACGGGATATTAATGGTAATTGGTTTAACATTGTCGAGATACAGTGAAAAAAATAGTTTTGTGTGCCAGTCAAATCATACTATTCAGGTCTATACTCAAGCAATGCACAAGTACAACTGGTAATGTACAGAGAAAATAACCAGAGTACAAAATATAGTGTTACAGCTATGTTACAGAGTAGGACATTCAATTACAGTAATGTAATTGACAAGCAGTTAAACAGTCTAATGCAAGATAGACACAAAAAGCTGGAGTAAATCAGGTGGTCAGACGGCATCTCCGGAGAAAAGGAATAGGTGACGTTTCTGGTTGGGACCTTTCTTCAGACTGAGAGGCATGGGAAAGAGAAACGAGAGATATAGATGGTGAAGTAGATATAGAACAGATGAACGAAAGATATGCAAAAATGTCCTCTTCTTGTAGATGTAGATAAGTTGTAACGGGTAGACATCCAGGCCAGGACAGCATCAGCTACTGGGAGACAATAGACAATAGACAATAGGTGCAGGAGTAAGTCATTCGGCCCTTTGAGCCAGCACCGCTATTCAATGTGATCATGGCTGATCATCCCCAATCAGTACCCCGTTCCTGCCTTCTCCCCATATCCCCTGACTCTGCTATCTTTAAGAGCCCTATCTAGCTCACTCTTAAAAGTATCCAGAGAACCGACCTCCACCACCCTCTGAGGCAGAGAATTCCACAGACTCACAACTCTCTGCGAGAAAAAGTGTTTCCTCGTCTCCGTTCTAAATGGCTTACTCCTTATTCTTAAACTTGTGGCCCATGGTCCTGGACTTCACCAACATCGGGAACATGTTTCCTGCCTCTAGCGTGTCCTAACCCTTAACAATCTTATATGTTTCAATAAGATCCCAATAATTCAATAAGAGTGTACAAGCCCAGCCGTTCCATTCTCTCAGCATATGACAGTCCCGCCATCCCGGGAATTAACATTGTAAACCTACGCTGCACTCCCTCAATAGCAAGAATGTCCGTCCTCAAATTAGGGGACCAAAACTGCACACAATACCAGTTGTGGTCTCACTAGGGCTCTGTACAACTGCAGAAGGACCTCTTTGCTCCTATACTCCTCCTCTTGTTATGAAGGCCAACATGCCATTTGCTTCCTTCACTGCCTGCTGTACCTGCATGCTTGGTGGCATTGATGCCCCCGGGGAAATGCCTCAGTGGGCAGTCATTCACAATGTATGGGATGGTCTGGTCTGGATGTCCGCAGTCACAAGCAGGGCTGTCTGTCATCCCCCACTTACGCAGGTGATGGGCTGCTCTTGCATTGAGAGTGCGGATTCTGTTCTGTGCTTGCGATGGAGGTGAAAACCCAGTGGGAGTCTGTGATGACCTCTCCGTTGTTGGTGTTGGCAACTTTCCAGGCTCTGCGCCACTCAGTCTTGGAGTGAAAATCTTCCAGGGATTTAACGGAAGACCAGAAGGGTCTTGTTAGCTGTTTGTTAGGTGAGAGCGAGTACAGACAATGACTCAACAAGACAACTTTGAAGCTGGTACAACTTTCCAGTTTAAACCAGCATCTGCAATTCCTTCTTACAAAGCACTCCAATCCAAGATGGACTTTGCCCTGTTTGTTGCCACTGAATACCCCATGCACAGAACTGCTTCATTTTCTGCAGAGGTGCAAATGGGCCTGCACATTATATAACCATCAGTGGGCAATCTTCTACAACCAAATACAGCTCATTAATGATTTCTACCCAATAGTTTAGTTTTTTTGGTTTCGTTTTAGTTTAGAGATACAGCGCTGAAACAGGCCCTTTGGTCCACTGAGTCCGCACCGACCAGCGATCCCCGCACCTTAACACTAACCTACACACACTAGGGACAATTTATACCTATACCAAGTCAATTAACCTACAAACCTGTACGTCTTTGGAGTGTGGGGGGAGACTGAAGATCTCGGAGAAAACCCATGCGGTCACGGAGAGAACGTCCAAACTCCGTACAGACAGCACCCGTAGTCGGGATCGAACGCAGGTCTCCGGCACTGTAAGCGCTGTAAGGCAGCAACTCTACTCTACCATTGTGTCATGGTGGCCGCCCTAACGCAGTACGGACAGGTAGAAATCCGATTGCATAGAATCGAGTTACCCTGCAATTATTCCATTGAATGGTACTGTGCTTTTTTATTTAAATGAGAAAAGCATACTCTTTCTGCATGGATTGAGCCTTCCACAACATTTTGTTCGTCTTTTCTGCCCATGGTGAGTGCTAGTGCATTCAGACAGTTATTTCATTAGACACCCACAGAGTGATGTCATCCATGATCTAATGCCCTTTGGAGCAATTGCATCTGAAATTGGACGAGCCTGTTCTGCTTCAGAGAACCAAGTTCCTATCCCACTCTATTCAACCTGGCTGTGCTACTCAGCCACTTGACACTTGTCTCTGCATTCTGCTCTACAGGAGAATGACAGAACACTCAAGAAGGTAAAGTGCACTCCCATTTTACTACTTTAGTGCATGATCATGTAAATAGCTTGTTCTAAGCTCCCCCAGTCTAGTTTCAGTCAATAAAATACTGAATCAAGCTCTTGAGCAACTAACCTTTATTTTTAATAACACAACACAAATTCCCCTATACGATACCTAACCACCGCGGGTTCGCTCATTGTATTTGCTTTGCCAATCCCTTCCAGCCTCGTGCAAGCAGAGACACTCCAAAAGGTCACGCAGTCCCAAGCGCTCTTCCAGAAGATCAACAATGGACCTCTTGGGGCTGCCTTTTAAAGGTCCCCGAACCTTGAGGGACCGAACCTCATGGGGATGGTCCCTTTATAATCCAATTTTACTTCTGAGTCACATGAGTAGGCAAAGAGCTGCAGAGCGCAGCACCACCAGCGGTAAGGAACAGGCCCGCAGGTAAGTATATTTAATTTACTTACAGGGCGTGTTTCAAACTCCATTACGCTGGCATGCAGAGCCAGGAGGAGTTTAAAATAAAAATGGAAAAATCCAGAAAAAATCACCGCGGGTTAAATGAGTGTCCTGGGGAGACGATAAACAGTCGGGACATGAGATTAGTGCGGAGCCGGTTCCGATACCGGTGGCCGTGGAAATACCCGTTAGTGAGCCTATAATTACTCCACTAACAGAAGCCACGGAGGAAATTCCTGTGCCAAAGAAAAGTAAAAAGAAATCCGTGAGGCCCATGGTTTCAGATGACTCTGATAATGAAAGTCCTCCGGATAGAAAAGCCATGTGGCTAAAAATGGAACGTACGGAGAAAGTTCTCCAGACTATTATCAACCAAGGGTCCAAGAACCCAGAATATTCCCTTACAGGCCCTGAGGGGTTTTCATTTCAAGAATATGGCATTATGCCAAATTGGGCATTTGATAATCCAGACCCAGAAATTGGGCTGGAGGAAGTCTCCTTTGATGAAGTCTCAGGAGTACCAGGGCTGCAAGAGACAGATCTTGAAGGAGGTGATGTTGGTCATGAGTACCCACCACGATATAAAAAGATTAAAGAAGGTGTGCCTGATGTGGCAAGAAGCTTTGCTATACCTGAAGGAAGTGGTGAGGCCATGGAAGAAAACCTGGCTGCCAACATTAATTACTTGGTATCTCACCAGCTTCAAGAGCTGTTATGGTTGAAACAGCAGATTTATATAAACACCGGTAAATTGTGCCTCACTAAGGGTACCTACGGTGAATCCGACTATTTGGACGCTAATGTCGTCAGTTATGCGGGCACAGGAAATATGTTTTCAAAGAATCCTCAAACTTATTTCAGCTGGGATCACTGCTTTTGGGAAGCAAGTGGAAGGTTCTGCAATGACCAACATTTAAAAAGATATGTTGGGTTTATTCTGCAATTCATTTTTGAGCTCAATTGTATGAGGAAAATTGCGATTCGGCCCATTTTGCACCCTAGATTTGCAGGGCTGTGCAGAACAAGTAATGTTCAAACTCCTGTTTTTTTGTTCGGAGAAAACCTGCCCAAACAAATCAAAGAGATGGATGAAGAGGCAAAATCTATTAGCCTCATGAGACCCTTCATCTTTGGCCAAAGAAGGTACGTGCGATAAGAAGGGGATTGATTTTGGAGCTGGAACAAGCAGAGGCAGGAGTATGGTAAGGAAGTATTACCATCCAGCACAGCCTAATGTTTACCCATATGTGGGGAGAAGGAGACCAGCACGTACGTTTGGAGAGGTACAAAAACTTTATTCTATCACAGAAGAATCTTTGGATGAACCTCCAATTGGTGGTAGATTACAATTGTTTTATGATGAATGGGACTGTATTACATCTGACCGTATATATTAGATACTGTATCAGGAGCTACAATAAAATTTGTAGAAGGTACTGATCCACCAGTACAGAATAAACCTAATCGTGTTTTGATGTTCTCTGCACTTGATAAAGCTGAAATTAAAGAGGAAGTAAACGAATTGTTTAAAAAAGCAGTTATTGAGAAAACTGTTAAGCATCCGCAGCAATTTGTATCAAATATATTTTAAAGACCTAAAAAAGATGGTGGTTGTAGAATCATTCTGGACCTTACACACTTTAATACATTTGTCCAGTATAAACATTTAAAGATGGATACATTCAACATTGCAAGACAGTTGTTATCACCAGGTTGTTACATGGGTACTATAGATTTAAAGGATGCGTATTATTCAGTACCAATTCATCGTAATTTTCGAAGGTACTTAAAATTTAGTTGGATGGGACAGCTGTGGCAATATAAAGCATTACCTAATGGATTAAGCTCAGCTCCTAGGCTGTTCACAAAATTGTTGAAACCAGCACTTGCACAGCTAAGGGCACAGAAACACATTGTTATAGCTTATCTGGATGACATTTTAATTGTCAGTTAAAGACAATACGGAATGCATGTTAAATCCACAAGTTTTCAATAATGTTGTCAATCAATGTGGATTACCAGACATTGATCTGTTTGCGGGTACACAAAAGGCTGGAGAAACTCAGCGGGTGCAGCAGCATCTAAGGAGCGAAGGAGATAGGCGACGTTTCGGGTCGAGACCCTTCTTCAGACTTACCAGACATTAATCTGTTTGCGTCTAGATTAAATCACCAATTGCCAAAATACGTGTCCTGGGAACCCGATCCAGGAGCAGTAGTAGTAAATGCATTCTTATTACATTGGGGGAATATGTTCTTTTATGCGTTTCCCCCATTCTGCCTGGTTAGGCAATGTCTTATGAAAATAGAGCAAGATTCTGCCTCAGGTTTATTGGTGGTTCCAAATTGGCCTACACAGGCATGGTTCCCATTGATGCTTAAAATGATTAGGGAACCATTTATGACAATTCCTAGCTGCAGTGATTTGTTGGTGCAACCAGTAACAAAATAAATTAATCCATTACATGATCATATGAATTTGTTAATCTGCAGGTTTTGACCAGACCACTGCAAGGGCTTGGACTGTCCGATAGGACAATGGATGTTATAGCTTCGGCTTGGCGAGATAGCACTAAAAAACAATATTTGTCGCATATAAAGAAATGGGAAGTCTTTTTTAGACAGTCAAATATCATACTATAGTCAAATATACTGTGAACATATCAAATGTATTGGAGTTCCTTGCGGGGTTGCATTTTGATCAGCACTTAAGCTATAGTGCCATTAATAGTGCTCGTAGTGCTTTATCGTCCTATTTAGGACAAATGTCTGACTGTGAATCAATCGGGTCTCATCCATTAATATCCAGGTTTATGGAAGGGATTTTTAATAGAAATCCTCCCAAACCAAGGTATACAGAAATTTGGGATGTCAGCATTGTGCTTACTTTGCTTAGGCAATGGACTCCAATCGCGTCAATGTCTTTACAGAAGTTAACATTTAAAGTCGTTATGTTAATGGCATTAGTGTCAGCACAAAGAGTACAAACATTGCAAATGTTGCATTTAGATTGCATGCATATGGCTTCAGATAACATTGTGTTTTATGTTTATGATCTAATCAAACAAAGCAGACCAGGGAAAACTGGAACAAAGGTAATGTTTAAATCTTACCCTGTTGATCAAACACTATGTGTAGTTAGACACTTGACTCAATATATTGAAGTAACCAAGAGTCTTCGGGGTGGTGAGACAGCGTTATTGATTATGCACAAAAAACCACATACAAAAGTATCAGTACAAACCATTTCTAGATGGTTAAAACAGGTTTTGGATTTAGCAGGAGTAGACACTGATGTGTTTAAATCTCACTCCACCAGGGCAGCAACTACATCCACGGCGTAGATACAGGACGTGCCACTCGATCAAATTTTTAGAGGCCGCAGAGTGGTGTAAAGAAGAAACTTTTTCAAAGTTCTACAATAAACCTGTTCTCACGGTGTCAGGCTTTGGACACGCAGTATTGGGTTCTCTGTGATTCTTTGCTTTGTTTTACTATCAATTTATGGTATCACTTTATACCTTTATCAGTTTATTGTAAACTTTCCCCCGGGATAAAGGGGCTATCACTTTTGTTCTTTTATAATAAAAAGACTTATTACATAACTGAAGCAATGTTTTAAAAGATATATTATTTACTCACTACTGTGTTGACTTAGCCAGAGTGTCGTATGGAATGAATCTACGACATAAAAAACACAGAGCTACAAAATCTTCACGTAGTCACTCACGTGACTCCGAAGTAAAATAGTAAGATTAAACGAGAACTTACCAAGTTTGAAGTTGGATCATTATTTTATGAGGAGTAACGATGAGGGATTACGTGCCCTCCACTCGCAATCCTCATAAAATAAATGATCATCTGGTAGTTCAAGTCTATGTTGAGCCTTACTATCTTACTCCGGCTGTTTGGTTCTGTGTTTTTCATGCCACTGCTTTGAAGTATGCCCATCATGCGCCAGGCGGGGCTTCTTCACGTAATCCCTCTTCGTTACTCCTCATAAAATAACGATCAAACTTCAAACTTGGTAAGTTCTCGTTTAATCTTACTATTAAAGACATTGATTATAACAGTACATGATTGACAGTTCCCCAACCCAATAATACAATCTTGCACACATTGTATTTGAAAGAAGCTTCTAGAAGGAAGCAAACACAAATGCATAGTGCAACATGTGCTCTTGGATTCAAACAGTTCCTCCACGGCTCAACATTTCAACCAATCAACAATCAACAGGCTAACGATCTCATAACATTATTAATACTATTTACAATACCCTTCCAGTGATCCAATCGAAATGATGCATTTAAGGTTTGTTTGCAAAACTGCTATACATTTTATCAATTTAGGAGAAACAAGGAGAACACCTGGATCATTCACCATCCTGCAAATCAATCTAAGCCTAGACTGGCTGGCACCATCAAAAGACTGTAAATTCAGCTGACATGAGTTAAGCAATTCTGACAAGTGCAGGGATCCTCCATTTTATGGTGTCTTCAATTTGGTCAGTATTAACAATCATGGCTGTTTCTGCAATGGTCCCACGAGCAATGATGGAGGGTGATGGAGCTAAAGATTTACAGCGAGCGCTCTCAGTGATATGAGAAAAGAATCAAAGCGCATTTTCCACAGCCTGCTCTCTCAAGAGTGTTCAGGATGCATCTCTCTGTGTAAATCTTGGCCAAAACAGAGCTAAAATAAAGCAAAGGATTTATGCATCTACAAGGCCTGTTAGTCTTTTTATGTAAGAATCCACAAGCTGCGAGGTAGTGCCAGGATGTCTAGGTCCCAGATCAATACATCAGATAAGGAGAGGTCCAGATGTCCTCCCAATTGGTAATATGCATGAGGACTTTGCAGAGAAACTCTAAGGTGTTGTCGATGCATGGTCTTGATTGGGATTGCTCCAAACGGATTCTAAATAATGTTAACAATGTTGCAGGACAGTTACACTGCTGTTTGATGATTGGCTGAAGTGTGAAGCCCTGGCTGAATTCTTTGTACTGCCAGGGTAAATGTTGCATTATTCAGTTAAGCTCACCTACTTTCCAGAAGCTTCTGTAGAAACATTGTATTGGGACTCTTTGTAATTGGGTTGGGGACTGTCAATAATACTTTAATGTAATCGATATGTGTGATTGGCTTGTAAGGGGAGCCAGGGTTCATTGACCTATAAAAGCTAGGAAGGGCGCTTGGGACTGCATGACCTTTTGGGCAATGTCTGCTTGCACGAAGGCTGAAGGGCTTGGCCAGGCAGAGACAAGGATCGAACCCATGTTGGTTTAGTTATCGTACAGGGGATTCGTTGTTCATTGAAAAATAAAGTTTAGTTGGTCCAGTGCTTGACTCAGTGTTTTACTGAACTAGACTAAGGGGGGTAAGCTTTAGGAGCATATTTATATCTGCAGGCTAATATATCTGAACAGGAATGTTCTCCCTCTCAGTCATTCCAACAGAGATTTGCGGCTCACTGTGGGTGGAGTTCCTGTCTGGGGCGGTCTCTCATATATCGAGATCACCATCATACTCAACTTGCTAGCTTCAAGATCATTCTATGTGACAGAGGCTAATGCCTGTCACATTTGACAAGACACACAGCACAGGCCTATACGAAGCTTTTCAAAAAAGGGGGGTGGCATGACAGGATTTCAAAAATTTTATGTGAAATAATGTGTATGCAGTGCACATCACAAGTGGGAAGCCCCTCACATCCGGGTTCCAGGGCCCGCTTAAGGGCCCTGAAAGTTCTGGGGTTTTAGATGCTCTCGGCTGCATTCTGAGCCTTATTTTGGAGCTTTTTGCACCAAATGTATGACCAATATTTCAGAAATTATTTTGGTTGAGTCAAGAATAATGAGTGGATGGAATGGGATGATTGGGAACATTGTTGTATACATTTTTTTTTAAAATTAAGAATTGTTGTCCTTGTTTTAATAATCAACTTGTACTGTTGTAAAATGTTATGAAAAATGTTATAAAGGAGCATGTAAAAACTGCAAAAAAAACTGTAAGTTTTTGCAGTAAAGAAAACCTTTTTTTAGAAAATGTTTTGTGTGTTGATTTGATTGCCTGTTACTGTTAGACTGTGTTAGTGTGTGTAGTGCACCTTTAATGGTCCTCCTGACCTAACAACTTCACATCACATCAACCTCAACATGAAATAGTTCTGTTTTCCGAGAATGTAACTGTGCAAACCTACTCACCACTTTGTCCAAGTCATGGTCAAGTCATAGTGAATTGCATTAAGTGAGTACAGACAGCCTGTCATTGCTCATGGAAGTCCTGGCGTAGTGATGCAGGCGACGGACACTCGTGTACACTGCATATATTGCCATTTAGCCATAAATCATGTTTTCCAGTTCCATTTTCCAAGAATGTAACTGCGCAAACCTAGTCACGGCTTTGTCCAAGTTATGGGCAAAATCATAGTGAATGTGGATTAAGGCGAGTGCAGACAGCCTGTCATTGCTCATGGAAGTCCTGGTCTTTCCTTCTTTGCGGATGTGAAAACGTGTTTGTCCTCGTTGGCTGGATCAAAGTAAGATGCCGAGCGAGATCGCGCCCACTGCAAGCATGCTGCGTGAGGCGAGCATCTCTCTGCCACTCAGGCTCATGTCCAAGGGCCCCGACTACCTCCGCAGTCAAATGGAGGGGGACAGGCAGGGTCGGCAGAGCGCTGTGGAGAGACTGGCTGCTGACAAGGCCAAGAACTTGAAGAGCCAGAGGGCGAGGGGGTGCAAAGTGCAGCCCAATGGTTTGGACAGCTCTGCCCCCGAGGAAGGCAGCGGCAGCGGCAGCAGGGCCAGCAGCAGCATGAAGACTTACCTGGCCTCCGGCAGCCCACAGCAGAGCGGGCAGCTGGGGCTCTCGCCTGACATGGTGTGTTGTTGCTCCAGCTCCAAGCGGCAGCTCAGGCCCAATTTGCTAGTCATGTACCGGCAGAAGTGTGAGTTTGTGCTAGGAGCAGCGACCACCAGCAGCGCCCGCAGTTTCAAGGAGAGTGGCAGCCTGGTCCGTTGGTCGTTGGGTGACAAGCAGCAGGGCAGGCAACAGGAGCAGCAACATCAGAAAGGGAGAATTAGCAGAGGGTACAGAGGCTGCAGCACCCCAGGTGCACAAGTAACCACACCAGTAGCACTCCAGGTTTCACAAGTAACCACACGAGCAGCATTCCAGGGAGAAACAGCAGCCTCGCCAGCAACACCCCAGGGTGCACAAGTAACCACACCAGCAGCACCCAAGGGTGCACAAGTAACTACACCAGCAGCACCCAAATGGTGCACAAGTAGCCACTCCAGTAATGCCCCAGGAAGCACCAGTTGCCAGGCCAGCAGCATCCCAGGGTGCACAAGTAACCACGCCAGCAGTGCCAAGAGAAGCAGCAGCAGGTCGCCCCAAGGAGCCGCTCAAGCGGCAGTTTGGTGAAGATGGATTATAGCACTCGCACTCTGACCTTCTTCTTCTTGCATACGGGGTGCACAGCCTAAAGTTGTAGGACAACTTGTTCTATTTGATCTTATTTGATTGTGCACGCCGGGTTGACTGCATTAGTCGAAACAGGGCGGACCACGTGATGGTTGCAATCTTCCACCGCGCACTCTGACCTCAGCTGCCGCTTCTCCCGAGCCTGCTCCGGCTTGGACAGTTTCTTTGAGCACTGTGGACTCGAGCCTGAGGTGATCGAGAACCTGGCCAGGGAGAAGTTTGCCGCCGACGTCTCCTTCGAAAGCCCTGCCCTCATGTTTCGCAGCGTGAAAGGCCTGGCCCACTTGGGGAACATTTTCGGCGACAGCCTGAAAAAAGGTTGTCGAGTCGTGGTCGGGTCGTGACGCGGCCTGATGCGTGGTGACGCATGTAGTGACGCGCGGTGACTCCCTGTCACCTCTGGATTTTGGAATGTTCAAAATCCAGGGGCGACATCTGGGTGTCTCATCATGTCATGCGCCCTGTCACACGCTGACGTATGCTGCCCTGCGGGTGACGACAGTTAGGGTTAGGGTTGGGGTTAAGGACCACAGATGGGCTGTAAAATATTCTTCCTTCAATGCATGGATTTTAAACATTAATATATTAAAATTAATATAATAAAATCAATTGTGCAACTGAACAGATGTCTGTCCAGTTTTATTTGCAGATGTATTGGTCCGCTTCCAGATCCAATCACCATCTCCAACTTTTCACAGGGATGGATTCAGCGAGTGTAGACTGAACTCCCCTCTCCCCCCCACTTCCTTTCTTCTATCATTTCTTTTATCAGTGCGGGATGGGTAGATGGTGGGACGGGGGTTTTGAGAAGGCAATCGGTGCAGAATGGATGGATTGAGGCAGGGGAATTAGTGTGTGTTGGTTGGAGTCGGTAAAATTGTGAGGGGAGAGCGCGGGAGATGTCAGTGGGGGAATACGGGATGGATGGGGGGGGGGGAAATCAGTACAGGATGAATGGGGGTTGAGTTTAAGATGGGTGTGGAGGTGGCAGGAGAATCAGTACAGGATGGAAGGGGGGATCAGTACAGGATGAATGGGGGTGGGTCAGTACAGTGTGATCGGGGGGCTGTGCAGGATGATGGATGGGGAGGGGGGTCAGTACAGGATGAATTGGGAGATGAGTGTAAGATGGATGTGGAGGTGGCAGGAGAATCAATGCAAGGTGGATAGGGAGATCAGTGCAGGATGAATAGATGGGGGGTAGTAGATAGGGAGGGAGCACAGGGGATGTCAGTGAGGACTGAATAGAGGGAGAATGGGGATCAGTGTGGGGTGGAGAGGAGAGGAGAGGTCCCAGGATAAGGAGTGGGGGGAGATGGGGGGGGGGGCATACAAGAGAGAGAGAGAGGGGAAGGGGCAGAGGAGGTGGTGAGGAAGGAAGGTCAGCGCTCCTCGGACAGGGACGGCATCATCGCCCTGCAGCCTTGGCCGTCCCTGTCCACCGCCAAGTCCACTTGGGGCTCCTCGCCACCTCCGCCAGCCAACAGGAAGGTGCGGGGCCGAGCAGTGCAGGTGCTTCAGACGGCAGAAGGGGGCCTCCCCCTTCTTTCCTCGCTCCCTCCCTCAAGCTGAAGTTAGAAAATATGTTTCTGTACATCTCTGTCCCGTAGGGACTCAGTTAGACTGTGTAGATTGAGGTTCGGACATTGTGGGTTAAATTACTGTTTGTGCATTGTAGGGAAACATGTTTCTGGCTTGTGAGAATATAGGAGTAAGGAGACAGTTAAGCATGTTTTCCTAGAATGTAAAAAGTATAGGGTAGAAAGAAAGGCATTGTTTGCTAGACTGACAGGACTTGGAGTTGAGGCTTTTTCTGTTTTATCTTTGTTTGGACACAGTGGGAAACATCAGCTGATATCCAGGGCTGTTCTTCAATTCCTGCATGTTACAGGACTGTATGTAAGAATTTAGTTCAAACTTTGACCTGTGGAGGGCAGTAATGCGCTTAGCAGCGTCTACACTGCCGGAATCCTATAAGAAGGAGAAGAAGAACCCTACCCGGTCGCGTGTGGCTGTTCTCTGTATTACTGAATAAAGATCACTTTTGATTCACAACGCGTGGCTCGCTATAATAGAACAAAGTAAATCAAAAGCAATGCCACATGAAACACATCCTTCGTGAACCAATACTCTAGACTACTTTCCCTTAAAAAAGTAACAAATCCTCAACCGGAATAACTATTCACATATATTGAGTTATTTAATCAATTGTTTGGGTAGACAGCTCTGAGGAGGAGCCGTGGTGGAGACTTGAAAGAGTTGTTCATTTCCAGAAGTGAGTACTGTATAAAAGCAAGGCAGGCATTGATGGAGTTGGTATTTTGGAGTAGGTTTCTTTGGGGACTGTTGCTCTTAAAGGCCAAGTGCAGAGACTGAGTGGGGTGGGAGATTGCAACCTTCACGTGGCCCACCCTGTTTTCGACTAATGCAATCAACTCGACATGCACAATCAAATAAGATCAAATACAACAAGTTGTCCTGGAACTTTATGCTGAGCTCGCCAAAGGCAAGAAGAAGTGATTGAGTTAAGTCCCAAGTCTTTGGCTGGAGCAGCTGTGGCCAGGAATCTGAATGGAAGTAAAAGCTGAGATAAGGTAAGATCTTTGTTTTTGCATCAGTTCCTGTTTAGTCTTAGTGCAGTGATGGTGGCACTTGGGCCGGTGGTATTGGCAGTGGCAGTGCTCGTCCTGCAGAATGTGCGAGATCAGAGAGATTTAAGGTGTCCTGAAACTACAGCTGCGGGAAGTGCTCCCAGCTGCAGCTCCCGACTGACTGTGTGATGGAACTGGACCAGGAGATGGACATACAGAGGATCATGCTGGATGCTGAGGCCTTCATAGATATGTTTTACTGAGGTGGTCACCCTCAATGTGTAGGCAGAAAGTAGATGGTGGCCGCTAGTTACGGGAAAGGAAGTAAGCGGAGAGTTAAGGAATCCTCTGTGAATATTCCCCTTAAAAACAGGTATACCTTTAAGATATAGTGAGGGGGGGGGGGGGGGGGGGGGGGGGGGGGGGGGAGAGAGGGTTGACTGCTCAGGATGAAGCAGCAGCAGCTGTCAGGTCCGTGATACCAACTCTGGCTCCGAGGCACAGCTGGGGAGAATGATGTCAAGCTGAGCGATTGCGTTCAGAGACTCCTTAGTTAGGGAGACAGGCAAGAGACTCTGTTGCCACAAAAAATACTCCAGGATGGTGAGCTGCCTCCCTGGTGCCACGGTTCAGGATATCTTGGAGTGACTACAGAACATTTTCACAGACGAGGCCAGAAGCTGTGAGGCACATTGGCAGAAATGACATGGGCAGGAAAATGAATGTGATCTTGTTGAGTGAATATAGGGGGTTAAGCAAAAAGTTAAAAAGCAGGTTCTCAAGGGTTGTAATCTCTGCATTACTCCCAGTGCCATGTGCTGGTGAGGGTAGGAATAGGAAGATAAGATAGGCAGCCTTAATCTGGTATATACAAGGACACAGCTGGAAGCTAGGGAGGAAGTTCCAGAGTCCTGGCTGAGATACAGTACATGAATCATCAGCAGCTATTGGTGAGGTACCAGAAAACTGTAGGTTGACCAATGTCGTACCTCTATTTAAGAAGGACTACCAAGAAAAACCTGTGGACTATAGACTAGTAAGCCTAACATCTGAGGCAGGCAAGTAGATATACATGCATTTAGAAAGCCAGGGGTTGATTAAGGGCAGTTAGCATGGTTTTGTGCATGAGAAATTTTGTCTCGCAAATTTGATTGAATTCTTTTAAGGAAGTAACCAAAAGGGTAGACGTAGTAGATGAATAATGAAAGACCTAGGTAGAGTGGATGTGGAAAGGATGTTTCCAGTAGTGGAAGTCCAAAACCAGAGGGCACAGCCTCAGAATAAAAGGACGTGCCTTTAGAATGGAGATGAGGAGACATTTACTTACCCCGAGGGTGGTGAATCTGTGGAATTCATTGGCACAGGCAGCTGTGGAGGCATAGTCATGGGCATTTTTAAGTGGAAATTGATAGGTTCTTGATTAGTGAGAGTGTCAAAGGTGACGGGAGAAGGCAGGAGAATGGGGTTGAGAGGTTGATCAACCATTACCGAATGGTGTAGCAGACTCAGTGGGCCGAATGGTCTAATTCTGCTCCTATGTCTTATGGTCTTATGAGGGGATGGTTGTAGATATAGTCTATGTGGACTTCTGCAAGGCCCTTAATATGTTTTCATTTGGTAGCCTACTCTAGAAGATGTGATTGCATGGGATACAGAGAGCAAAGAAGCAGAGGGTGGTAGTAGATGGTTGATTTTTTTAAATCTGGATGCTGTAACTAGTTACAGGTGGATAGGATAGCAAAGAAGACATTTGGCATGCTGGCGTGGAAGATGTTAAGAGGGGATATGCAGGAAAGAGCTGCAGATGCTGCTAAAGATAGACACAGGATGCCAGAGTAACCCTGTGGGACAGGCAGCATCTCTGGAGAGAAGAAAAAGATGATGTTCCGGATCGAGAAGAAGGTTCTCAACCCAAAACATCATCCATTCCTTCTAACAGAGATGCTGTCTATCCCGCTGAGTTTTGTGTCTATGTTAAGAGGAGACATAATTGAGGTCTATAAAATGAATTGGATAGACAGTGGGAACCTTTTTCCCCAAATCAGAGGTAGATAAACCAAGAGGATGTAGTTTTAGGGTGAGGGGTGAGAGATTTTGCAAGGATCTAAGAGGGACTTTTTTCAGCCAGAGAGTATCTTGAATGCACTGCCTGAGAAAGTGATGAAATCTGAGTGGTTCACAGCATTAAAGATGCACCTGGAAGACTTTGAATTGCCTGGGTATAGACAGTTACAGGCAACGTGCTGGAACATAGGATTAATATGACTGAATGTCCACCAGTCTGTGTGGAAATGGTGGGCTGAATGGCCTGTTTCCATACTGTTTGGCTCTACAAACTTTGGGTATGTGATAACCCATCAATCTGTTCCATTACCTGACCAGCAAACAATCGTTTCTGAGTTGGTAGGTTTATCCTTTGAAGAACCTCTGCAATGATAATCTATCTTGCATTTATATTAAGTATGCAGTGTAAGTGGAAGGAAGCTGTGTACATTTGCTTGCATGCATAAGTTGTCTGCTCTTCTTCAGTTTAACTGAGAGTTAAGTATGCCCACAATAGCACGTTATCCTTGGAGACACAGGGAACTGCAGATTCTGGAATCTTGAGCAAAACATGAGTGCTGGAGAAAGTGAGTGGGTCAGGCAGCATCTGAGGAGGGAATGCACCGGCAACGTTTCGAGTTAGGACTCTTCTTCAGAGCGATTGTCGTAGTGGGGAGATAGATGGAGAAGAGGGGTGGGAGAAGGACAAAGCATGTCAAGTGATAGGTGGATTCAGGTTAGGGTGAGTGGTGGGGGGCAGGGATTTGCTGGCAGATGGGTGATGTAATTGGCAAAGGCTAGAGGGGAAAATGACAAAATTGTGTCAGATAAGGAGAGAGGCATGAAACCTCTCCTCAGGTGCTGCCTGGCCCATCAACGTTCTTCCAGCACTGTGTTTAGCACTTCATCACCCATGGCTCTGAGGAAATAAGGAGGTGTGTAATGATACTGTGAGGATTGTTGCATTGGCAGCCAGCATGCACACATTGTACTAAATGGACTGCTGTCATTCGCAGCAAAGCAAGAGAAAAATCTAAAAAGTGCACGTTTACATACTCGCTCCATATTATTTTTTCTCATTGACACGATCCAAAGGAAACTGATAAAAAAAATAACTAGTGGCCTACTTGTCATTATGGAGTGCAAACCAGTCAATTAATAGGATTGATAGATATTCTACCTTTGCAAGTTTGCTGATAAACCAGCTCTCCAGATGGTGTCAAAGTTGCTCTGACACAAGGAAATATCTTGCCTGTGATATCTATTCCAGTTCCGAATCAATAACAAGACTATGTATTTATGGCTAAGTTTAATTCACAACTACATGGCTGTGCATGTCCTTTCTTTCCCTCTCTCTCCATCCCCCTCCCCACCACATCCTAGTTCTCTGACTAAATCTGACTGTCCGCAATTAAATATCTCCGTATGCTTCATTGTTACCTTCCCCTAGCGAACATGATCTTTTCTACATTTTCCATGAACTGCCTCCCTTTTGATGTCACGTTTTCACACCTTACCCTGCCTTATCTCTGTGTCTCCCTCTCCCCTGACTCTCCTTCTGAACCTTCTGAATTTTGTAGTCGGCAGGGCAGTACTCTGCATATCGCCAATTTGGACAATTTTACATTTTTATCGAGCCAATTAACCTACAAATCGCAGTCTGAAGAAGGGTCTCGACCCAAAACGCCACCCATTCCTTCTATCCAGAGATGCTGCTTGTCCCGCTGAGTTCCTGCAGCATTTTGCATTGGCAAATGCAATAAACCAGCATGAATTGACGTGTATTCCAGTGTCTTCATTTCAAATACACTTCATTGGCCATGAAGTATTTTGTGACATTCTGTCCCATATTTGCCCACAGACTATGTGAATAACTTCCACTCTTTTTTGATGATTCATACCGAGCCTACTTCAGTAATCAAAAGTCAGGAACCAAAACATTACCCTTCAGAAAATAAAATGTGAAAACCTGTGTATGTTGGAAATAACTCAGCAGATCAGGCAGCATCTGTGAAGAGAAACAGAGTTAGTATTTTTGGTTGTTGACCTTTCATCAGAACCAGAAAATGATGGAAAGTGAATATACTAAGATGCACAAAAAACAGTAGGAATTTCTCTTGGGACACTGTGTGACTGCCTGAGTTACTCCAGTATTTTGAGCCTTTATTTATAAACCAGCATTTGCAACTCGTTTCCGTATATTAAGTTGCAGTTGATCCATCATACTCATCCATCAGACATTTTGTTTCTTCTTCCCAACTCACCCCCTTCTCCACATGCCTGTTTTCTATAGTTTCCCAGTTCTGATGAAAGGTCATTGACTTATACCACTAACTGTTTCTCTCTCAACTGACGTGGTGAAAATTGCCAGCATTTTCAGTTTGCATTTTAGAAACAAGCATCTCCCCAAGTGCTCCCTCCCTGTTGAATTCATGTGATTCTATCATCCCCATCAAAGGCCGGGGAGGCCAAGTCAATGGATATTTTTAAGGCAAGAGATAGATAGATTCTTGATTCGTACGGATGTCAGCGGTTATGGGGAGAAGGCAGAAGAATGAGGTTAAAAGGAAAAGATAGATCAGCAATGATTGAATGGTGGAGTAGAATTTATGGACCAAATGGCCTAATTCTGCTCCTATCACTATTAAACATGAATCCTAAGCAAGGTGTTTGTATTTACATTCCTAAATGCCTTAGATTTTTTTTTAATGTCCCAAATTTTGGTGTCCAAAATGCTGAAATTAGTAAGGAAGGTTACAAATGTAAGTTCAACACTCCTTGAAATCAGCATCTGCAGTTCCTTCTTACATATGCCTTTTCAACAACAAGGTAGATATATTTTAGGAAGATCTCTGTTGTCTCTGGAAACTGGCACAGAGGAGGAGATCTCATTTTCTGCTGTGTTAAAAAGAGATAGGGAGACCAGGAATATATATTATTTTTAAACTGAATGACTTGGAAACAAGTCACTCGTAACACCACGGAGCACAACAAGTTTAATATTGATGACATGAATAAATACACTCGACTTTAAACTCAATTACATGTTCATAGAAATATGGTACCACGCATCCTGCATTTCACGTGAAATCATTATTTCCAATACAGACATGTTAACCTTCTCGAGGCTCATTCTGCTTGTCCTTGTCGAGGAGGAACACCTTGAGCAGTGACTATGTGATCTCTTGATTCTTCACCCATCTAGGCCGAAGGACGGGGAACATCAGACCTGTGCCAACCATGTCCCAAACTAGTAGATCGTATGGAAGTCCTCCCTCCCTACCAGTGTCTGATGGAGTAACTTGACATTTCTCTATCCCAACATGGATAATGATATCAATGGTGCTAATAAAACACACTACCTAGATGCAACACCGAATAAACATTTAACATTTGCACATTTCTCATCTCCATAATAATGCCACTTAAAATATTTTTTTATTCCCATGGAACAGGCACAGAAGAAGCAGCAGAACAAAACATTGTGATTTTCTTGAAGCCATTGATGCACGACATCAACAAAAGATTGTATTTTAGAATGCAGGTAAAGCATGAGATTTATATCTTTTTTTTTTAATGTCAAAACCAATAGAAGCATCAATCATTCTCCTTGTGGGCTTCACCCATTCGATACAGCAAAGCTGAGGCACAGAAGGGAACAGGACCAGAAATAAAAGCAGCATAAACCTCCACATGAAAAAAAATAACATAAACCATAAAGTAGTTAAAGTTATGTTTCCACAAAATCTCAGGCAGAAATTAAGGTAAACCAGAGAATGAACATAAAATTCAAAGATTAAGCCTGTTTTTTATCTGCAAATGTTTCTGGGCTAATTTATTCTGGAGGAGACATTTAGTTAGTGGGAGGCCATTTCAGGATGGCACTGTGCACAATTTTCTCACCCTTTAAATTTCATTCAGAGGCAGTGGTCCTTTGATTTCCGAGCCTTGCTTAAAGCGTGCAAGACTTGGTATTGGGCAGGCATGGTTAAAAATTGCTCCCTTGATTTGTGAAGTGATAGACAGTGTTGCCGATTCTTCCATTGCCTGTGAAAGGGCTGGATTAATGGATGATAATTGTGGCACATAAATTCAAGCATGCTTCCCCATTCACACATCAGCTTTATAGCACAGTTGAACAGCTTGTGAGGATTCTGTAGCATCACCCACCAAAATACATCTTTAACTTTCTGCGTACAGCTACAAGACAGGATGATGGAAACATTGCCCACACACTGACAACACAATCAATAATGGCCATGGTTACTGACACAGTACATTATAACAAGTAAATATTAAGTTATGGGAACTGCATTTTTAGCAGCTTGCTGAATGGGAGCTTTGTTTCGCTATTCATCCCGACAGCCCAAATCCTCTTAGTCGAACAAAGAATAAGTATTTGTCAACGATATTGAGGAACTCAGGTCAATTTTTAACTTGCTCAACCAACGTTTCATCATCTTCTGGAGAGATAAGAAGTTCTTCACTTTCAGTAGCTTCCTGTAAACAATCAAAAGAGCATATGATGAAACTTTGCAATGTAATCGCAGGGCATTGTTTAGTTTAGGTCCTGAGAAGATTACGGAGTCGGTCTGTCAAGGAGGACTCTCTCTAACCTCTACAGGTGCACAGTAGAGAGCTTGCTGACCGGTTGCATCGTGGCTTGGTTCGGCAACTTGAGTGCCCTGGAGAGGAAAAGACTACAAAAAGTAGTAAACACTGCCCAGTCCATTATCGACTCTGACCTTCCTTCCATCGAGGGGATTTATCGCAGTCGCTGCCTCATAAAGGCTGGCAGCATCACCAAGGACCCACACCACCCTGGTCACACACTCATCTCCCTGCTGCCTTCGGGTAGAAGGTACAGGAGCCTGAGAACTGCAACGACCCGGTTCAGGAATAGCTACTTCCCCACAGCCATCAGGCTATTAAACTTGGCTCGGACAAAACTCTGCACATTAATACCCCTCCACCTGTTATTTGCACTTTATTAATTTATTAATTAATGTGTGTATTTACGTATATAATTGTAGTCAATGCCTACTATGTTCTGTTGAGCTATGCAAAGAAAGAATTTCATTGTCCTGTCGGGGACACATGACAATAAACTCTTTTGACTTTGACTTTGACTTTGAGATATAGCATGGAGACGGGCGCTTTGGCAACCGAGTCCAGCTGACCATCGATATCCCGTGCACATTAGTTCCACGTCATCCCCTCTCATCCACTCCCCTCAATATAGCAGCAATTGGCAGAGGGCAATTAAACTTCAAACCTGCATGTCTTTGGGATGTGGGAGGAAACCGGAGCATCCAGAGTAAACGTATGCAGTCACAAGGAGAATGTGCAAACTCCATACGGTCAGCTCCTGAGGTTAGGATCGAACCTGGGTCACTGGCATTGTGAAGCTGCAACAGAAACAGCTGTGCCACTGTGCAGCCATCTTGTAGTTGAATTGCGTTGACTAGGGCCTGATTATTAACACTGAATTGAGTGGCTGTGGGCTTGAATTACACTCGTATCTTCAGCACCATAATCCATCCCAAGTATCAGGTACCATGGATAAAAATCAAATACGGAGGGGGCATAGCTTTAAGGTGACAGAGGCAGAGTTTAAGGGAGATGTACAGGGCAAGTTATTTTTTACACAGAGAATGGTGAGTGTCGGGACTGGGTTGCCAGGCTGGTGGAGGAGGCAGATATGGCCTTTACGAGACCTTTGGATATATGGATACGCAGGGAAAGGAGAGATATGGATGATGTGCAGGCAATTAAGAGCTGGCCTTGGCATTACAGACATTGTGAGTCCAATGGCCTGTTGTTGTGTTGTACTGTTCTATGTTCTAATACGAATCTCAACATTCAATTTTCTTTTAAGTTTATAGGAATTGGGTATCAGAAACTGTCGAATGCTGCAACATTTGATTTATTTACTGAATTTTAACAAAATACTTTAAATCTACTTCTGGGCACCTGGTACTGGGCTGGATTTATCATTAACTACTTCTACCAAGCGGCCAACTAGCTGTAGATGGCATTGGGATTATCAAGGCATTATTAAGAGATGCTATTGGGTTTAACACCTACTCAAGAAGGGTGAGATGGTGGTATTCATTTTCCTGACCGTCAGCTCAATTCAAAAGAGTAAGGATACATATCATGTGTAGGAAGGAACTGCAGATGCTGGTTTAAACCAAAGATAGACACAAGAAGCAGGAGTAACTCGGCAGGTCAGACAGCATCTCTGGAGAAAAGGAATAGGTGACGTTTCGGGTCGAGACCCTGAAGAAGGGTCCACAATTGACCAGAAACGTCACCTATTCCTTCTCTCCAGAGATACTGTCTGACCTACTGAGTTACCCCAACTTGTTGTGTCTATCCAAAGATACATATCATAAATGATAAATAAAAAAACTCTGCAGGACTTTGGCAAAAACCTAAGGGAATGACTTTGGTCTGCAGATCAAGGACCAAGGTGCCCAGCACCTGATGAATACTGTTCAGTGGCTGCTGAGATGGAAGTGGTACACATGAGAAGTTCCCATGGCAATAGGCTCTCAGGTTAGATTCAGATACTTCTATTGTCCTGTTGTCCACTACATAGCCTATTGTTCTAACCTTAGCACATTTGCGTGGAGATGTAGCAATGTTGTCGGACACGGGCTATAATTGTTGTCCCTGGACATGCTATCTTTATGTTACATGAATGCTGAAGATGTCCTTAAAGCAGATGGATCTGCCCAAATCAACAGCTCACCCAGAGCGACACTTGAGTGGCTGCATTAGATAAACATGTACCCTAAACCAGGGCCGGTCTTAGGAGGTGCGGGGCCCGATTGGGAACAATTTGGTGAGCCCCAGGTTCCCAGCCAAGGTCTGTAGAATCATAGAAATATAAATGAAGTCTATTATAGACTTTATATCTCTATGGTGGAATGGAAAGTAATGATCATGCCATCTCACAATGAATGGCGGTGCTGGCTCGAAGGGCTCGAAGGGCCAAATGGCCTCCTCCTGCACTTATTTTCTAATCAAAATGTGCACTTAAAAAGTGCATGTGAATTAATGGACAGATCTAAGTTATATTTCAATATCAAATTGCATACATGTAAGCCCACAAGTAACAAACAAAATTATAGATCACCTCTGAAAAGTACATAGTTACAATTCCACTTGTTTTTGTGACTGTGAAATTAAAAAAGTAATTTACTTAACTAGATCCTGGAAAACCAATAATCTTTGATGAAAAAACAGTCCAGGCATTAAATTTTTGGCTTCTACCCCCATTCTACCCTTTGGGCTTCTACCCCCATCCTAACTTAGTTTTGTGTGTGTGTGTGTGTGTGTGTGTGTGTGTGTGTGTGTGTGTGTGTGTGTGTGTGTGTGTGTGTGTGTGTGTGTGTGTGTGTGTGTGTGTGTGTGTGTGTGTGTGTGTGTGTGTGTGTGGTGGGGAGGGAGAGAAGGGAGGAAGGAGAGGAGGAAGGGAAGTAGAGAAAGGAGGGAGGGAAGGAGTGAAAGAACGGAGGGAAGGAGAGAAGGGAGAGAGAGGGCCGTCAGCGGGAGCAGATGCTGAGGTCCGGGCAGACGGGTGCGAGCTGAGGCCGAGGTTTGTAAACGTTGCTCCAACCTCCGTCCCGGCCATCCCTGTATTGTTCACCTCATCTCCCCTGGGAGGGAGAGGGGTGGAGCCGGGGCTGTGTGTGTGAAGTATGGCGACTGAAGGGGCGGGAGCGCTGCCCCGGGACAGAGAGGGAACGACCCACCTCCCCCTCTCCATTCACTCCTCCCTCCCTGTCTACCCCTTTCTTCCCCCTCCACCCCTCCACTCACTCTCCACCCCTCTCTGCCCCCTCCACCCGGGGAGTGCAGGGCCCAATTGGGAGCAATTGGTCCAATTGGCTTAAGGCCATCCCTGCCCTAACCTTTAATCCCAGATATCCCAAGAATCCCAGATATGTTGAACATTCACTGGGGATGAATTATAACAATTGATTCAAGGGATAAAACAGGTGATTGCATGATCCCAGATGAAAAGCTGTTCAATACAAAATAAATATAAAAATTCTAACTTTTTAACAAATTACTCAATTCATAATCACCATTTCAGAAGTGATGAAATTAGGATAAATATACAGACATTTCATCACAAATGTATCCTGATCATCAATGTGAAAAAGTAGATTTGTAAATAATGGGTAACAGATAAAGAACCTAAACATCATTTCATGGCCCTCAAATCCCACACATGACTGAGAGGAATATTCTTAGAAACATAAAAAAGGTGCAGGAGTAGGCCATTCGGCCTTTCGAGCCAGCACTGCCATTCAATATGATCATGGCTGATCATCTAAAATCAGTACTCTTTGTTCTTGCTTTTTCTCCATATCCTTTGATTCCTTTAGCCCCAAGAACTAAATCTAACTCTCGCTCGAAAACAGGAAGCTTTTTTTTTGCAGGAAATAATTAAGCAAATCAAGGGATGAAGGCAATTAGACAATTAGCTAACACTAATTGAAACACTTGTGTTTATGCAGGATTTTTTTATGACCACAGGATATTTTTAATTATTCAGAGCCAAAGAACTACTTTGGAAATATAATAGTTTTATACAACATGGCTGTAGGAGACACTGCAGTCAAGTTATACAAAACAGAGACTCGGGAACAAATATCTATTGACGTCCAATTGATCTGTTTTGCTTCAACGTCAGTAGCCAATAGATTCATATTGCAGGACCCAGAGGGAGCAAAGCTTCATGGGACCAGTTATGTACAGCTGGTGCATTAGCATCTTCTTCACTGCTTCATGGTCAGTCCCTCAGCATGCCCCTGGAATGGAATTTTTAACCTGTAACCTCTTGATTTGCAGTTCAGAGTGTCACTATTGACCAGAGATGATAAACCTCTTGTATATTATCAACATATTAATGAGCATGTTGTGATCAAAATGTACTTATTGCGTTGTTAGTGGCCCAGTAGAATGTATAGCAATGTAAAAAGCCCCAGTGACCCAGGCTCAAGCCTGACTTTGAATGCTGTCTGTGTGGAGTTTGCATGTTCTCCCTGCAACCTTATGGGTTTCCCCGGGAGCTCTAGCTTCCTTCCACAACTGAAAGGTGGCGTGTGAAGGAAGGAACTGTAGATGCTGGTTTACACCGAAGGTAGACACAAAATGCTGGAGCAACTCATCAAGACAGGCAGCAGCATCCTTGGAGATAAGGATTTGGTGAAGGTTCGGGTTGAGACCCTTCTTCATACAGTGGGCTGGAAGGCTAATTTGAGACTGTAAATTATCTGTAGGTTGTTAGTAGGAAAATCAGGGAGAGTTGCTGGCTGTTTTAGATTTAGTTTAGTTTGGAGATAGAGCATGGAAATGGGTCCTTCAGGGAGAACATGCAAACTCCTACATACTCCTATGTAGGACACAACAAATTGCAGGGAACACATGGAGGAATTGGATTGAAAGAAATGATTAGACAGCCAGCAGTGGACCAAATGGCTTCCTTCATTAGGAATAGATATATTTTTATTTTATTTTAATTTAATCACCATGAACAATATTCTCCCTCAGTGCTGAATAATTCACAAATAACAGTGAGTGATCTGTACTGATCAGAGTAGGATGAGGAAAGGTGTGGGGTGGATGTAAAAGTTGGGGTTATGGAACCAAATTTGGCGATTTTTCAGCACCGCGTATGCCAGGTACTTCTCAAACGGTGAAAACACGGTGGTGCGCCAATAGCTGAGGGCTCGGGCTATAATTACCTTCAGTTTTTCCAGTTCTTGTCTGCCAGGAAGAGATATCTGGGGTGTGTGGAATGCCTATCACATGAAAAAATAAGTATTTGGTTAGTAAAGCATTAAGGAACTGTCCCACTGCAGCGACCTATTTGGCGAGTTTAGAAGAGTTTGAAAAAGTGTCATGCTCCTTCAACTATGTAGAAGACCTCCTTCGACTATGTTGAAGACTAGCTTCGACTAACTTCTGGAAAATTGGACACCGAATAGTGGAGAGTGAAGACGACCTCCTTCGATCTCCCTTGGACTATGTTGAAGAATATCTTCGACTACCCTCGATTGCCTACAAAAATAATGCCGACCTACTACGACCTACTTAAACTAAATCTACGAGTAAAAAAAAATATCGATTTTTTCCATGCCGACCTTTTTTTTAACTCGCGGGCATTTTTCAGCATGTTGAAAAATACGCCGCGACCTAGCTGAGGCCTCGAGTACGCGGGGACTACCCTCGAGCATGAAGGGGAGTTACAAAGACCTCCTAGAACCTCGTGTCGACAATGCTGCGAGTATGAGTCGTGGGCAAACTCTTCTAAACTCGCCAATTAGGTCGCCGCAGTGGGACAGCCCTTTTATTGACATGAAATATGTTTGTACATCGACAAGGATGGAAATGAAGGGTTTCTGGGCAGATTTCACGTCAGGACTTTGGGTCACAGCTTTGAGAATAACCTACCACTAGTTTCATGCCTTGGCAGAACCATATGCCCAGCTACTGAACAGAGCAAGATGTTCAAAATCAACGTGGATGTTCCAGTACATGGTCAGCGTAAGAATCCAATATTCAATTACATTAAAATGAACACACCGCTATTTTGCTGTGCACGACCAATGTCAGTCAAATAGTCAGGAAGGAACTGCAGATGCTGGTTTCAACCGAAGATAGACACAAAAAGCTGGAGTAACTCAGCGGATCATTTCACTTGGGCAGTTTACAACCCAGTAGTATGAACGTACACAAAAGGCTGGAGAAACTCAGCGGGTGCAGCAGCATCTAAGGAGCGAAGGAGATAGGCGACGTTTCGGGTCGAGACCCTTCTTCAGACTGGTCAGGGATCACGAGAGATATAGACGGTGATGTGGAGAGATAAAGAATGAATGAAAGATATGCAAAAAAGTATCGATGATAAAGGGAACAAGCCATTGTAAGCTGTTTGTGGTGTGAAAATGAGAAGCTAGTGCGACTAGGGTGGGGGAGGGAGATAGAAAGAGAGGGAATGCCAGGGCCCGAGGGCTGAGGGAGAGGTGGGAAGGGAGGAGACAGCAAGGTTTAACAAAATTAAGAAAATTCAATGTTCAAGCCCAGAGGATGCAGACTCCCCAAGCGGAATATGAGGTGCTGTTCCTCCAACTTGCGGTGTTGCTCACTCTGGCCGTGGAGGAGGCCCAGGACCGAGAGGTCGGATACGGAATGGGAGGGGGAGTTGAAGTGCTGAGCCACCGGGAGGTCGGCTTGGTTATTGCGGACCGAGCGGAGGTGTTCGGCGAAACGATCGCCAAGTCTCACCAGTAGTATGAATATTGATTTTTCTAACGTCAAGTAAATCCTTGCATTCCCTCTCTCTCCATCCCTCCCCCACTCAAGTCGTCACCTTGTTGAATCTCATTGTCTGCAACTCGTTTACACCTAGCCCACAGCTAACAATGGCTTGTTTCCCTTATCATTGTTACTTTGTTGCTCATCTTTCATTTGTTCTAGATCTCTCTACATCACCATCAATATCTCTTGGTTCACTCTCCCCTGACTCTCAGTCTGAAGAAGGGCCATGAGCCAAAACGCCACCTATTCCTTTTCTCCAGAGATGCGGTCTGATCCACTGAGTTACTCCAGATTTCTGTGTCTATCTTCAGTCAAATGTTTTATTGGCATGCAAAGGTCCCGGACCCACAGATGCCGCCAGTCATTGAAGAAACCCTCCTGTCTGACAATGCTATTTATGAGGGGAATAAGTACTCCTTGTTACAAACATGCAAACTAGGAGGAGGAATAGGCCACTAGGCTTCTCATGCCTGTGCCATTTAATAAGGTCAAGGCTGATCTGTACATAAGCATTCCTACCTATCCCCAGTATGCTTTCACCTCCTCGATTATCAGGATTCTATTACCCTGTCAAAGAGTCACATTAACTGGCCCTTTGGCCAACAAAGTCTGCACTGTACATCAAGCAGCCATTTAAAATAACCCCATTTTATTTAGGGAACATAGAACAGTTCAGCATAGGGAATGGCTCTTCAGCCCACAATATCTGTGCCAAGCATGATGCTAAGTCCAATGCGCATCTGCTTGCACATAATCCATATCTCTCCATACTCTGGATATTCATGTCCCCAGTCAACAGCCTCAATCACATCTGCCTCCAGCACCACATCCAACAGCATATTTCATTCTCTCATCTCACTCTGTGTAAAGAAAAGCCCCACACATTTACTATAAACACTGCCCCTCGCACCTTAAAGCTATGGCCTCTAGCCCTAAGTTTTCCATTCCAGAAAAAAAGTTCTGAATGTCTACCCAATCTATGTTTCTCAGAATATCATGTATTTCTATCAGGAATACCCTCAACCTCCTGTGTTCCAGAGAAAACAATCCACCTACATCACCCTGTAGCTAAAGGGGCTGTCCCACTTGGGCGACCTAATTGGCGAGTTTAGAAGAGTTTGAAAAAAATGAGATGTTGAAGACCTCCTTCGACCTCCTGCAATTATGTTGAAGACCAGCTTCGACTAGCTACGACTACCTTCGAGAAAATAGTGGAGAGTGAAGATGACTCCTTTGATCTCCCTTCGACCTCCCTTCGACTATGATGAAGACTATCTACAACTACCTTCCGCTACCTTCAACCACCCTCGATTTCCTACGACTAACATACCAACCTACTATGACCTACTACGACTAAATCTATGAGTAAAAAAAGTATCTAATTTTTCCCCTGGCGACCTTTTTTTTTACTCGCAGGCATTTTTAACATATTGAAAAAAATTGCCGCGACCTAGCTGAGGCCTCGAGTACGCGGAGACCACTCTCGAGCATGAAGGAGAGTTACGAAGACCTCCTACAACCTCGTGTCGACCATGCTGCGAGTACGAGTCTAGGGCAAACTCGCAAGAACTCGCGGATTAGGTCACCAAAGTGGGACTCTCAGATCCAGATATCAGTGTGGTAAACCGCCTCTGCACTATTTCCATGCCTTCACATCCTTCAGTAATAGGATAACCAGAACTTCATGCCAAATTCCAAATATGGCATAAACAAAATCCTATAAAACTGCATCATGACTTCCTGACTTATTTTAATGCTCTGACCAATGAAGGCAAGCATACCATATGCCTTCTTTATCTACTTGAGTTGCCATGTTCACAAAGCTTGGGACTTGGACCTCAAGATCCTTCTGTTCATCAATGCTGTCCATTGTATATTTTTTCCCTTACTTTTGACCTCACAAATCCTCCAAAAACGCAACATCTCACACATATTCAGAATAAACTCCATCTGCCATTTCTTTGCCCATTTCTGTAGCTGATCTGTATCCTGCTGTATAGTTTGACAGCCTTCCGCACAGTTCACCATGCCAGCTATCTGCAACCTCACTGACCAGCCCCTCTACATTTACATCTAGGTCACTTATGTATATCACAAACAACAAAGGTCCCAGCATGGACTGTTTCTCTGAACACGGTGGCTTGGCCTTCCCGGACCTCCCAGTTGTTGTGAGGCTGATCATGGCGCAAATCAACTCATCCCCCGACAAAAATCTGGACCCACTGCAGTTCGCCTACCACCACAACAGATCAACGGTGGATGCGATTTCACTGGCTCTCCACTCCGCTCTGGACCACTTGGACACCAAAAACTCGTATGCCAGGCTGTTATTCATTGATTACAGCTCTGGCAGGGGCGAAACCGTGATCAAAAAGGCTGTGTGTGCTCCCAGGACGATCGCTTTTTCGGCCTTTTGGCTAAGATCAGGTGTAGTATCTGTTCTTATCTGTTCTGAGTGAAAGAGACTATCTGTTCTTATTAGAACAGTTCTGGCGGTCCCTTGGGGACAAGGGCAGTGGATTGCGGAGCAAAATCGTTGACAAGGAGTCGGTCGACTGCAGGTTGAGAGATGGATCCATGCTGGTTGGGAAACCAACCTAACACCTTATTCAGCCACAATGTCAGCAGGAGCAGGAGTACAGGGTATTCGGAATACCCTGCGAATAAGCATCAAGGACCGCAGCAAGGGGACCCCCTTCTCACGAGACCTGTTCGTGAAGAAGGTCTTGCTAGGGGCCTGTAAATTTGAGGCCAAGGACATCTACTGCCTCCAGGATTTCCTGGGTAACAGATATTTTGACGTTACCTTCAAGTATCCGACAGGATGGCAGAAGGTGATGGAAGGAGAGGGGAAATGAAGCTCCGCTGTCGCTGCTGAAAGTGCAGCCGCTCTTCACCCTCCCCACCCAGAAGGAAAGGTTCATCACGGTGCACATGTTCAACCCACATGTGCCCGTAGTGGATGTCCTCACCTTCCTTGCTCGCTACGTTGAGGGAACAGGAGACTGTGTGGACGTGAAGGGATTTGGACCAGCAAGCGGCAAGTTAAGGTAAAGCTGACGGTGGACAAGGACGGACAAATCGTCCACCCCCCCTCGGTTTTCGCGATTGGAGGAAACCGAGGATACCCGAACTACGTGGGGCAACCCAGGCTGTGCAGGAAATGCAACAAGCCTGGGCACATGATGGCCCAATGCACTGCAGTTGTCTGCAAAAACTGCAACATGGAGGGCCATGAGACAAAGGACTGTCAGGCCAGCAAGAACTGCAACCTGTGCGGGGAGGCAGGCCACCTTTACAGGGCTTGCCCTAAAAGAGCCTGCACCTACACACAGGCGACAAGAGGGGCTGCTGCCAGCACCCCAAAGGGGGGTGAGGCACCCCCCCCACCACTGCCAAGACCCCAGCAGAAAGAGGGAGCACAGATGAGGACAGCCCGACCACCTTGAGGCCCCAAGTGCCAGAAGGAGATGCCCAGCATCCTGCCCAGGAGGGAGAGTCGATGGAGGAGGGGGAACAGCAGGAGAAATGGACAACGGTGAAATACAAGAAGAAGATGGGTCAGCCCAAAGAGCCGAGGCCGGAAAGGAGTGGTAAGTCAAAAAGTAAATCACAAAAAAGGTATCTTTCTCTTAGAGAAGGCAGTAAACCTCTCCTCCTCGTCGGATGAGGCGACCGGGAAGTTCCAACGAGGGAGGCAGAGGAAGAAAACGGGGGAGGAAAAGAGAGAGGCCACGACGATCACCTCCCAGCCTCAGGAGACCGAGAGCAGAGAAGTGGCTGAGGGGCTCCAGCCCCAGGACATCGGGAGCTGTGCAGCGGTCGAGGGGCTACAGCCTCAGGACATTGGGAGCAGTGCAGCGGTCGAGGGGCTCCAGCCCCTGGAGACAGGGATCATCACAGCGGCCAGTGGGCCCCAGCTCCAGGCAACCGGGAGCAGCGCAACGGCCGATGGGCCCCAGCTCCGGGCGACCGGGAGCAGCGCAGAGGCCATTGGGCCCCAGCTACAGGAGACGGAGGAAGCGGCGTGCCCAAAAGGGGGTGGAACAAGAAGGCCCCCCCCCCAACGACACCTTTGGTTACGCCACCTGAATACCCACCTCACCGCTGGATTCCTGAGCCCAGGAAAGCTGAGGCAATTCACCGAAGCGGTGGGAATGAGGGGACATGGAAATGGTCAGTGACTCTAAAGACAATGGAGCTCAAACTGGCATCTTTAAACGTGCGCAGTATAAAGAGCACTGCGCGATGTGTTAATGCCTTACAGTACCTGGCCAAGGTCAAGGCAGATGTGACTTTTCTTCAGGAGTGCGGGCTGCCACACCTCCACTGCTATCGGAGGTGGTCGCGATGGTGGCCCCACGGACTGTCTGTGTGGTCGGGGGGCAATGACTGTCGTGCTTCCGGCCTGGGGATTTTGCTGCGGGGAGGGAACTTCACCATCACTGAGGTCAGGGAAGTGGTTGGAGGGCGTCTCCTCGTGGTGGATGTTATGTACCGTGGCTCTCCGCTCCGGCTGATAAATGTGTATGCCTCACCCACGCAGAGCGAGCGGCTGGCCGTTCTCCAGCAGCTCCCAGTGCTGCTGGCCACGTCCCGGCAGCTCGTTCTGGCCGGTGACTTCAACTGCATCATTGATGCGGCTGGACGATCCGGCAGTGCTGACAGCAGACTGGACAGCACGTCCAAGTTCCTGATGGAGATGGTAAAAGACGCAAAGCTGCGTGACGCCTTCAGCGACCCTGCAGGCGGGTCCCAGCCGCAGTTCACTTGGTCGAGATCGGACGGTTTAGCCTGGTCTCGGATAGATTTTGTCTTCACGACGAAGGCCGTCACGGTGAGACACACTGACCTCACGCCAGTGTTCTTTTCCGACCACTGCCTCCTTCCGGCTTCCTGTCACCTACAGGAGGACCGGAAGGCAGGCAGAGGGACGAGGAAGTTAAACATGAAGCTGTTGACCCCAGATAATGTCGAGGAGCTAAAGAGGGACTACACATGTTGGAGAACGGTGAAGCCCCTCTTTGACTCCCCCACACTCTGGTGGGAAGCAACCAAGGAGAACATTAAGAGGTTCTTCATAATTAAAGGGGTTCAGAGAGCAAGACAGAGTCAGAGGGAATTGTGCCAACTCCAGACAGATTTGCAACAACTGCTCCTTCTGCAGTCGAGCGGGGTGGATGTGAGGGAGGAACTTAGAGAAGGACCGGCAAGCTCGGCTCTTTACCTCTGAATCCTCCAAGATCATCTTCCGATCCAGGGTCCGCCATGTGGAGCAGGATGAGATGTGCTCACGTTTCTTCTTCCATAAGGTTCACAGGGGGAGCTCTGTGATGAACAGCCTTAGGGAGGAGGACGGCACGGTAGCATCCGCACAGACAGACATGCTGAGGATCTGCAAATCCTTTTACACAGATTTGTATGACCAAAAGACCACAGACAGTACCTCCTCCCAGAACTTCCTGTCCTCGATCACGGATGTCTTGGAGGACAGCAAGCAGGAGAGTCTGGACCAACCACTGACCCTAGAGGAGCTGACTGCTCCATCCATTCCTTTGACTCGGAATAAAACTCCCGGAAGCGATGGCTTACCGGCCGAGTTGTATTCGGCTCTGTGGGACTGGATGGGCCCGGACCTGCTAGAAGTGTACAACGACATGCTTCTGGCTGGTAGCATGTCAGACTCCATGAGGATGGGCAACATCACCCTAATCTACAAGCAGAAGGGGGAGATGAAGGACATAAAGAATTGGAGACCCATAACACTCTTGAATGTAGACTACAAGATCCTGTCTAAGGCCATCGCCAACCGGGTCAAGGGTTACACAAAAAGCTGGAGAAACTCAGCGGGTGCAGCAGCATCTAAGGAGCGAAGGAGATAGGCGACGTTTCGGGTCGAGACTCTTCTTCAGACTGGGTCAAGTCTGGGACAGGTGATCCACCCGGACCAAACCTGTGCTGTACCTGGCAGGAAAATCTCAGACAGCCTAGCGCTGCTGAGAGATACCATCGCCTACATGCAGGACAGACGGGTGGATGCCTGCCCAGTCAGCTTGGACCAGGAGAAGGCATTCGACAGGATTTCGCACACGTACATGAGGGACGTGCTCTCCAAAATGGGTTTTGGGGAGGGAGTCAGGAATTGGATCAAACTGCTCTACACCAACATCCGTAGTGCAGTCCAAATCAATGGGTGGGAATCAGACAGTTTCCCTGTAAGGTCTGGAGTCAGGCAGGGTTGCCCTCTCTCTCCTGTCTTGTTTGTCTGCTGTATTGAACCCTTTGCCGAATCCATCAGGAAGGATGCGAGCATAAGAGGAGTGACATTGCCAGGCAGTGGGGGCATTGAAGTAAAAACCTCCCTGTACATGGACGATGTCGCTGTCTTCTGCTCGGACCCAGGGTCGGTTCGCAGACTGATTAGTATCTGCGACCAGTTTGAGTCGGCCACGGGAGCCAGGGTGAACCGCAGGAAGAGCGAGGCCATGCTCTTTGGCAACTGGCCCGACAGATCTTCCGTCCCCTTCACCATCAAGCCTGACTTCTTGAAGGTGCTGGGGATCTGGTTCGGGGGGGCTGAGGCATGTAACAAAAATTGGCTGGAGCGGATAGCCAGGGTGGGGAGGAAGCTGGAGCTGTGGAGGCAACACTCCCTCTCCATAACGGGAAATAATTTTTTCATCAGGTGGGAGGTGCTCTCGGGGCACAAGTATGGCCTGTCCCTCCCTCCTACGCCACAGGGATCACCCGGGCCATCTTCCAGTTGATCTGGGGGTCGAGGATGGACCGGGTGCGACGGGCCACAATGTACAAGTCAGCAGACAACAGGGGTAAAAGTGTGCCCAACGTCGCCCTCATTCTGATGGCCACCTTCGTCACAGAGGACTCGGTGATTTACGGACTGTTCCCAGGGACACATTCAGAGGCTGACATCGAGCGCTGCTGGAGGGTCATCAACTCGGTAAAAGACGCCCTTTGGTCTGCCCGAGCATTGTTCACCACCCAGCAGAGCGAGATGTCCGTCAGGGAGTGTTGCCGACTGGCCCGCTGCAGACTGCAGGAGTACGTGCTGAGGGACGCACTGAAGCTCGGTGCAGCCAACGCCAAGGCTCGGTGGGGGAGGGCCACAGTCTAGGGCCCTTCCGCTGCTGGACATGGGGGGTACGGTATGGTGGAGATGCCCCTCAAAATAAGGGAAGTTATCCCACGCCATTGTGCCACATGAGTGCCACGAGTGGGGGACTGATTTGTGGAAATTTGGGGAAAATAAATGTCTAAACTGTATTGATCAATTTGTACAGCCTCCGAAAATGTCGGATGGATTTTCCGCAAGGTTCATGTATTGTATATATTTATCATTTGAATAAAGTATATTTTGAAATAATAAAAAAAAGACTACAGCTCGGCATTTAATACTATCATCCCCTCCAAGCTGGTTACCAAGCTCTCAGAGTCTCAGAGCTGGGTCTCTGTGCATCCCATTGCAACTGGATCCTCGACTTCCTCATTCACAGACCATAGTCCATTCGTATTGGTGGAAATGTGTCAGCCTCGATAACAATCAGCATGGGAGCACCTCAAGGCTGCATGCTCAGCCCCCTGCTGTACTCACTCTATACTCATGACTGCGTAGCCGGTCATAGTGCAAACTCCATCATCAAGTTCGCCGACGACACGACAGTTGTGGGATGTATCACTGATGGAGACGAGTCAGAGTATAGAAGTGAGATCGACCGACTGACCAAATGGTGCCAGCACAGTAACCTGGCTCACATCACCAGCAACACCAAGGAACTGATTGTGGACTTTGGAAGGGGTAGGATGTGGACCCACAGTCCTGTTTATATTAACGGGTCGATGGTTGAAAGGGTCAAGAGCTTCAAATTCCTGGGCGTGCATATTTCCGAAGATCTCTCCTGCTCCCAGAACACTGATGCAATTATAAAGAAAGCGTCCCTACTTCCTGAGAAGATTACGGAGAGTCGGTATGTCGAGAAGGACCCTCTCGAACTTCTACAGGTGCACAGTAGAGAGTATGCTGACCGGTTGCATCGTGGCTTGGTTTGGCAACTTGTGCGCCCAGGAGCGGAAAAGACTACAAAAAGTTGTAAACACTGCCCAGTCCATCCTCAGCTCTGACCTCCCTACCATCGAGGGGATCTATCGCATTCGCTGCCTCAAAAAAGGTTGGCAGCATCATCAAGGACCCACACCATCACACACTGATCTGTTCTGTATTCATTTATGCCTACAATATTCTGTATTGCTAAAGCAAGCAACAATTTCATTGTCCTATCTGGGACACATGACAATAAACTCTCTTGAACTTGAACTCTTAAACTCATCCATTTTAATTCCCTTTCCCATTCCTATACTAAACTTTCTGGCCTTGTCCTCCCCCACTGCCAGAGTGAAGACACATGCAAACTAGAACAGCACCTGATACTCCACTTGGGTAGCTTACAACTCAACGGTACAAATATTGAATTCTCCAATCTTAAGTAATACTTTGCACTTCTCTCGCCCTTCCCCCCCACTCCCTTTGACCCCACCCAGTGCACTCTCATCAACTCCACTGTCACCCTGTTCCCTTACCTTCCTCTTCACACTGATCTCCCACCCATCCATCTCCGTCGCCCATTTTCCTTTTATCCTTCCACTTTCTTCACCAGCTTTCCTCATCCCCTATCCCCTTCCACTCATATCCCTCCCTCCAGATTTACATTTCACTCCACATCTTCTTTCCTGAACTGATACCGTTTTATCTCCTTTTCACCTCCGGCTTTTATTACTGACCACCCAAAATCCAATCGCCACACCTCGTCCCCTCACCTGTATCCACCCATCACTTGCAAGACTTTGTCCCCCCCCCCCATTACCAGCTTTCTCCCCACCTATCCATCAGTCTGAAGAAGGCCCTGACATAAAACATTGTCTGACCATTCTCAGCATCAGATGCTGCCAGACGCACAGAGTTCCTCCATCACTTTGTTTTTTTACTCAAGTTTCCAGCATCTGCATGTTTGTGTGTCCCTATTTTTTTCTCCCCACAATGTCCCTGTCAATTTCCCCCCAAATTCTACTGCTCGCAAACACACTCAGCAGCTGGTAATCTTGAGTAATACTTCACACTTCTCTCACCCCACCCCCTTTGTACCTACCCCAGTGCACTCTCAACAATGCCACTGTCACCCTGTCACCCTAACACCAGATATCATTGAGAAATGGAAGGGTACTGGAGCACCCAGAAGGAATCCACATAAAAGCAAACATGCAAACTCCACACACTCAGCACCATGAAACACTGGAGACATTATATTCGCCATCTTTTGGAGACAATTGTTCCAAAGACCATCAACACCTAGAAAAAAAAAAACTTCACCCCTTTCTTAAATAAACTTTAGAGACACAGAGCGTAAACAGGCCCTTCAGCCCAACGCGGACCAGCGATCACCCTTTACACTAACACTATCCTACACACTAGGGACAATATTACGATTTTTTACTGAATCCAATTAACCTCCAAAATTGAACATCTTTGGGGCCTGGGAGGAAACCACAGCAACGAGAGGAAACCCATGTGGTCACTGGAAGAACATACAAACTCCGTGCAGACAGCACCTGTAGTCAGGATTGAACCCAGGTCTCTGATGCTGTAAAAAGCAACTCTACCACTGTGCCACCATGCTACCTATCATCTATCTATCTCTCTATCTATCTACCATCTATACTTTGACTAAAACTCTAATTTTTATCTTCCAGTCTGTGTTGTTTTTAAATTTGCGCAAAAACAGTATCCTATATCGATAGGATTTTTCGCCAACGTACTCATCTTTCTCTGCTCCAAGCACACCAAGTTTTGTTCCATTCGGTGGAAGATTACAAAACTTATGAAGATTTAAAAAATTGTGAGATCAGCAGATTGGTCTTCTCATCTCTCAGTCAGCATGAGGGTAAAGTCCCTTCCAGCACCCGCTGGAGAATAAATTCCCGGAGGCGGGGCTGAGTCCGTGAGCACGCCCAGAAGCTGCCCATCCAGAAACTGCCCGTGTTTACTCGCAAACACACTACAGCAGCTGAGTGAGTCCGGAGCCGGGTCCTGGAGCCAGGAGTGCGGTCGAAGTCAGAGCTGGGGCCAGATACCGGTGAGCCCACACATCCTCCTCCCCTACAACCCCCCTTACATCCTCCCCTACACCCCCCCTCCCTCCCCCACACCACCTCTCTCTCCCCACACCCCCTCTCTCTCCCCACACACCCCCACCCCCACACCATACCACTCCCCCACACCATCCGTCCTACACCCCCACACCCTCCCTCTCCCCTGCACCCCCATCCCGCACCCCTCTCCCCCACACACGCACCCCCTCCCCCACACACACCCTCCCCCACACCTCCCTCCCTACCCTACAAACCCCCCCTCCCCATTCCTCCCTACATACCCCCCCTCCCCCACACACACCCTCTCCACCCCCACACACCCCCTCACCCTCACTCCCCCTGCATCCCCCACACATCCCCCCCTCCCCCACACCACCCCTCTCCCCCCCACATATTCCCCTCCCCCCCCACATATCCCCCCTCCCCCCCAAATATCCCCCCACACCTACCTCCCCCCGACACCCACCTTAGTCTAGTTTACTTTCAAACGAGACCCCCCACCCAGCAGTTCTAGATTTGTCCACAAGATGAAGCATCCTCTCTATAGTTATGATTCTGGCCTCAGCTTCATTGATTGTATTACCAGATTGCATTCTTTCATTTATTATTAGAAATGTCACCATTTATTGTTTATTCCATGCAAATTATCAATATCCTACTCTGCCACCCAGCCGCACACATGAAGAATGGCCACAAAAATATAATGCCTGCTACCAACAACACATTTGGAACAGCACCCCAACAAGACTCGGAGAAGCTGTGATAGATATAACTTTCTAATCGCAGTATGAATTTCACTGGAGTTCTACAAAGAGTGGGGTTTCAATGGGCATTTAGAAAAGAAGACCTTCTTTGCTTGCACAATCTCATCAGTGGATTTCGAGCGACTCTTGACATTCTGCCTCTGTGGTGAAGGTGATTCATTCTGAGGAAAAACCAAAAGGACACAGACTGTTAAAAGTGCAATGGAGAGGGCCAGCTTCCACTTGGGAAACCTGTAAACCTTCCAATTGTCTGCAAATTACACAGTGACATAGCAAAGCAAGACCTGTAAAAGCTGCAAATCAGAAATAAAAATGGAAAAAGCTGGGAATATTCAACTGGTTAATCAGACTTTAGACCCTAGAGCATGGAAACAGGCCATTCAGCCCTTCCAGTCCACTCCGACCAGTGAGCACCCCGTACATGGACACTATCTTACAGATTAGAGATTAGATTAGTGACAATTTATGGTTTACAGAAGTCAATAAACCTACAAACCTGTACGTCTTTGGAGTGTGGGAGGAAACCAGAGCAGTGAGAATGTACAAACGGCGTACAACCAGCACCCGTAGTCAGAATCAAACCCGGGTCTCTGGCGCTGCGAGTCAGCAAACCTACTGCTGCGCGACCATGCCATCCCAAATTCATCAGTTCGGATGCATCAGCCTGAAATTATATCTTAGTTTCTTTTTAAACAGATGCTGTCAAACCTGCTGCATTTTTCCAGCACGTCTCATGTATCAGATTTTCAGCATTTGTAGTTTTTTTTCCCCTCATTGTCATTTATTTATCACGTTTAAACTGAAAACAGAAAATACCTTGTGTAACTTTTTTCGCTACAAACATGTGTCCAAACTTTAATTTCTTCAACGTTAACGTCTCGAATGACCTATCCTGGGCATAGAACGTAAAGGTAATCATGAAGAAAGAGCACTATAGAAAATGCCCTGATCAGTTGGAGATGATTCCAGGAATTAATGGGACAGCATATGATGAGCTCTAGGCAGTACTGGGCCTCTACTCGCTGGAGTTTAGAAGGTTGAGGGGGGACCTCATTGAAACTTACAGAATAATGAAAGGCACAGATAGAGTGGATGTGGAAAGGATGTTTCCACTGGTGGAAGAGTCTAGGACCAGAGGTCATAGCCTGATAATTAAAGGGTACTCTTTTAGAAAGGAGGTGAAGAGGAACTTAATTAGTCAGAGGGTAGTTAATCTGTGGAATTCTTTGCCACAGAGGGCTGTGGAGGCCAAGTCTGTGGAAAATTTTAAGGCGGAGATAGAAAGATTCTTGATTAGAGCGGGTGTCAAGGGTTATGGGGAGAAGGCAGGAAAATTGAATTCGGAGGCAGAGATCAATCATGATTGAACGGCGGAGCAGACTCGATGGGCCGAATGGCCTAATTCTACTCCTATAACTTCTGAACTTCTGAACTTGTATCTTGACCAGGTACAGGACCTCCAAATTAGATGATTGCTGAAGGCTGCAGAGAGTCGTGGACTCTGCCTTCCTCCGCATAGTCATAGAGTGATACAGTATGGAAACAGCCCCTTCAGCCCAACTCGCCCACACCGGCCAACAATGTCCCATCACCAGAATCTCCATGAAACGCTGCCTCAAGGAGGTGGCATCTATCATCAAGGATTCCCACCACCCCGGGCGTTCCCAACTCTTGCTGCCACCATCAGGCAGGAAGCACAGAGGCATTGTGTCCCACACCATCACATTCAGGAACAGTAACTACCATCCGATTCTTCACTGACCTGCATAACCCTAATCCTGCCTCTGGAACAGTACACTATGAACCACCTCCAATGCTACCAGGGAATTGCTTTCCGATTGCGTTTTGCACTAATGCCCTCTTTATGCATGGTATTTATGTCCATTTCACTATCTTATATAATTTATGTTTTGTGTGCTGTCTGGATCTCTGTGCTCATGATGCTGATGTAAGCAAGAATTTCATTTGATTGTACTAGTGTCTGATGGGTTTAATGGCGACATCTAACATTACCGTGGTTTTTAATTGAAGTTCTCAGTCACTTGGCACATTCAGATTGTAATGTAGCACTGGCCTTTCCCAAATAAGAAAATTATATTATTGCACACTTACCTTTTTGTCCATCTTGCCCCAGATTTATGTAGGAATCCTGGTTCGTAAATGGTATGGCTTCCCTTTGATATTCACCCTTTAGCAAATAAAGGCAGATATAAGTTGAACAATATTTCCCACGTGGGGCTTCATACCAAAGTGTTCCCAGTACCATGATGAAGCCACTTTTACATACCATATCACATGAATTGGCAGGAGATAGCCAAGTGTTTCTGGAATACATCGCTGAGCCATGAGACAGTTTTAAGAAGTTTAATAAAGGTAGCAGGCATTTCACCTTCCGGCAAATCTTCTAGTTCCTGAAATCCAAAGATTCGACAGGATCTTTGATGAAAACTCCAATGAGCCAATCAAAATGGCCGGTCAGCGAAGGAGATTGCCTTCGACTGCCTGTAAGTAAATAGCAACACCACTCCACTGGCTTCGACTAAACGGCAACCTATTTTTAGTCGAGGCCAATTTTGTTTTTTTTCAAATAATCGCAGGAACATAGAAGGTGCCTCGACTACGCGGAAACCACTAGGGAGAGTGACCGGAACCTCCGGGAACCTCACGGAAACCTTGGGTGGGGTCTCCAGAGGCTTCTGTTCAGGTTTCCTAAGTGGGACAGGGGCTTACGGAAGCAACTCTACCGCTGCGCCACAATGCCGCCCCAAAACATATATATTCCTACATGAATTAATGAAAATATGCCCCCACACAGGACAGCTCAAAGACATCTCAACATAAAATTTAAAATTTACAAAATTATTACAAATGTGCCACAATGCAACTGAGCCCAAACATAACCGCAACAAGCCACCAGAAATATATCTTCACAATAGTCATCTCGACAACGTTTTATCAGAATGAATCACTACATCATCAACGTTAGGAAGCATAAATGAAACATACATCAGTGGAAAATGTACCTCAATGGGAATGATAATGATATTAGTTTATTATCACATGTACCAAAATATGATGAAAATATTTAAGAAGGAACTGCAGATGCTGGAGAACCGAAGGTAGACAAAAGTGCTGAAGAAACTCAGCAGGTGCGGCAGCATCTATGGAGCGAAGGAAATAGGCAACGTTTCGGGCCAAAACCCTTCTTCAGACTTTTGTCTACCTAATGAAAATATTTCTTTGTATGATATCCTGTGAAATCATACTACACAAAAGTACAATCAAGCCATACACAAGTGCAAGGAGAAAATTATCAGAGTGCAGAATTTAGTTTTACAGCGTTATGTTGTTGTAGTTACAGAGGAAGTGCAGGTGAAAAAAAAAGTGTAAGTGCCACAATGAGGTCGTTTGGGAGATTGGGATTACACCTAGTTTATGGGAGGACACTTCAGTAGTCTAATAACGGTGGGGAAAAGGTGTTCCTGAATCTGGGGTTTGTACTTTCAAGCTTTTGTATCTTTTACCCAATGGGAAAAGGAAGACGAGGAGACGACCGAGGTAATAATGGTCCTCGATAATGTCGTCTGCTTTCCTGACGCAGCTTGCAGTGCAGATGAAGTTGATGGGGGAGGAGAATGGCTTGTGTTGTGGACTGGAACAACGTCCACAACTTTCTTGAGGTCTTGGGCAGAGGTTTTGCAAACAAGGTTGTGAAGCATTCTCACGGGATGTTTTCTGCAGTATAGCTATAGAAGGCTATAAAATACCCTTCTATAGCTATTTGAAATGTAAAGTGATAACATTGGTCTTGAAAAGTGAAGAGACCGTATCGGTGAAAAGGGAACTATTCACTATGCTGATAATATTTATTTATTTTTATTTTTTTTTATTTTTTTTATGAGAAGCAATTGTACAAGAATAAAACAATCGTCATCTAAAATTATACAGTTATTGTACAGCTTCAATTTTAACCTGTTGACTTGAAAATAAGGGAAAATAAAAGAGAAAGAACAAGAGAGAGAAAAAGTGAGAGGTGCGAAGATAGGACCCCTAGACTACCAAAGAAATGTAGTCAAAGAGTGAATAAAGATGTATGAGAGGAGAAGAAAGAGAAAAAAAAAGAAAAAAAGTGGAGGTATACCTGCCTCTCATTCCCCCCCACCCAACCCATAGTTGGATTTAAATCCAAATTTGTGTTGCGCCATACTATCCTTGTGAGAATTCGGTGAAGGGTGTCCATGTCTTGAAAAATTGATCTGTTTTTTCTGCCAAGACAAGCCTAATATTTTCTAAATGTAGTGTCTCGGACATGTTTGTAATCCACATCTTAACAGTAGGGACTGATGTATGTTTCCAAAATTTAACTATTCGTTTCTTTGTATTTATCAGGCCATAATTAAGGAAACGTCTTTGAAATAATGTCAGCTCAGAACAGGCTTCTGACGTACCTAGAGTGATCAGTTCAGTGTCGGGGTCCAAGTTTATTTTACGTATTTTAGAAAAAATGTCAAAAATTCCCCTCCAGAAATTATGTAACTTTATGCATGAGGCAAAAGAATGAGTTATAGTTGCTTCCTGAAGGAGACATTTATCACAAATGGGAGAAACATTTGGGAAGATCTTATTCAGTTTAGACTTTGAATAATAAAGTCTGTGCAGTTATTTTAAATTGCATTAGCGAATGCCAAACGTCAAGAGAACAGTTGTGTATATATAGGAGACTTTCCTCCCATCTGTCTTTTAAAATTGTTAGGCCGAGTTCATCTTCCCAAGTTCATCTAATTACTTCTAACAATGGAGTTTGTATATTTAAAAGGGTATTATAAAGGTACGATATTAACTTGTTTGAATCCGAGTTTCTATTCATGCATTTGTCTAGTATGTCTGGAACCATATATTGATAGTCTTGGGTATATGACTTCAGATAGTCTCGTATTTGAAGATATCTAAAGTATTGGCTACCTTTCAGATGATATTTCGATTGTAATTCTGATAATCTTATTACCTAACTGCCAATATCATTACCTAACTGGCAATGAATGGTAGAGAAGTATGGTCAACTTGAAAGCATTTTGGAGTAATATCCCTCCAAGAATGCCGTTCCATTGATGCTGGTATTTGTTACCCAGAATACTCATCCTCATGGGTAGTTCTCACCAATGGGATCTGTAACAGGATCTTAATTACCCATTGTGATGATTCTGGAGTATCAGTTAAATAGCACGTTTTTTCTCACCTTCATTTACCTTGTGAATTACAAATGCAAAGGTATAGCATAGCAAAGTGTGTGCATTGTGGTTGTAGGGATAAAGGGTGTCGATTATTTTCTAAATGGGGAGAGAATTCAGAAATCAAAGGTGCAAAGAGACTTTGGAGTGCTGGTGCAAGATTCCCAAAAAGTTAATTTGCAAGCCGAATCGGTAGTAAGGAAGGCTCGAATACAAAAACAGGGATGTAATGGTGAGACTTTATAAAATACTGGTCAGATCGCATTTGGACTATTGTGAGCAGTATTGGGACCCATATCTGAGGAGGAATGCGCAGCCGTTGGAGAGGGTCCAGAGGAGGTTTACGAGAATGATCCCAGGGATTATTGCGTTAACATATGATGAGCGTTTTTGACATCACTGGGCCTGTACTTGCTAGAGTTTAGAAAGAAAGCTTACTGAATAGTGAAATACCTGGATAGAGTGAACGTGGAGAGGATGTTTCTATTAGAGGGAGAGTGTAGGAGCAGAGGGCAAAGCCTCAGAATAAAAGGACGTACCTTTAGAAAGGAGATGAGGAGGAATTTAAAAAAAGAACTAAAAAAAACTTTAAGATGATGGGGGAAAATAATAAATAGGAACCCGAAGGGCCACTTTTTCACACAAAGGGTGGCGAGTATATGGAACGAGCTGCCGGAGGAGATAGTTGAGGTACTATTGCAAAGTTGAGGTACTATTGCAAAGTTGAGGTAAGATACATTTAGACAGGTACATGGATAGGACAGGTTTAGACGGATATGGGTCAAATGCAGACAGTTGGGACTAGTGTAGGCCGCTGTGGACAAGTTGGGCCCATGGGCCTGTTTCCACACTGTAAGAGTCAATGACTCTATGACAAGCTAATAACGCCTTGTACAGTTTCCCCTGGGCAGCTCACAATAGGATTGATAAATTTAGTTTTAAATTTCTGTGGAGCCCATCTCAATTATTAAGAATTGGCAACCCATTTGATTGGCAGTAAACTACAAGGAAGAGGATCAAGAAAACTGGAGAGAGGAGAGATGAACCTGGAGTGTCATATAATGGAGAAGTGATACGAGGAACAAAATAACTGCAGCCAGGAGTCAGGATCTCCAAGGGGAAACAAGGTGAGGTAACACTGACCCTACTGAAGGTCTATGTCTTGGTGACAAGGAAGCTGTCACACTTTGCACCTTATCTTCTCTAATGTCATGGTGGAGACATCATCACCCCAAGCTCTGCAGAGATGAGGCCCCAAATGCATGCAATCAGGAATTGGTCTTCCCAATAATATCCACATCCTTAAAAATCTTCCCATTGTGAAGGAGGGAGAGTTTGAATTGGGTTTCAGGAATCAGTTGGCTATGGATTTTTTTTTCAATTTACTTAGATTGCATTTAATGTCAATGCTAAGATTGGGGTATGAACAATATGGAGGGAAGAGAATAATAAAATCTGTCTTTTTAATTTTTTCTATGGGCATACGCGTTTATTAGTTCTAAAACAAAGCTCCTTCAATAACACTGGTCGAAACATTACTGGCAATGGCTGGATTTATTTGACATCCTTGGTGGCCCCAAGCAGATTGATTGATTGCATGAAAGATACAGCATGGAAACATTTCAGCCCATCAAGCCCATGCTGACCATTGTTTCACTGTTCACACTAGTTCTATGTTATCCCACTTTCATATCCATTCCCTACACATTTTTTAAGAAACCATTTAACCTAAAAACCTGCATGTCTCTGGGATGTGGGAGGAAACAGAAGTACCTGGGGAAAACCCACATGGTCACAGGGAAAATGTGCAAACGTCACACAGACAGCACCCAGGTCAGTTTAGTTTATTGTCATGTGTACAGAGGTACAGTGAAAAGCCTTTGTTGTGTGCTAATCAGTCAGCAGAAAGACAATACATGATTACAATCAGGTATCTGATACCGTGAGGCAGAAGGTCTACCATCTACACCCAGTGATAATGTTGGTCATTCTTCCCAAGTCATTATAGTCCATGTGATTGAATGGCTTACTGGGCAAATACAGAGAGCAACTCAGAGGTAACCACACTGATGTGGGTACAGACACTCTAGGGTCATAAAGTATATGGGTCATATTGGGCATGGAAAGGTTTCCATCCCTGAAGCACATTAGTTAACTGGTTTAACATGAACAACACCTTCATCACTTAATCATTACCTTCACTAATAATGGCCTTCCATTTCTTTTAATTTCTAATTTATATTCTGAAACAGACAGTGTGATTTTGATCTCTGAATTCAGCAAAGGAGGATCAAAACACTGATAAGGAAACAAAGAGTACAAGTATAATCTAGCAAGAAACATAAAATAACTGCAGAAGCTTCTGTAGTTACGCGGCTAAGCTTATTAAATTTAATTGTAGGGCCACTGTTAAGTGCGAGATTGTTTCAATGACAGGATAAGGTTTAATTGTTGAAAGGAGAAGTTCGAACCTTGCAGGTGGTGCTTTGAATCGTGACTCGGAGCCCTGGGGCCTCATGCTGTACAACCACTATTAGCGAGGGATCAGTGGTAGGCAGGGAGCCATTGGCGTGCACTATGGCGAACGGGTGCCGACGTTTCGATGATGGTGCCAAAATAGAGATGGTCGAAAGCTTCAAATTCCTCAGAATCAACATCACCAACAACTTCTCCTGGTCCACCCACATTGAAGCAACGACCAAGAAGGCACACCAACGCCTCTACTTCCTTGGAAGGCTTAGGAAGTTCAGCATGTCCCCTACAACTCTCACCAACGTCCACAGATGCACCACAGAGGGCATTTTGTCAGGATGTATCACAACTTGGTTTGAGAACAGCCCCATCCCGGACCGTAAGAAATTGCAGCGAATTGTGGACGCAGCCCTGACCATCACACAAACCAACCTCCCTTCTATTGATTCCATTTATACCTCACGCTGCCTCGGCAAGGCCAGCAGCATAATAAAAAACTAGTCGCACCCTGGCCACTCCCATCAGGCAAAACGCACACCACCAGATTCAGGGACAGCTTTTTCCCAGTTGCTATCAGGCAACTGAATCATCCTACCACAACCAGAGAGCAGTGCTGAACTACAATCTATCTCTTTGATAATCCTCAGACTATCCTTGACCGGACTTTGCTTGCTTTATCTTGCCCTCAGCGTGTTTCCCTTATCATGTATCTATACACTGTAAATGGATTGATTGTATTCATGTATTGTCTTTCTGCTGACTGGTTAGCACGCAACAAAAAGCTTTTCATTGTTCCTCGGTACACGTGACAATAAACTAAACTGAACTGATAGGTGGAGATTTGAACTACCACTAATCATTCTTTCTCACTCCCTATTACACTCAAAGGCTGAGAACGCCTTCATTAATGTACAACAAGGGGTCTTTGAGAACTAATACTCCATATTGGCATTATTGTCTAATACCTCAAAACATGTGTGCCTGGATTCTGAGGGCTAGATGCCAAGAATTGCTGTACCCATGAACAATCACTTTGGGAATGCTGCATTAATTCACCTTCAACCTGGAAAATCTCATCTGTCAACCACAAGCTGTCATGCTTTTAGTTGTCTAGACATCCCCTCCCTCAAGTGTTTGGCTCTCTCCTCACGTTCCTCCTTATCCCTTCCTCTTTCACGAAGCTTTCAAGTCACATCCTTTGTCACACCACAATAACCTTCAATGCTCTGAGAAATGTGTGGGGACTGCAAACCCCATTCAGGGCCAAGGTAATCATGGAAAGGTAGAGGGGCCTGAGCCACATGAGCTTTACTGACATCAGCTAAAGCCAGAGCTCACCAGGTGAATGAAAATCTCTCAACAGGACTTTGTCGACAGCTCACCACTTCACTCCCACCCACTGGTTGTATCTGAATTATTTAGACTGGGATGAACAGACACTGTAAATGACACAGTACTGTATGTGCAAGAGAAAACTGGAATTCTCAACGCTGACTAGTTGTGCTATTCTATTAGCAGTTCTGCTAGGTTAATTGGCTTGGTTTAGGGTTAATTGGCTAGGGTTTGTATACCTAGTATAGGTGTAACTTGTCCCCAGTGTGTGAAGGCTTGGGTTAATGTGCGGGGATCGCTGGTCGGAGCAGACTCGGTGGGCCGAATAGCCTGTTTCCATGCTGCATCTCTAAAACTAAAAACCATGAATGAATTTACAGGGATGAGCAAAAGAAGGCAGAGGAGGGAGCAATACTCCCCCTATAGATGCAAATGCAACAGGCCCTCTGGCCATATTTCAGAATGACACTTCAAGGCCAGCACGGTGGCGCAGCAGTAGAGTTTCTGCCTTACAGTGCTCGACGCACTGGAGACCTGGGTTCGATCCCGACCACGGGTGCTGTCTGTACGGAGTTTGTACATTCTCCCCGTTCGCAGGTTAATTGGCCTGGTATGAATGTAAAATTGTCCCTAGTGTGTGTAGAAATGTGTTAATGTGCGGGGATCGCTGGTCTGTGTGGACTCGGTGAGCTGAAGGGCCTGTTTCCGCGCAGTATCTCTATACAGGCTCCTTCATACCTATAGACAATACCCAACACATGGCTTTTAGCGTCTTGTCCAAGTTTAAGCACCATCCATGATTGGGTAATTCTGCACCATTAGTGACACCATCCCCTAGACAAGACACTGACTTAATTTTGATGCAAACAATCTTACAGCACTTTTCACAGAATAGATGAATTCTCCACTGACTTCATGGATATTACTTGTCCCTCAGTTTTCATTACCACTGCAGATTATATGATCATGATTTAATTGTAACCTGTGGGACTTGGTTCTAAAAATCAGCTGTCTGATTTCTCTTAACAACAGCAACGTACCTCCCTCAACATAGATTATACTTTAAAAACAACAGGTCTTGGAAAATGCAATTGAATTTGGACCATACAACATCAATTATAATGCTAAGTGTTAATAAATGTATACACCATTGCGTTATGTGCGAACCAAGATAACGTCCTGAAACCAATTTTGTTGGGAGTACCAACTTCAATCGTGACCTAAAAAGTGAATGAGCTATGAGTCACCACCTCTCAATCGTGGGTTTTAGGACAAAGAACTATTCATTGTTGAGTGAATCATTTGATATAGCTGAAGCATTTTTGAGGAAGGCTGTGGGCGGAAAGGGCCATGCTGTATTCTCAAAAGGAAAATATTTAATCAACATACCCGGTCTGAACCTTTTGATTGCCGCAGATCTGTCTCAAAGGAAATAAGATTGTTTTAAATTTGTTGAAATGCATTAGGACATAGACAATTTGTGTTCATTTGTCTGAGGCACAGCAGGATAGATATTTCTCACCTAGCTTTAATGGTGCTAAAGCAGTTTGCGTCTTATCCAACAGTAATCGTAAAATTCCTGTAGAGATTGCAAATTTCCACTGCTCGATTCCTCCACAAATTTGATGGGTTTCTTTGTGTATGGCCATTGTTATCTACTCTTGGTTTGGGCTATCGTTTTGACCTATTGAAACATTTTTCAGAAGTAGCACTGAATTACATAGCTATAACCTTTGAAAGCAGCCCTTGAAGAAACAATAATGGTGCAAGATAAGCTACCAGAGTGTAGATACTCCAGGAATGGATGCTGCAATGATGTGAAAGGATAGGCAGTACTTCAAAACACTCGGATAGACAGGGGAAAGAATAATTACAGGAGACGGTTTCTTTATTCAAGACTGTCGGGACTTTCTCTTAAATGATGGGTGGAATCTTGCTTGGTTGATTGCAGCAAAGTTTAATTCCACTGGCGAGGAATCTATGGATACTTGAACTTTGGCTAGCCTGCTGTGGAAGGATGGCTGTGCTTGTAATGCCCCTGTCCCACTTAGGAAATCTGAACAGAAACCTCTGGTGACTTTGTGCCCCACCCAAGGTTTCCGTGCGGTTTTCGGAGGTTCCCAGAGGTTTTTGTCAGTCTCCCCTAATGGTCGAAAGTGGTTTCCGCTTCTTCGCTGGAACATAGAAGAAGCGGAAACCACTTTCAACCATTAGGGAGACTGACAAAAACCTCCGGGAACCGCATGGAAACCTTGGGTGGGGCGCAAAGTCTCCAGAGGTTTCCGTTCGGGTTTCCTAAGTGGGACAGGGGCATTACTACGAGGGAAAGGGTAAGTATGTGAAATGTTCTCTCCTTGAGCATAGCGTTTGGGTAATTTCATTAATACAGTAGGGAAATGCAAATGTGAGAGGGGGCAGAGTTCAGCAACACCAGCAGCCTAGTGTGAACCTTGGGCTAAGAAACCAAGATTGACAGTAGTGATTCTCACCTTCATTGTAAAAACAGTCCAGACATGGTCTCGCTGCTACCATCAAGCAGGAGGTACAGAAGTCTGAAGTTTCACACCACTAGGAACAGCCACATACCTACAACTACCAGGTTGGATAGGTTTGGGTGGAGATGTTCTGCACCTCCTACCGTGTGGCTATCTGCCATTCTTGAGGCCCCACTCCACACCTTCTAGGAAGATAAATGTTAGGTGTGGCCCAAATCCCCACTTAAAATAATTTTGGAGTTCAGAAAAAAAGTTGAAAATCTAAGCAATAGTAATTTTGCAGAATAGGCAGTGCATCTGTAGAACAGCCTGGCAGATAATGTGGCTTGAAGGTTTTGGTGTATGGGGTAAATGGTATTAGGAACGTGAATATTAGTTCTATGAGTAAAACTGGATCTGCTGCCATCTCTTCCACAATGATCATGCATTTATATTCTAAAACTTTGGGTAAGAGATCGCAGGTGGCAAGAGTTGGACATACAAACTATGAGGTACCATGAGGCTTTTGAAATACAGTGCACCATGGAGAAGGATAGCAACCGCCTTCAGGAGATAATCAGGTGAAAATGCCAGACTGAGCTATGTAAAACTTTAGTTAGGCCACATATGGAGTTGTGTGTGCAGTTCTGGTCATCTCACCATCAGAAGGATGTAAAAGGTTTGGGAGAGGGTGCAAAAGAGCTTCGCCTGGGATGTTGTCTGAAGTGCATTAGATATCAGGAAAGTTTGGACCATGATTGTTTACTCTGGAGTGCCAGAGGCGGAAGGGCAACTTGATATTAGTATATAACAGTATGAGAGGCTTAGACAGGATGCATATTCAGACTCTTTTTTGCCCAGGGTGGAAATTTCAAAGAATAGAGAGCATGTTTAAGGTGAAAGGAGAAAAGCTTGAGGGGATTAGTGAGGAACATGTCAACAGGGAGGTGGTACAAGCAGAAATTACAGCAATATTTAAGACGTATTTAGATAGACACATGAAAAGGTGGGAAATAGAGGCATAAAGGCCATGTGCAGACAGTTTAGATAGACACAAAATGCAGGAGTAATTCAGCGGGACAGGCAGCATCTCTGGAGAGAAGGAATAGGTGAAGTTTTGGGTTGAGACGCTTCTTCAGACTTAGTTTAGTTTGGCAATATGACTGGTGCTGTCATGATGGGTATTGGGACCTGTTCCTTTGTGGAACTGTTCTTTGTTCCATGATCAAGACAGATCAAGCTTTGTTCACAGCAATATGAGAGTGACACATTCTGGAAATTAGAGGAGGAGGAGCAATACAAACCAAATGGAACAATTTTGGAGTGCAGAAACTCAGATAACACATGCAACAACAGCTGAAGGAGGGGGAACAAAGGTAACGAGGCATTACCAACTTGGCTGAGCATACCTTTCATGCTTTACAGGGAAGGCATGTTGAATTTTATTACTCATCACCTTTGAGCAACAGATGGGATATGGAACCCAAGTCTAGGTATTACACTTTAGTGAGAATGTCAGATCCTGGAGAAATGTACAATGGACAACTAGTACAGTTATGTGGAGAGAATAGAGAGTTAGACATTTAGGGCTGATTGAAACAATTGCCACTTTATTAGACGCTGTTCCTTCATTTATTTAGTTTTGTTTAATTTAGTTTAGCGATGCAGTACGGAAACAGGCCCTTCGGCCCACCGAGTCCAGGCTGACCAGTGATCCCTGCACATTAACACCACCCTACACACACTAGGGATAATTTACACTTATACCAAACCAATTAACCTAAAAACCTGTACATCTTTGGAGTGTGGGAGGAAACCGAAGATCTCGGAGAAAACCCACATGGTCATGAGGAGAACAAACTCCGTACAGACAGCACCCGTAGTCGGGATCGAACTTGGGTCTCCAGCGCCGCAAGCGCTGTAAGGCAGCAACTCTACCGCTGCGCCATCGTGCTGCCATAAGGGATTCTTATCCCTCTCTTAATTCCAAAACTTAACTCAACCCTTTTACTTCAATTTCTTCCATAATTTGGCACTGATCAAATTATTTAACTATTGCCCTATCTGATAGAGGTTCCGCACTACTCAGTTTTAATTTTTCACTAAAATTGTTTAACTTGCCTTTCCGCACATTTTCCAGTCATGCTGTAAACAGGATTAGACAAGAAACAGAATAAGTATAAACTGTGTAGGAAGGAACTGCAGGTGCTGGCTTATACCGAAGATAGACAAAATGCTGGAGTAACTTAGTGGGGCAGGCAGCATCTCTGGAGAGAAGGAATGGGTGATGTTTCAGGTCGAGACCCTTCTTCAGACAGAGTCATAGAGACATGGAGCGTCAGAGTGCTAATCAGCATGGATTCAGGCAATTCAGCCCAACTTCCATTTGCTATTCATTGCCCCAACTTCCCAACAAATATAGATCCTGTGTGAACATAGATATCCTTCTTCATTATCGACTATATAATCATTTTTTGTGTCAATGTTACTAACAATTCTTAAATGTATATAACACACAGCAACAGTATCATCACTGAACCTTGTGGCACACCACTGGTCACAGGCCTCCAATCAGAAAAACAACTCTCCACAACCATCCTCGTCTCCTTCCTCCAAACCATTTTTGAATCCAATCGGCTTGCTCTTCATGGATTCCATGCAATCTAAACTTCCAGGCCAACCTACCATGGAATACCTCATCCAAGGCCTTGCTGGTCGATATAAACAGGTTCAGTTATAGGAGTAGAATTAGGCCATTCGGCCCATCGAGTCTACTCTGCCATTCAATCATGGCTGATCTCTGCCTCCTAATCCCATTTTCCTGCCTTCTCCACGTAATTCTTGACACACGTTCTTGTCAAAAATTTGTCTATCTCGGCCTTAAAAATATCCACTGTCTTGGCTTCCACAGCTCCCTGTGGCAATGAGTTCCACAGATTAACTACCCTCTGACTAAAGAAGGTCCTCCTCACCCCTTTCTAAAAGAGCACCCTTTAATTCTGAGGCTATGACCTCTGGTCCTAGACTCTCCTACCAGTGGAAATGACTATTGCCTTGCCCTCACCAATCCCCTTAATTGCGACCTCTTCAAAAAAGCTATTAAATTCCTGTGACATGATTTTCTGCAAACAGAACCCTGCTGACACTCTCTAATCAGTCCCAGCCTATCCAAATACTGGCAGACCCTGTCCCTCAGGATCCCTTCCAACAACTTACCCATAGCTGATGTTGGGCTGAATTTCCTGTATTTCCCTTGTAGTGTCTTCACTGGCTTCCCACAAAGTTGAAGGATGCAGTCGATCAGGCCTTGGGGAATTTATCAATCTTAATGCACTTTAAAACCACCAAGATCTTTTTTTTTTTGGTAATTTGTATATATTGCAGGACATTACAAGTCATATGCCTCAATATCTTAGCTTCCATTATCTTCTACGCAGCAAAAAAGGACTAGAAATATTGGTTTAATATTTGCCCCATACCTTGTGGCTCGATACAAAGATGTACATATTGATCTTCAATGGGAAAAATTGCTGGTCTAGTCGACCTTTTACTCTTAATATACCTGTAGAAACTTTTAGCGTTGTGCTATACGATGCTTGCCAGATCCATTGCGTATCTTTGTTTGCCCCCCTGATTGTCTTTTAAAGTGTACTCCTTCACCTATTCAGTAAGGGTTTGACTTGATCCTGAATGCCTGAATCTGAAATGTGCCTCCCTGTTTTTCTTTAACTGAGCCTCAACATCTCTCATCAACCAGTGTTCCTTGAACTAGTCAGCTTTGCCCATCATCCTAACAGGAAAATGCAACCCCTGCATTTTCGTTATCTCACTTTTGAAAGCCTCCCATTTGCCAGCCGATTCCTTCCCAACAGACTCACCCAACCGACCTTTGCAAGCTTCAGATAATGCCCCTAAAATTGACCTTGCCCCGAATTTAAGACCGTAACTCATGGACCAGTCTCCATGACTTCTTTAAAACAAATAGAATTCTGCTCACTGTTCCCACCACACTTCTCACTGACACTTCAGTCACTTGCAGAAACAAAGCATATGTTGGTTTATACCAAAGAGAGACACAAAATATTAATGCAACTCAATGGGTCAGGCAGCATCTCTGGAGAAAAAGGATAGGGTGACCTTTTGGGTCAGGACCCTTCCTCAGAATGAAACGTCAACCTCACTCCCACAGAGAAGGTCTAGTGTTATCTCTCCCTAGTAAGGTCCCCTTTATATTGAGTAAGGAAGCTTTTTTAGGACACATTTAACAAACTCCATCCAGTCCTAGCCCTTTACACTGTGGGGCAACCAGTCATTATTCGGGAAGTGGTGATGCTTCAACCTCAACATGTCAGCGAGTAGTGTCTAGAACACAAGTGGTCAGCGTCTGGAACAAAAGCAGGACTCTGGAAGAACTCTGGAGAGACAAGCAACATCCATGGAGGCAAAAGATCTAAATTAACATTTTGGATCGAAAGGTTGCCCAAGGACCAATTGGTAGAATATGCCTTACTAATAGCATGCCCAGTGAACCTTCCCCATTATCACTGTGGATGGTGGAACACTGTGGAAGGGAGAACGCCGTGGATGCAGAACACTGGGTGGTAGAATCCATATGATGGTGGTTGATAATGATCGTGGGTTTGGGAGTTAGAGCAGGAATGCACTGCAGTTGTAGGGATGGAGTGGAGAGGGTAGATTGGAGAGTTAGATGAGTGAATCCTGAGGTATGGAGTATGGGGCATAAAGACACTCAGAATGGAAAGGTTTGGGTCAATGAACAGATGTGCTTGTGGAAATGGGGCAGGTTTGGGGAAATGACAGGAAGGGTAAGACATACAAAATAGAAAGGTAGAGCCCATTCAGCCCTTTATATCTGTTCTGCTTTTTAACAGGAAAATGTCTGATCTTTTAGCACAGCACCACTTCATACCTGCACATTCTCGTGCATCTAAACACCTTTCGATCCTTGCCTTGAATATACTCAGCAACTGATCCTCCTCAGCCCTGTCAGGGAAAGAACTCCCCTGAATGAAGAAATGTCTTCTCATTTCAGTTCTCAATAGCCAACCATGAGATCACAACCTCTTGTTCTAGAGAGCCTCAAGAGGGGAATCATCAACATTGCCTCTGCTCTGTGAAACCTGGTAGGAATTTTGTACATTTGAATGAGATCTTCTAAAGTCACAAAAGTGAGCTGAGATTGAGTGCAGCTAAAGTGTGTTCATGTGACAGAGGCATCACCCCAGGAAGCACTCTGGTAGGGATTAGAGACCTTTGCACAGTTTGGAGAGGACATCAAGTTTGGTATCCAGAGACGCAAGTGCAAAGTGCAAGGACACATCAGCAGAGTTAAGATGGAAGGCCATTCCTGGCAAATACAAACTTAGAGCAGGAATCTGCAAGGGACCACAGTGACCAACCCAGGTAGAATCAGGCCTGCTTCTGTGTTTGGGATCAGGGCCATTCATGTACAATGAACCCACATTAGGAATAGGAGTAAGAGATCATGGCTAACCTAAAGTGCAGGAAGGAACTGCAGATGCTGGTTTAAACCGAAGATAGACACAGAATGCTGGAGTAACTCAGCAGGACAGGCAGTATCTCTGGACAGAAGGAATGGGCGACGTTTCGGGTTGAGACAAATCTGAAGAAGGGTCTTGACCCGAAATGTCACCCATTCCTTTTCTCTAGAGAACATGGCTGATTTAATTACAGCCTTACCTCTGCATTCCTATTTATCACTAGAAACCTTACCTATATGACCTCAACATTCCTCCTCCACCCCCCCCCCCCCCATCTTTTTCATCAAGGAGATTGGAAACCCATTTTCTGAATACTTTTTCCCTCCTCTAAAGTATTTAGAAAATAAGTTTCCCTATTCTTTTAAAGAGAATTCCAAAAGCTCACATCCATCTGAAAGGGAAATGTTCTCCTCCTCCCCATCTTAATTAGGCAACTCCTTACTTTTAAGCCATGACTGTTAATTTTTGGTTTTCCCATTAAATAAAATGCTCTCTCACATCCACCCAACCCAAGATATTTCATGCTTCAATACTCTCAGCCTTGCAAACTCACGTTTACAAGCCAGACCTTTACTAAGACAACCCCACTAATTCTCAACAAAGATCTATAATCCTTCTCTGAACTGTTTTAGTGATTTGATTATGTGCCAAGCAGCATCCACATCAGTGTTGCCTTTCATCTGCTATTACTGCAAATCTCCAGTACCTCTCTGCATGAAAATAAATTGCAGATGATCGAATCAGAATGTTAGAAATATTGTTTGAGTGTTTGTCTTTTTCGTTCAGATTTCCGCACATGGATTACACCCAAATCAAACATTTTTAAAAGTGTGCCGCTGATTCACATTATATAAATACACACACGATACTCGACGATAAACTGCATTGGAGTTTCCAAATACATTTCATAGCATCTATATTACTAAAAGTAAGATCTTGACCACTTCCTGTTTTCTTGTTTCATGATTTTTGAGAATACTTACGGCTGTGATTTTTGGCCATCATACTCAGAGCCCCCCTCCGCTGCATAGGACAAGAGGATGTTTTCAATCGATGAAAAATAAAAGAGTTATTAATGTTTTAAAAATGTTGACATTCTCTCTGATGCCCCTGCTGGTGTGAGGGACTATAAAACACGTAAGTGTTGTGCGTCACTCAGTCTCTGCAAGATGGAGAAAGTGAGAGGGTCATGTCTCTCTGAGCTGTGAATAACACTGAACACATGTCTACTCAACTGTGAGTCTCCTTAATGTGGTTTGAAAATGAAAATGTGGTAACTGCTTTGAAATACTGCACTGCAAATGGTTGTTGGCGGTGGTAACTGCTTTGAAATGCTGCACTGCAAATGGTTGTTGGTGGTGGTAACTGCTTTGAAATGCTGCACTGCAAATGGTTGTTGGCGGTGGTAACTGCTTTGAAATGCTGCACTGCAAATGGTTGTTGGCGGTGGTAACTGCTTTGAAATGCTGCACTGCAAATGGTTGTTGGCGGTGGTAACTGCTTTGAAATGCTGCACTGCAAATGGTTGTTGGCGGTGGTAACTGCTTTGAAATGCTGCACTGCAAATGGTTGTTGGCAGTGGTAACTGCTTTGAAATGCTGCACTGCAAATGGTTGTTGGCGGTGGTAACTGCTTTGAAATGCTGCACTGCAAATGGTTGTTGGCGGTGGTAACTGCTTTGAAATGCTGCACTGCAAATGGTTGTTGGCGGTGGTAAAAAAACTGCTTTGAAATGCTGCACTCTCCTGCAAATGGTTGTTGGCGGTGGTAACTGCTTTGAAATGCTGCACTGCAGATGGTTGTTTGCGGTGGTAACTGCATAACTTCCTGATTGCACTGTATATTGATTTTAAATAAAATGCTACCACATACGGCTGTGATTTTTGGCCATCTTACTCAGTCCCCCTCCGCTCATCAGGTGCAGAGGATTCTTCCCATCATTGAAAAATAAAAGTGTTATTAGTGGTTTCATGCCCTGCATGAAATGGTATTAAACTGCATTTGAATTTGGTGGCCTTGCACCCTGCATGAAATGGTATGAAACTGCACCTGAATTTGATGGCCTTGCACCCTGCTTGAAGTGGTATGAAACTGAAATTTAATTTGTTGGCCTTGCACCCTGCTTGAAATGGAATTTCAAGCACGGAAATTTAAAAGGAATAGCCGTGAGTCACCTGCTCACCCACCAGCCGTGAGTGAGCTGCCAGCACATCAGGCTTTAGTGACTGAGCTGTCACCCCAACAATCCATTTGGCCCACAATACCCATACTAGCCCTCTGGAAACCAGTCCCTTCCGCCCACAATACCCATACTAGCGCTCCAGAAAGGCCCCCCCCCCCCCCCCCCCCCCATTGGCCAGCAATATTTGAATTGGTGGAGGTGGAATATTGTATTGGGGGACCAGCCGTCCTGTGTGAACATGGGATCCAACGGGTCCCACTTAGTCTAGTAGTGTCACTATTAATGTCATGGTGCTTATTACTGAAGCAGAAACAAAGAACTGAAGTTGCTGGTTAATACACAAAATTACACAAAGTACTGGATTAACTCAATGGGTCAGGCAGCACCTCAGCAGAACATGGAAAGGTGACGTTCCAGGTCGAGACCTACCCATGTTCTCCAGAAATGCTGCCTGACCCACTGAATTGCTCTGGCTCTTTGTGTTATTGCTCAGGCAGTCTGGTTTAGCGTTGTGTTGTGGGAACATTAACCATGCATTCTTGAAAATGTATTATGGGATCGTTAACCTCCATCTCCACACAAGAGAAACATAAACAGGTGCAGGATTAGACCACCAGGCCCCATAAGCCTTCCAAGATGGCACCCAACCCAAGTGACTATTTACGTGCTAGCCACAGAAGCAGATCTGCAATCACATATTACAATCGCTCCACATTCTTACATCTCTACTCAGCAACATTCCTTACTTTAACTATGATCTTCTTAAACTCCTCTCAGGTCTGTCATTGGTGATCCTCAATCTTTGATCAGACTTTGCTGGCTTTACCTTGCACTGAACATTATTCCCTCATCATGTATCTATACACTGTAATGGCTCGATTGTAATCATGTATTGTCTTTCTGCTGACTGGATAGCACACAACAAAAGCTTTTCACTGTACCTCAGTACACATGACAATACACTAAACTAAACTGAAGCCTGCCCTGCCATTCATGGCTGGTCTATTCTGGCCTCAACTTGTCTTCTGTGTCAGCTCCTTCTAGGTTTTTTGAAAAATCAAGGATTGAGAGCTATCTACATCTACCTTAAATACATCTAGTGACCTAGGCATAATCTGATCTGGTCTGATCCAGAAAACAGACAAGGCTGGGGTTTAATAGGACGCCTGAAATTGGGCTTTCTAACTATGCAGCACTCCCTGGGTCTTGCACTATGTACAGTGCCCTCCATAATGTTTGGGACAAAGACCCATCATTTATTTATTTGCTTCTGTAATCCACAATTTGAGATTTGTAATAGAAAAAAAATCACATGTGGTTAAAGTGCACATTATCAGATTTTAATAAAGGTCATTTTTATACATTTTGGTATCACCATGTAGAAATTACAGCTGTGTTTATACATAGTCTCCCCCCCCCCCCCCCCCCCCCATTTCAGGACATTATAATGTTTGGAACACAGCAATGTAATGTAAATGAAAGTAGTCATGTTTAGCATTTTGTTGCATATCCTTTGCATGCAATGACTGCTTGAAGTCTGTGATTCATGGACATCACCAGTTGCTGGGTGTCTTCTCTGGTGATGATCTGCCAGGCCTGTATTGCAGCCATCTTTGGGGTCTAGTCCCCTTCAGTTTTCTCCAGCATATAAAAGCCATGCTCAATTGGGTTCAGATAGGGTGATTGACGTCACCACTCAAGAATTGACAATTTTATAACATTGAAAACCTCCTTTGTTGCTTTAGCAGTATGTTTGGGATCATTGTCTTGCTGTAGAATGCACCACAGGCCAATGAGTTTTGAAGCATTTGTTTGAACTTGAGCAGATAGGATGTGTCTATACACTTCAGAATTCATTATGCTGCTACCATCAGCAGTAGTATCAATGAAGATAAGTGAGTCAGTACCTACAGCAGCCATACATGCCCAGGCCACAACAACCCCACTACCGTGTTTCACAGATGAGGTGGTATGTTTTGGATCTTGGGCAGTTCCTTCTCTCCCCCACACTACGTATAATCACAGCTGTAATTTCTACAAGGTGAAACCAAAATGTATAAAAATGGCCTTTACTAAAATCAGACAATGTGCACTTTAACCACATGTGATTTTTTTCCTATAACAAATCTCAAATTGTGGATTCCGGAGGCAAATAAATAAATGATGTGTCTTTGTCCCAAACCTTATGGCGGCGCTCCAGCGGTGGCTTGGCTTCAGAGCTCCGGTGCTCCAGCGGTGGACCCTGCTTCAGAGCTGTGGCGGTGTTCCAGCGTTCCGGCGATGGCGGTGGCGGCAAGCCCGGCTTCGGAGGCTCGGCCACGGGCCTAGTGGACGACGACATCGGAGGTCTGGATCACCTCAGCGCAGAGGGAGAACAAGTAGGGAAGAAGACAAAGACTTTAAGACTTTTGCCTTCCACCACAGTGAGGAGGTGCCTGGTGAACTCACTGTGGTGGGATGTTAAATATGTGTTAATTGTGTGTTTTGTTTTAATTTATTATATGTAATGACTGCAAGGTAACAAAATGTCGTTCAGACCATAAGGTCTGAATGACAATAAAGGAATCTAATCTAATCTAATGGAGGGCACTGTATGTTGCTGAGACTCTGGCATTGATATTGAATGCACACATTTCTGATTCAGAGCTGAGAATGTTGCTACTGAGGTTTGACTCACTCATAGGTGCCCTCTCCCTGGTTAGTAGATGGCAGACGGAGAAGTGATTTGAGCAGATTTTAACCTCCTTTAACCTGAAGCATTTGCGACATTTCGAACTCCGCTTCAACATGACTCAGAATGCAATCTGTCCGTCTGGCAGTCACGGCGGCGCAGCGGTAGAGTAGCTGCCTTTTACAGCCAACACCTGGGTTCGATCCCGACTACAGGTGCTGTCTGTATGGAGTCTGTACGTTCTCCCCGTGATATGCGTGGGTTTTCTCCAAGATCTTCGGTTTCCTCCCACACTCAAAAGACGTGCAGGTTTGTAGGTTAATTGGCTTGGTAAATGTAAAAATTATCCAGTGTAAAATTGTCCAGTGCTGAGTGATGATCTACCTAGAGCTTTTCAGCGTACTACATCTAGATCTACATTAGCTGCACCCACCATCCTCTGCTGTAAGCGATGCCTCACCTCGGAGATGAGGGGACAGTTTTCGATCATGAAGAATGCAGAAAAGAAACCTTAGCTCCTGCCCAGTATCTTTTACACAAAATCTTTTTTTTTTCACTTGCAACATTTCTCCGAGGTAGAAACCTGCACGATTAAAATAAAACTGCAGCAAATTTGCTCAATTTTACCCCCAATCTGTCCCAATCCTTGCCTCCAAAGGGAAGCGAGAGATTTGGATTTACACCCGCTGAGTTTCTCCAGCCTTTTGTGTACCCTCGATTCTCCAGCATCTGCAGTTCCTTCTTTAACGATTTGGATTTATTATAGTTTACATGTTCATGCTAATACAAAAGCAGGGTGCTTACACAAGAGCGTCTCAAACAAGTCGCATTGATAAACGATAATATTGCCCGGACACAAGAAAGATATTCATTTTTACTCCCAACACCCGTTAATATCGTAAATGCCCTTCCAAGAACTAAGCGGCAGAAGGTCCACAGCATGTGCTGGGACCTCTCGTTATTTCACAGTCCCTACTTCAAATAATGATAGGAATAAGAAACTCAAATCTTATTTTTTCACGCCAATGCACGCGATCATATAAGCAGATGATGTCCATTATCAGCAGAAACCTCGTGTGGCTCAATAGTTTTTAGTTGCCTGTAACCGATTCACATCCGACGTGCACGCACCTTCAATAAAGCCATTTCACTCTATACAATTAAATATCCGCGTTGTCTTTCATCAACAATGCTGCTCACCTTTCTGGACTAAAGCTTAAGAGAGTTCAGGGCACAGCGAGCCGTTTACAGGTTTCCAACCTCCATCCTTGCTTCGCAGCGCCTCCACAAGACACTCTCACAAGTTTCATTCATTCATACATGACTTCTGAGCATTTTCGCCCTTACAACAGCTGCCTGCGTTGGTGACGGGTGGGTCACGCGAATTGGCGAGCAGCCTATCAAACCCTGACCACAACCAGAGGATGTCTCGGATGGAGCGGAGAGCGCTACATGATGCACAGTCTTGCCTTTAAGCAGAGCTGTGTGCGTCTTATTGCTGCGAGGATTTTTGCTGAGACTAGGGTTTACGAGCTGCATGTCTGGGCCACTGCAATACGTTGTGATTCCTCGCGGCAGACTTTGATGAATTCATGTTGAAAACCTTGATTTGTTCAGAACCCCGTTGCTTAGTATTAATTCAAACGACGCTACTCAATGTTAGCACCAAGCAATCACCGCCCATTTTTGTTGGTGTACAATCTTCCGTCAAATTTGATGTTTTTTTAAAAATCGCAACTAAACTAAAAAATGACTGATGTAGCTCGAGTTCTTCAACACCAGTATTTTACTGTTATCTCAATTCCACAGCTGCTCACTGTTTGTTCACTGGTCCTGAAGCAATGCGATTGACCCAGAACTGCCTTTTCATATTTGGGACACTTACATGTTGACAACGTGGGTCGGTAGGTTAATTGGCTTCTGTAGATTGCCCCGAGTGTGTTTATGAATAATAGATCGGGGGGGGGGGGGGGGGGATAGTTTAATGTGCGCGAAAACTGGAGTGATTTCTCCAGAACATTGGCGGTTGAGAGGAAAACTAGCAACCCCTGCATTCCCTCTCTCTCCATGCCTACCCCACCCTAATCGCCCTGCTAGCTTCACTGTTGGTATCTCTTCCTTATCACCTCTTCCACAGCCAACAATGGACCATTGTGGGCTCCACCTTTCCATGGTCATCAGTGCCGGCTCTAATTTGATCTGTACCCTTTCAAACAGTTTCCCTCTCCCCTGACACTCAGTCTGAAGAAGGGTGTTGATCCACAACATCACCTATTCCTTTTCTCCAGGGATGTTGCCTGACATTTTCTCCAGCTGAGTTGCTCCAGCATTTCATGTCTATCTTTTAGAAATAGATAAAAGTATGAGAGGCATAGATGGGGTAGAGAGTCAGAATCATTTCCTCCAGGTGGAAATGTCAAGGAATAGGAGGGGAGAGGGCGGAGGGTGCAAAGTTATGCAGGGCTAGTTATTTTCACACAGTGGTGGGTACTTGGAGTGTACTGCCAGAGTTCGTGTTGGAGGCAAATACGATAGTGGAATTTAAGAGATTTTTAGGTAGGTACATGCATATACAGGGAGTGGTGGGATATGGATCATGTGGAAACAGGAACTGCAAATGCCAGTTTACCAAGGAAAGATACAAAATGTTGGAGTAACTCAGCAGGTTAGGCAGCATCCCTGGAGGACTTGGATAGGCGATGTTTCAGGTTGGGACTCTTCTTCAGAATCTAAATGGAGCATGTGCAGGCAGAGGAGATTAGTTTAACT